>BMAW01034875.1:1639885-1801063 GCA_019974015.1 Nephila pilipes | reverse complement strand
GGAGGAGGTGGAGGAGGTCATGGAGGAGGAGGATACGGAGGAGGTGGTGGAGGACACGGAGGGGGAGGGGGAGGAGGCGGAAAAACTATTTTGATTGCTGTGCCAGTTCACTCTATCGGTGGATCGTTTCTAGGAGGAGGCAAAGGTGGTGGAGGCTATGGAGGAGGTGGTGGAGGCTATGGAGGAGGTGGTGGAGGTTATGGAGGAGGTGGTGGAGGTTACGGTGGAGGGGGAAAGGGTGGTGGTGGAGGTCATGGAGGTGGTGGCTATGGAGGAGGAGGCAAAGGTGGTTATGGAGGATTTGGAGGACACGGATTATTTGGAATCGGAGGTTATGGTGGAGGTGGAGGAAAAGGTGGTTATGGAGGTGGTGGAGGAGGTTATGGAGGAGGTGGTAAAGGAGGTCATGGAGGAGGAGGAGGAGGAGGTAAGTCCTTTTCTATTCATTGTAAATGATTTTAGATTTAGATTTTCAAATAAATATCCTGGGTTAATCTTTTGTAAAACACTTGAAAATGAGGATTAATACTTTATTACCCCATGAAGCAAGAGTTTTTTTTAAAAAAATATTTGTGGTATTATTTTGTTTAATCAATACAATATCGAATATTGTATTTGTTATTAGTTGATAAAAATATTTCATGTATATCTTTTCTTAACGAAACTGATCCTATCTTTCATTTCAAACAGAAATGAAGAAAAATGTATCAAGTACTTTGATAATGATTATGATGCACTGCTTTAGACAACAAATCACCCATATTATCAAGAATAAAAAACTTTTTTAAGTAAATTTCCAATGGTATTTATTCAGATTTCAAAATATAGTCAAAGATTAAATAACTAATTGTATCTTTGAAGTCCTTATGGTATGTCAGTATATACAAAAATTACTAGGCTTGCTAATACGTAAAAAACAGTATCATGTTTTTGTAGTGATATTACGTTTGAATTTAATGAAGTTGTAAAATGTAGAAATAACAGTATAATAATGTTGTATTAATCCACATTTTATATCCTTGGATTTTTTTCTATCCCATGAATGTTCTTTATAATTTATTAATAATTGAGAAATCATTTATAAGTGAAAGATGCTTTGAATTCAGAAAAACGTAGTATAATTTTTTTTGTCTCTCAAAAACGCTTTGAAAGGGTAATGCAATTAACCTTTTCGAGTATTTCATTGATGAAAACAAGAAAATATGATTTTCTTGTTTAAAATATATTTTGAATTCCCCACCGCACTTCAGAAAATACTAGTATGCTTTCCTTCTTTCTTTTTCTTTTTTCTTTTTTTTTGTTTGTTTTCCGTTCATTGTCTCATTTTAAATCTTTTGGACACGGTCACGAGTTACAAGTCTATTTGCGCATTTGAATCCTAATTCCAAAGGAGAAGCTCTCTTCAATGACGACATGAGTTTAAGGAGCTTGATAACCGTCTCGTAAGGGAATTCCTTGCTTGTTAGGTTGTCTGAGGTGTAGCATGAGGCATACCCAGGACAAGTTTCAACCGTTCAGAAAGATGAGCATTTCTTGCCCGCCCCTCTTACTAAAGTCAACCGACACCACCATGGGGTCCCCAGAGGGGCAAAAACATCACCTACCGAAGTGGTTAACCCATGACTTGATAACTAGATGGAAGCACAGCCTAAAACTACCGGTTGCGTACACCCATGATTCCAATTTATTTCAGTGTGTCTGAGATACCCTCTCATAAATCATGACCAGTGACACAACCGGTTACAAGCGCATGCGTTAGATAGGCTTACTATCTTAACTAGAGACTGCCGATGATGTCAATGGAAACCATCCAAAACAGAGAGGGGATGTATATGAATTTCAATAATGGCTGGAAAACCACCCTTATCTAAAAATCTCTTAAAAAGTCCCACAATAGGAAAAAAAGGTTATCTACTCTGATTATTTCTTATAATAAAGGTGATACTGGAGAGTAAGTAATCAGCCGGTCAGAAACTATTTTTAAAAATCTAAAATATGCTAAGTTTCATTCGAAAGTTTCATTTAATTAATAAAATCGAATATAACACACTTAATTTTTCAAGGATATATTTAGTTTTAAGTAAAACAATTCCGACTTAACTTGTTTTCTATGATTTCAGTGTCAATATTTTATCCAACACATATGACAGTTTTATTAAAAGAAACTATTTTTAAGAAGGAAAATAGAATCATGTATGAACGAAATCATATTGAAACTCTATGATTATTTTCAAAATTTGAGCTTCTAAAGCTTAAGTTTATTTCATGGAAATAGCGGTAAATTTAAAATTATATATTTACACTTATAGCACATAAATTAGGAGCTTGCAAACAGCTTATTTAAAATAAAGATTTTTTTTTTGTTTTGTTTAGTTACTTTTTGTTTCTATATTAAATATGCAAGCCCCTTGAATTTTCGCCTTTTCATAGGCGGAGGTAAAGTTGCATTAGTTGGTATAAGCTTGACTCATCTTGGTCAACTGGCTGGTGGAGGTAAAGGAGGAGGAGGAGGTTATGGAGGAGGAGGAGGAGGAGGAGGTTATGGAGGTGGAGGAGGAGGCCATGGAGGCGGGGGTTATGGAGGAGGAGGCCATGGAGGTGGAGGATATGGAGGAGGAGGATATGGTGGCAAATCAGCATGGTGGTAAATCCAAAGATTTTCAGATCGTAAGTTTTTGTTCATTTTATTATATATATATTTTTTTAACATAATCTCTCTAAATGCTTTTCTAAATATTGTAAATCATAAATAAAGGTCTCAGTAATTTATCCGGTAGAGCAAGGATCAATGAATATTGTGTTCAAATAGATAATTGTTTGCAAAAATTACAGTACATTTAATGAGGTGGTTGTATGGTTAATATGTCTTGTACTTATACTCCTTACATTGACAGATTATAGAGGGTGGAGTGTGAGAAACCGCCTATAGGTAATTTTATTCGCAACTTAATGGAACGAATTGTTATAGTTGGGATTAAGAGGCACAGTGATGCATTAATAATCAACCAAAAACATTTATCCGTTTTATTCAATCTTGAATGAGCAACATCTTTTCAATTAATAATGGGGAACTGTGCCCTTAACCAAAAATTAAAAAAAAAAAGATTACTACTTGTCTTTATAACTCTAAACAGTCGACTTTAAATAAATGTATTAGATTTCTAGATTCAAATAGATTTCTAGTGACGAGATATGAATCAGGTATACCAGGTAAGTATATCACTTTCGGGTTACTCGGAAACAATATAACTCTTATGAATCTCTCTGGTGAGGTTCTCATATCTAACAACGCAGTTGATTTATTGCTTTTCTAACATCACGCTTATTTTAAAGCGTGAAATTAGTAGCATTTTGGAAAATTGAATGAAAATTAGTATAACACTAGATATATAATTAAAACATTCCTATGACTTTTCTCATCTTTTTCACCAACAATTGAGAAGCTTTTCTAAATTTAATTACTAGTTGTTCTAATAATTTTTACACTGCAATTTCTGTTATAAAATTATTATTATTATTATTATTACATATTTAAAGATTATCTTCAAAACACATATTCGTTAAATTTTGTAGAAATTTACCAATTTTTCAGTGTTTTATATTGGGAAACTATTTTTCATCAGTGTATTTGTTGTTTTAACGATTTGGAGTATAGAAAATGAAAACAGGAAGTAATGATTGAAATTATTACTAACTTAAAAATAATAAATAAGTTCGAATAGTTTTAAAGTTTGTAATTAGCGTTAAACAAATAGATATTTAAGAACTATTAGGTACTTTTAACAATTTGACAAAAAAAACTCATTTTTTTACTTCACTGCATACACGTTAGAAGTGGGGTGAAAAAAATTAATAAATAATTCGAATTTTAAGTGCAACTAATTTAAATTATATTGATACATATAATCCATAATGATAAAGGGGAACATTATCCTTTCTTTCATACAAAAATTTTGATTATTTATTTAATTTCATTAAAAATTTTAACTTTCCTGTAATATTAAGATAAGAATCATTTAAATAATAAATTAATTAAGTTATGTTTACAAATAATATCACATTTTTGTTTCATTTTTTCAGGTCCATTTGCTCAAAAAGAAAGGTATCATCAACCAGATGACGTATTTAGAAATTCCTTCGCACAGTATTCCACACTTACAGAACAATGATATTCAGATATAACACACGGAAATTCTTTTGAATTTCCCAGAAAAAAGTTTAACATTCTGTTGCTTCCAATTTCATAACAGCCACTAATTTTTCCGTTGTTCATACCTGTAATTTTTAAATCATATTTAACTAGTGAAATTACATCATATGAATAATTTAAAAAGATATTCAACTTTCACATTTTAGAATATTTTCCATTTGTTGTGGTTTGTATTACTGTGTATGTATTCATTGACTCAATTTGGTTTTGAATGAATAAAAAATGCATTACATTACCAATATTTTTCTTTTGTTTTAAAAGAAAACTTGCATTTTAAACACTGTGAAAGTTCGACATTTCAAGTCTTATAATGTTATAAACAATGATGAGGAATTTTTGATAACGTTTTTAGGTATTAAAAATGTGCATTTAGAAAAACATCTGCACTGGCAAGATACCTTTAAAGTTAATCTAAAATAGTAAAGTCTTGTTTTCAAAATATAATTTGATTGAATGATTACAAATTTTTTCATAAAACAGATATGAATTATATTTGCTGAAATAAAACCGTTCGCTTTTTTATAATAACCTTTTCTGTAATCAAAATATGTTAAAAAATTATTGATAAATGTAATTTCGCAATTCGTCGTTCTCCGAATATATATTACTTAGATTTTTAATGGGTTCATCCCCAGCTTAAAAAACTTCTACTTAAAGCAAACTCACAGTGTGAGCTAAATTTGCTCCCCAAAATTTCCCTTTCGAATTTTTTTTAAATTTTCGTAATGGACAATATATGATTTATTGATTAGATATCTAATGCTTAATACATATGCTTGCATATTTTTTTTTTTTGATATTATTTAAATATTTATACAACTAAACATAAACAATAAGAATTAGCACTGAACATGTTTAGTTTAGTTTTTATTAACGTCGCACTAGAATCAACACGAGGGCTATTGGCGACGGACCTCGTAATTTTGAACCACGGTCAAGTGACGAGGACGACACCTGAGCTGGCACCCCCCTCTCCTAACATCCACACCACGCCAACGGGAGGACTTTGGACCCCTAAAAGATTTAACGTGCATCAGTCCCGGCTACACGGCGGGTCTTTGGCGGCCAAGGATCGAACCCGCGACTGAACGAAAACCGCCAGCCCACGACCTTGACCATTAGGCTACCGCGGCTCCCTGCACTGAACATGAAATCGGTGACAATCATAAGAATTGTCCTAACAAAAAGATTTTTCTCCCTCTTTTTAAAATTTACTGTCAAGTTAATTTAAGAATAGAATTAGTAAGTGATACATAAATTCTTTTAGACAAACAAATTTTTAGAGATTTAAAATGAAAATTGCAGTTAAATCTTATGAGAACGATATGTAAAAACATTTGACTTCCTATGAATTTAACAATATGAAAAACATTTGAACACGGATATGATATTATTTATTCCCTATTAGCAATTTTTCTAGCAACCCTAAATGGGAGTTAGGAATTTGTGAAACAGTCGTCATTGTCAGGTAGTTCCTTATTAATTTTTTTTGAATTTTACATGTAGACTTATTGGTTTTCTTCTCTGAAGAATTTTTACGCAATACTCTATCTTATATTCATTTTATTTAACCAATTTTCCAATATAGCGAACAAATATTAGTTTCAAATAAAATAAATTGGGCTATCCACCTACAATATGATATCCGACTCAAATTTTATCTTAAGAACGTTAGCTAAATATTAAATACCCCTATTCCAAACAAGATAATACAGCTTTAAAGAAAATTGTAATTATGTATCTACTAAACCCATTGCATTACTCCAGACAAATATCTTCTGTATTTAATGTTATGGAATTACGAAATTAGTCTCCAACCCCCTCCCCAATCACCAATGAGGAACAATATTACATTTACATATAGACTAGCGGGCAAAACTTGAGAGACAAATGCGTTTTTCGACATACAACCATGAATATTTTGAAAGGTTTTTTTACAACCAGTATCATGAAAATTCAGTTAAGTAGAAAGGTGACGCATATGAAAATATCAGCATTGTGATATCAGATGGGACGTCATGGCACTCAAACGTTTGGAATGTTCACTCTCAATTCTTACGCAACTTCAAAAGGAGGAAAGACGCATTTCCAGATATTCCCTGCTGGTGAAAGTAAAATCTTACTTTTATTATGGCTACAAAAGTCGACCAGGATCCTTTTAAAAGTGGTGAAATGATAGGCAAGCTTGAGAAAGGGAGTAGTTAGGCGAGTGTGGAACAAAAGTTTAGTACTGACATTAGTGTAGCTTTAAGAGCTTAGAATGCCATTCAAATGACTGGTACAGCTATAAGAAAAGCTGGTGGTGATCGTCCGAGGAAAACAAAGGAGACCAATATATCGTTATGCAGGCAAAAAAAGACTGTATCCAGACATTGGGAAACATTGGTCGGCAGCTGCGTATGGCAACCTGATGACAGGTACTTATACCAGATGCCAGTACTTACTTATACCAGATGCCGGCATAAAAGTGGTTCGTCGGCCGCACCGGTTACAATGTTATCAAGAATACAAAAAAACTAAATATTTCATCAATAGAGACACGTTCTGTTAATTGATGAGAATCATTACAGTTCTCAACGCTAGTTGATATGTAGGCAGGTAAGGACCCTTTTCATCCCACGAACATCAGGAAAAGTAACTATTAGAGTGCTTGGGTGGGGAGGCATTAGGCTGACTTTACGAACGGAGCTCCATATTTTCGACAGCAGCTCACTTACCAAAGTTCGTTACTGCCGTGTAATTGTCCTCCCGCACGTGCATATATTCCGAGGTGCCATTAGTCTTCATTTTTGTAGGCGGCAATACACGTCTACACAGGACCACTATTGTTAAGGAGCATCTTGAAAGAGAGAATATCTGCAGATTTAGTTAACCAGTTTGCTTCCCTGATTTAAAGCTTATTGAATATGTATGGGATGCTTTAGTGAGACACTTGTCAGCCAGATAGTACCCTCTGGAGAACACTAGACATTAGTTTAGTTTTATTAACGTCACACTAGAAGCAACACAAGGGATATTATAGACGGACCTCATAATTTTGAGTCTCGGTCAAGTGACGAGGACGACATCTGAGCTAGCACTCCTCTTCTAACTTCCACACCACGCCATAGAGAGGATTTTTGGCCTCGACGGATTTAACGTGCATCAGCCTCGCCTACAAGGCGGGTCTTTAGTGGCATGAAGGTAGAACCCCAATTCTGCGAAAGCCACCGGGAGAGAGTTTGCGACCATTACCACTAGGCTACCATGGCCTGAAAATGAGGTCAACGGCACGCGGCGTTCTTAGCTGATCACCCTTCCAATAATTGACCGCTCCCGATATGCTTTACTTCGGTGATCGGACGAAAACCGATACTTTTAGCATTGTATGACCGTTGGCGAGAACAGCTGACACAAATGCTGCTTGAAGAGTGGCAACTCTAACCTCAAAAATTGCTGGATAACTTGGTATTGAGTGTGAACAGATGGTATCGCGCAACTATTGTAGTAAAGGGAAGTCATATCTTACTAAGGGGCTTTGGTTTGTTGTTCTTCCTCATGGCCAGACAATGTTTTTTCCAAACCCCTTTCTATGAATAAAACCTTTTTCTGCTTTGTTCCATAAAGCATGCATATTTTTCATTTTTTTAGTTACGATGTTTTCATCAGCCTTTAAGTGTTACATTGTGCCCCCCTGTAATGTGATTTTCATGTGATCCAGTTGATTTTTTTCGGAATAACTTCACATAGTGATAGCTGCTTAAGTGTTATATATATATATATATAGGAGGAATCCTCTCAACCACCTTGTTCAATTACTACGTGAACGACATCCCTAAACACCAAAATACAAAAATATGCATGTATGCAGATGACACTGCGATACTAGCAAGACACTACTTTTAACCAAAAATAGGCCAAGCACTAAACGAACACCTACAGAAACTAGAAGCATGGTACTCTACTTGGAAAATAGCCCTGAACGTTTCCAAGACAGAGGCCGTCTTCTTCTCCAGAAACTACAGAAAAATAGAACCAGACATTTTTCTGGAAAACAAAAATATACCCTGGTCTCTAGACACCAAATATCTTGGTGTAACGTTGGATAAAAAAACTCACTTTTAAACAACACGTTCTACGAATTAAAAAGCAGTATAATTCTGCAGTAAATAATATTTTTCCCCTTATTTCGCGTAAATCTACATTAAGTAGACGTAATAAATTGCTTATCTACACCCTGATACTAAGACCTATCCTGACCTATGCTAGCCCAGTCTGGTCGCATTGTGCTGACACAACACTGGAATTATTAGAAAAATCCCAAAATTCCACCATTAGAATGATAGTAAGAGCACACTGGTACATGAGAAACACAGACATCAGATACTCAATTAAACTTCCAACGCTTAAAAACTTCATTAAAAAATTATCAGGAAATTTCTACCAAAAAATTGATACCTCGAGCAATAAAACCATTCAAGAAATAGAAAAGTACACCCCACTCAGAAACAACCCACAACTACACAGACCACGAGAAATTTTAATTCTTTAATTTCACTTATATTATAAAAACACTGGTAACACAAGCACACTCCTCACAAAATCTCACCCCTATGCACCCACCTATATATACAGAATTAACACACCACACCATCGACCAATCACAGAGCGCACTCTCACTGCGACCAGACTGAACAAGTAAGCAGGAATCCAATAGAGTACTGCTGCAATATCCTAAAGCCTAAACTCATGAATTTCAACCATCTTCTCTTTTGGATTAATTTTAACAACACTAGTATTCAACTAGTGATATTCTAATATTAATAATATATATTCAGCATATTTTTCAAAATTAATTTCATATTTTCCAAAAAGCTATTGCACTGTAATTTTATTTTATTATCTTAATATCTAAATCTTAACTTCTGGGCAAGTGTAAAACCAAAATTCAGTCTCACCTCAAATAATAGCCAATTCACAGGGGATTAAAGCCCGAGAGGGTTATGTTCCCCGACAAAAATAGTCGATGATGATGATATATATATATATATATATCGGCGTATGCTTCATAGCATATAAGCATCTCGGTATATGCTTCTCAGTATAATTTTAGAATAAACAGAACTCGAAAAATATTCCATCAACTTTTATACCAAGCTAAGATCAAGGTGACATATACAGTTAAAACCCTTGAAGTCGTTTGGCATATGTACTTTAGGAGAGTATAGAATTTTGGGATGAAGAAAAAAAAGAAATATATATATATATATATATATATACTGGTATTGAAAAGTTAGACGCGATTAATAGTTTGTGAATGATGAAGAAAGTCTAAGGCAGAATGGTAAGAAATGTGACGTGCAAGTTTAAAATAGCTGTAAAATAAAAAAAATGATGTAAAAGAAAGATAAATATAACTTTTACTATCTGAAGAATCTGTTTGATGGTTTGAAACAAAACTATTCAAGTGGAGTTCACACTTAAGCGAAAAACAAATGAAATAATGAGGTTATGTTGCTCTTTAATAAGATGCGTAGTCGCCAGGTACACTGCACAATGATTTTTCACATTTGCTATGATTTTGTGGATAAGGAGTAGGAATGAAGAATTCCTCACGAAAAGCTTTTTACATTTCTAGGCTGTAGCTTGGTGAGTGCGAAAGGGCTACTAGTCTCGCGAGCAAAGAGTCCAGAAAGCTCGAGAAATTCGTTAGATGAAACATTCCTCGTGACATGATAACTACACTCTAAGGTGACATGAGGCAATATAGACTGGAAAAATTGAAAGTTGAGTAAGAAAGAAATGTCCTAAAAATGTTGCAGCATAAAATTCGAAAAGAGATATATTTAAAAAAAATATTGTAAAATTCCTTTAATTAGAGGAAAATGTTGTGAAGTCTGTCAGATCAACAAAAAATATTTTGAAGTGTGAATACATATTATGAATTCAGTAGAAAATTTTTCTTCATAGCTATATTTATTTCATATATTTTGTGTTTATTTCAAAAAAAAATTTTTTAATAAAATTGCTATTACGTTTCGTGTTTTATGTATCATTTGTTTAAGTGTAGTTACTACACGAGGAACACTTATATTAATTGTATTTATTTTATCAAGGCTAGACAACCTTTACGAAATGTTTCATTGTCTCACGAGTTCATTCAACATACAAGCGTGTTAATTCAAGCAATATGGGCGATTAACCTAGAAACATTAATGGTAGTTCTGAAAGTAGGCTTACAATATGGTTTTTGAGTCGTTGAATCCAAATTTTTAACTTCCAACACACACACGCATATATATATATATATGTATATGTATATATATATAATATATATATATATATATATATGTATATATAACTATATACTATATATATATATATATATAACTATATATATGTATATATATATATATATATAACTATATATGTATATATAACTATATATGTATATAAACTATATATATATGTATATGTATATATATATATATGTATATGACTTCTTCTTCTTTCATAATAACAATAACTTATATATAGCATAATATGTAATAATAGCAATATGGCTAACCTATATGTATTGATGATGATGACAACCAATGATTTAACATCAGTTTATATTAGTTTCTCATAATAGTTTAATTTCTTAATTTTTTCCATTTTCTCATTAAAAGTAAAGCCTAATTCTTAATTACAGATACCAATCCTTTTTAACTTAATTTATGTAATCATGCTTTCTTAAAAATTCGGTGATAACTCAGTTCTCACGGCTTCAGACCTGTAGGGATGATTCGTACTAGACTTTCCGTCTACACCTAAAATCCCTTAAAGTCCTTCCATGCATCACACTTAATCTAGTATAAAAATCCCTACTACAAAACACCAAGCAAGAGAAAATCCCCTCTCTTCTGATCTCTTATGCTTTTCTGATTTTTTTGTACTGTTTATCAAACGGCGGAGTTGTATCTCCCGCCGAGTGAAATGCTCTCTCTCCGCTACAATAAAATAAATTCTTAAACTTGAACTTGGCTTCGACTTACTTGAAATTTAATTGAATAGTAATTAAATTTCATTTTAATACGCATTCATTTTAAGAAGGGCATTTATTTTAACACGCAGGTAGGATGGTTACCTATGATATGAACTATTTAGATTTAATTATATGAGAGAAAGACCACAGAGTAAGTCTCAATTTCTTCATTTCCGCTGCGGGATACCCACTTGAGGGCCGCCAGCAGAAACCCACAGCGGCGCCATCGTCTCCGGGATAACACGATCGGTGCCGATGGGGCCCCTACATGGCTGAAAGCGACCACGAGCTTTGGTGATGGTAACAGAATCAGACTGCCCTTGTAACGTTTTCAAGAAATGTTATGAAAAACTTTTCTGCGCAACGTTCATCATCTAAATTGCCATTGTGTTAAACTTGGGGGGTCTCAAATAGTCCGTCAGCATTTTCTCCATGTGAAATTCTTCAAAACTTTGAATGTGTCATCTCAACAAAATAATAGGATCAGGTTTCTGCCTTCACTTTGTTTGCCTTATTTGAAATTAGTACCTCTGGTATTATGTAACTCTTGAACTGAACTATTACATTTGTTGTGAATTAGACTTATCCAAATAGGATATGAATTTTAAAATTATTTAAAGTTCAGAAGTAATGTTCTGTAAGTAAACCTTTATCTCTTCTACGAAAAAATATAGTTCTATTGTCATTTTAATGATATTTCATATTTTTTCATATATTTTAGATACTTTTAAGGTATATCATGACATTATAAATTTTGTTTTTGTTAACTTTTATTGTTATTTTATATTACTTAATTTAGAAATGATAAACAATATACTGATTTGAATGAATATTTTGTATTGAGATAAAGAACATTATATACTTTTTGAAATGAATATTATTTAGTTTTAAAATGAAAGTTAATAACGCGTTTTGTTTTGTATTGGAAGAAAAAAGAAATTTTTTTAGAGTTTTTAATTGTGATAATAATACTATTTAAATTTTAAAAGATATTTTGTATTTAAAGGAATGTATGTCTATTTTAGATGATTTCTATAGATGAAAGTCTCGTTTTAAAAGGAAGGTGGATAATGAATTTAAATGATAAATAATATAAATAATACTAAGTAAATAAATTAAAAGTTAACTGTATCCGGTTTGACATGCGAACAAGTGTGGCACAGTTTGTCAACAAACCACACTTCTTCAGCTAATATGGTAAAAGGATTTGGTTAGAAATTGTTGTTGGATAAGAAAATAAGAAAGTAATAATACAAACATACTTTTATACATACATTTTAAATTTAATTAATATTTCTAAACCAAATTTTAAAAACTTGCATTCCCATGCCTGTTGACATTTCTGTACCATATGGAAGAACAGATTTAGGTTTATGGATGTCTATTTCAACCCAGAGATGTATTTATAAAATTTATAGACAATGTATCGGATACTGTGTTGAGTCTTGTCATCAGTGTACCTTCTGTCAACGGAAATAATTTTTGTCTCACGTGCCACATTCAATGCAAAGTGGTTCACGCACCACTTTTCCTTCATATATGTGGGGTTTTACCCCACCATTCTTTCATTTTGCAAGGTTCACAAACCACTGCAATTCAAAATTTATGAGCCTGGTTAACGTGGCATTACATTTCTTGTAGTGTTCGAGTATTATGGATCAAAATTCAATTAAATTAAGAAAAATATCAAAATAATCATTCTGAAATTTTGTTTTTGTTTGAATATTGTGTTTGATTTACCAAACGCCACCCCCACATATCTGTTATTTATGTATTTTCTTACGGATCGAAGAATTTATGTTAGCAAGCTTATTAGTGAAAAAGTGATGTTAGACTTTGAGCACAATATCACACAAAAAATATATACATTTACCTTTTTATTTAGTACTTAATATTTTGATTATTCTATTGAAATTGTTTATGTATTTTGTGAAGAAGGAGGAGATACTTAAAGCATAAAATTTTTTAGGCATTAATTTTAAATATGATTTTTTTAGATATAACATTTTTAAGCATAACTCTTTATTAAAATGTAAATTTAGTTCTTTACTTAAAAACCCCTGTAAGATAAGATTGTATGTTAGGGCCCAACGCACACCCGCGTCTTGCCGAGGGGAGAAATTTGTAATGATTTAACTTCAATTTATGTTAGTTTCTCATAATGATAATTTAATTTCCTAATTTTTCCCATTCTTTCATTTAAAAGTAAAGCGTTCATTCTTATTTCCTGATACCATTCCTTTTAAAATTAATTTATGTAATCACGCTTTCTTAAAAATTCGCTGATAATGCAGTTCACACGGCACCAGATCTGTATGGATGATCCCAACTAGACTTTCTGTCTGCAACTAAAATCACTCAAAGTCTCTCTATGCATCACATGGGATCTAGTATAAAATTCCTTGCTATAAAACACCAAGTAAGAGATAATTCTCTTTCTTCGAATCTCTTATGCTCTTCTAGCTCTCTGTACTGTTTATCAAACGGCGGAATTGTATCCTCCGTCCGTGTGCTCTCTCCGCTATAATAAAATAAATAGTTAAACTTGAACTTGGGTTCAACTGGTTTGAAATTTAAGGCATTCATTATATAAGTATATATGAAAAGAGGATTGCTTTGTTTTAAGGGGGAAACCTAAACTATTCGAAAAATAGACTAAATTTGCGACATAAAAAATCCTGTAACAATTTATCGTAGGATGAAAGGGGGGAATTGCGGGGAAATTAGTCGACTTTGGGCATTAATTAAAATAAAAAAAACTTTCGACGTTTGAAGATTTTTGACCCCATGTGAGGGAGAGCTGTTAACATTGGGATGCTGGCTTCGTATCGAAACCTTAACCATTGGGTCAGGGAAAAAAAAACGGGTCTTTTTTTTTTTTTTTTTTTTTTTCAGTGCCTTTACCAACCAGACGAAAAGAGACGGAAGTTTTGGTAGTGTCGTTGAACTTCTGGCAGGCACTAACATCTTCAAAGAAATAAAGCTATCACATACAGTTTTTTCAAAAATTAAAAAATTCTGAAGTTTAAGGGTTTTGAGGCCCTTTAAATTAAATGTTTTGTTGTTTCCTTTCGATAGCATCTAAAAAGAATTTTATTCTCATAGGACTTGGAACAGGGACAGTCGTAGTAGTTATGTTCCAACTGAACGAAGAACCCAAAGTCAAGGAAATATTTCAAGCTGACAGTTTGATACCCGTGCTTTATAACAGAATAAATATAGTTTCAGAAAAAGAACTACAATGTGACTAAATTTTGAAGGAAGAATAAATTCATTAAAAGTTAAAAAATGAATAAATAGATAAATAGATAGTCATTCTTTTGAACTCACTATATAATGACATAGGATTATGGACCTTTCTTCTTCCGATAAAATTTCATCCAAGAAATAGAATGAAAATAAAAAAAAAATCCGTTCATGTTTAAGACGTATTCTTTCAAGCAATTAAATAAATTTTTGTTGAATATGTTCATAATTCAACATAAATGTTTCAATTTGTACACTGCTGGTCATCCATAATGCAACATCATGAAGGATCATCAAGCCGCATGAAATTTACCCCGTGCGTATATTGCAATGAATATAAGAATGATTAACATTTCAGCGGAGACGCACATTATGGATGCTTGTAACGCCAATAATCGCTCTATAAAGGAAGAAAATGATGCCGGTATGAAGAAGCTGAGTTGTGATTTCATACGTTTGTTTTGATTGAGCAACTTCAATAAGACTCGAAGAAGTTTTCAAAAGTCATTCGAGCTCGTTTCTGAGTTTGACCGAGACAGAATTGTTGCCTGTCGAGAATGTGGATTATCCTTCCGAAAAATCGCGTGAATCATAATCAAGTTTGCTGATATGTAATCGAGAGGTGCAGGAGGTAACGATCGACGTACTACTCCGAGCCTCGAAGCACGGATACGCATGATGACAGGTGTATTGTGCGTATAGCCTCGATGAATCGTTTTGACACATAGGAACCAAGATATACGGTCAGTTGCTCAACAATTGGTGTCCGCATGTAGGTTTTCGAGTAGACGTGGAATGTTATCAAAACATTCATTAAAGATATTTACTGACCTCGAAACATTTTTGAATTATTTTGCATTTTTAAAAGCGTAGTATGGGCGCAGGTATAAATCAGTTTTAAAATGTTTCCCAATGTGACATTTCATGATTCTCAAATTAAACATAATTTTTAAAAACCACCATATAATTTATTTTTCCCTATCCGATTCGAAAATTTGCTTGTGCATGTAGCCGCAGTCACTTGTTATAGTATATTTGTTCTCGAATTTGCCGATTCAGAATTTTAATAAAAATATTTAACAGTACTTACCACATTACAGCAATTTTTATTTATTTGATCCACTTTATTTGTTAATTTTTTTACTCATTATTCCTAACTTTTTCAACCACACTCATGTAGAATTCAAATAAAAAATATGGAAGAAAAAATTATTTTATTAGTTATATAAACATGTAATTCTCAAATCTTCAATAAATTTACATAAACTTTTTAAATTTTTCTGCGCTTAGATATATAAATATCCACATTTTTATTTCGATATTTTTCTCAATATCAAAATAAATAAATTAAATATATAATAAATAAATTCATTTAAATGCAAATTATTCGTAAAACTCAATTATATACATATATATATTTCATTCATTTTCTCAATAAGTTTTGTAATTAAAATTTTAAAATACATTTAAAATTCTAAGATTTTATAATAAATTTTGCGGCAAGAAATTTTATTATTATATTAACTACCCATTTTTTTTCAAATTGTATGGGCTACAAATTTTTGCACATTTTTCTCCCTTTTGTTTACAAATTTTATGGCCAACAAAAAAATAAATCAACTTTGAAAATGATCTATGTTACTTTTAAATGTGTTTTAGCTATAAATATATTTGTGGAGCCAAAAAACACTTTTAACTTTCTGGAAATTAATAGATACGCGTACTTTATTGTTCCTTTCCAAACAAAATAACTATATTTTAAGCTTAAGCTGAAAATATATCAAACAGTGTACAAATTTAAAGAGAGCTAAAAGGAATATTGCTAATGTGACGTGTAAAATTTAAGATATAAATCCGTTCCCTATTCTAGTTTCTAATTTTTTTAATTTTTTTATTAAAGTTAAAAAATTAGGTAAATAAAACCAAAAAGAAAATAAATACAAAGTAAAAAGAAGGAAATTGTACTATTTCATAATTTTAAAAATTAATCTGTTTAATAATTCTTATAATTTAAGTTAGTTTTAAAAATTAATTGGGTAATCTATCTTAATACAAGTATGATAGTTGACTTATACTTATTCATGATTTGAACTGCACACGACGTGGCATACAATGATAAAGATCCCTGATGGTCTCCTACGGTATTTCTTTCCAAATTGGCTCCAATTGTCGGGCTAGGTCATCAACATTCCCTGGTAGATGCAGTCGCTTTCCCATCATATCCCAGGCATGCTCGATTAGAAAGAGATCTGGCTGGACTAAGGAAGTGGTTGACAATCTGTAAGACAGTTCAGAACAACACGTCCCTCATCTAGCCTGGCATAATCTTGCTGAAAAATAAGATCAGGGTACTGCAAAAGGAACGGTTACAAAACAGGTCTCAAAATGTCGTCGACGTACCGCTGTGCTATAAATGTGCCTCTAATGACTATCAAAGAGGTTCGACTATCAAGGGAAATAGCATCCCTGATAATAACTCCTGGTTGAGGGCCTGTATGGCGTGCAATAGTGAAAGCAGGATCGGCACGCTGCCCTGAGCGTCTCCAGACACGTCTTCGACGATCATCAGGACACAGTTGGAAGCGGGATCCGTCACTAAACACTATACGTCCCCTGTCAGCATCATTCCAACCAGATCGAGCCAAATACCACTATAATCTGGCTCGACAGTATGCAGGCGTGAGTGGCAGGTGGCGTAGTGGTCATTACGAGCGTAGATTTCGCTCTATCATCAATCTGTGAATGGTCATGGTGAACCCTCGTGTGCGGGTCTCACGCCTGATGGTTGATCACGATGAACCAGACGCTGTGACAGCTGATTTGAGAATCATTCTGTCCTCCCGATCTGCTGTGACCCTAGGTCGACTGCTACCATCATGACGCTAAAATCTGCCATTGTCCACCCATTTTTGGCAGCATCTTCTAATCGTCGCATCACTTCGACCCATATGATTAGCGATTCTCCGATTTGCCCAACCTGCCTCTTTCAGTCTAATGATACGACCTCTTTCATACTTTGACATTTGCTTGTAATGAGCTTGAATCTTACGGTGAGTCATTTTTTCAGTCGTTGAAAGGTATCTTAAATCGCAATGCAACAGAAAATTTGACCATCAGATTGAGAATCGCTACTTTTATACACCTGCTGAGTGCACAGTTCCGATGTGATGTAGCTCCTTCTATTCATTCACTGGAGACCAAATTTTAATCATTGGCATGTTCGGTCCAAATGTCTTTGCATACGAATTTTCATTACTATCGGGCAACTCCTTCTAAGTGCATCGTTTCTTTTGACGTAGAGTGTAATTTAACATCCATATTTGCAAAAATTATTTTTCTGACTCGTGTTTTTGGCTAAATCGTGTTAGATAAAATAAAAATAAAAAGTATTTAATAGATCTAACCAATAATACAATGTTTTCGTTTTTATTTTGCATTACAGTAAAATTATATATAATTTTTACATTATTATGTCACAGATGATATTTCTTGTTTTTAAATGAACCGATCAACACTTCGTATGTACTGTGAAATTTCGGTTATGTTTTCAACTCTAATGTACTTTAAATTTAAAAATTTGCATAACAGAGAAAATGCTAAATCGTTATATTTTATCTAAATCAAAATTTCTAGACAGTTTTTCTACTTGTGTATGTTCTAATCAATTAAATGAGTTAAACAACGATATATATAAACTATTCAGTCTTTCACATTTTGGGGGATCAATGACATTAGCCAATCAATAATATTACTTATTGCTAATAATATTAGCAATAAGTAATATTATTTATAAGAATACATTCATTGTTTATTTCCAAAAACCAATAACATTACAAATGCAATATTATTACTTTTATAACAAATTATTTATTTTTGCCGGGAGAGTTACTATAGCATTTGGAATTGTAAAGTATTTTTGTTTTTATGCATTTGTAGCCTATTTAGTAGCATTCGTTTCTACAATTGCAATACACTAATCCTTGACCACCTTAGCTAGAATCCTGACAAACGCATTCTCTTAGACTTATTTCAATCTTTGAAATAAATGTATCTTTGCATTCTGTAAAATCATTCCTCGTCTACAATTGTTTCAAAATTCCGTGTTTTGTATAAAGTTTATATATGTTTTAATTTTCCTTAGAAGCTAAGACAGCAATTATAATACGGCTATAATCTTTCTCCTACCTCTGGTAATGTTACACGTTTGGTTTCTCCAACATTCGTTGTTTAAAATTTTAACTTTGAAAGATGCAACATTTGGGGCGGCCCCCGCTTCTTTATATAATGACTGCTTAGCAGAGCGTCGAACTTCTTGGATATTTTTTAAGACTTCATCCAGTGCAAAAGAAGAGTTTTTCTTGTTTTCTTCGCAATCTTCATTTCAACATCAACGAAACGTGTTCGTTAACATTAATTTCGTTGAACTTTAAGTCATCTTCCGCCTGTATATAATTGTAGGTCATTGCGGTCAACTTGACACCTCGAAGTGAATTCACTGCTTTTAATTGGTTTAACAACGAAGCCTTTTCTAAGAACACTTTCTTTTGACAAGATTCATAAAGATTCAAATACATCGTTTCCATTTCATTTGCAATATTTTTATGTTTTGCCTCGTCTTTCATCATTCTGTTTCGCCCTCCACGAAAGGTTGCAGTATGAATCTCATGGACTCTCAGTTTAAAATTTCTGCTCCGTACAAGAATAATAAATAATTGAATCTTTTTTTTTTTTTTTTCATTTTGAACAGGAACAATTATTTTTCCAATACTACTGATTCTAACAATATCATATCTTGATCCTCGTTTTGGAAGAACTCTGAGTTCTGATTTTGGAAGAAGCTGATAGTTTTTTTACCTTCTTTTTTTCGATTTGAAATTTTCTAAATGTCCTTAAAATACAACTTCATGATTTCTAAATAATGATCCATTGTACTTACAAATTCAGTAAAATTTGTGAAAATCAGAAAAGAATAATGCACTCACCAATTACTGACAATGAAACTTTCATCAAATTAGCAACTATGATCCAATTTAAACAATCAAATTATATTGTCCAGCTGTTGCTAACAGGCAAAAATAAACTTGAGTGTGGAAAAATTATTACACAAGTGTAATAGCAAAATCAAGCTGAACGGTCTCCTTGAAACGTCAAATAACGTCAAATCCCCTTCCTAAACTGAAGTGCAGACAGATGATGATTCGCAATTTGAAATTCCGTTTTTGATTTTCTGAGAAGGAATGAATGTGTTAGTATGCTGATTATGAAATTTATTACTCATTCCAAAAATAAACTTTTGGTATCTGATTTTTGCTGTGTTTAAGTGAAATTTAGCACACACTGTATTTATCTCTTTCCTCTTTTAAAATCGATGATCATTTAATAGACAATAAAACACAAATTATTATTCTTAACGAAATCTACTCTCTTTTTTCGTATGCAAATTTAAAATCTTGAAAATTTATTAGTATAATGTTCTTAATTGCAACATAAGCATGTAATTTCAGATATCGATACAGTTGCTTTAGTTTCAATAAGCATTTTGACGAAAGGCAATTTAATATGCTAAGGCTTTCTTGTGGGAGACTTCAAAAATACAATAAGATCACTCAATCGCAAGATGTTTTCTTTACACAGTTGTCTTTCGTACCGTTTTTTTGTAGAGTTATCTGGTTTTTGAAACACTATGTACGATAATAATTTGTCACTAAAATTCTCTATTTTATGTTCTACAGTCTGAGTCACGTGTTCTTTCTGTAACGGGGGAGCGGGCATTAACAAGGCTCAAAATAGCAGATGACGATTTAGTGGGTATGGATGGTAGCGAAATTAGTTTTTTATTGTGATATTTTTTCTCTTTGATTCGTATAACAGTCTTCTAATACTTATCTAACAGTTTTACAGTTGAAATCTGAATTAGAAATTGATTGCATGATTCTCTGAATGCGTCGGTTTTAAGAGATGAAATCAAATATTTCAATTTTGGAGCATTAGATAACGTATTCTTACTAGCTTTAAACAAATCCGAAACTATCAGCCATTCTTGGATATTACTACTAAAAGGTTTCAAATCTGTTTCTGGAAGTTTAACGTTTTCGAAAGTTTTTACAGTTTTTGATGAGCACACATCAATAAAAGTTTCTATATCAAATTTTTGCTTGTAAATTTCGCGATTTACTTCTAGTTCAATTTCGTCAACTGAATACGATCTATTTTTATCAATATTTTTAATACAATTCAGTTTCTTGGTGAATTTATAAACATTTTTCTAATCACTTGAAGTGCAAATTTCATTAAATAGTTCTGAGAAGGTTTCAGGAATTTTTGAACATTTTTTTATTAGTTAGCTCTAGTTGAGAAACTTCAACCAGTTTCTAAAGCTTTAATTTTAAAATTTTGGGCCTAATTATTTAAGAAGCCATTATATATATATATATATATATATATACGAGGGCTATTTAGAAAATAAGGAATGTTTTAGAATTAAAAAGAAAGTAAGTATAAGAATAAAAATTTATTATATACATCAGAAAGAGTGACTAAAATTCTACTTTTCTACATAGTCACCAAACAAATTGAGGCACTTATCATAGCGATGGACAAGCTTTGAAATTCCTTCGTCATAAAATTCTGCCGCCTGCGATCTCAGCAACTCAGTGATTCGCACCCGCAGCTTCTTGTCGTCGTCAAAGCGCTGTGTTTTTAGCCAGTAATGAATCACCATGTCTGTAGTAGGCCTCCAGAAATGTCAAAGCTGCCTCCATTCGCTGACCCTTATGGTGATCTGTAAGCAATTTCGGCACCCATTTTGCACAAAATTTGAGGTAGTCTAGCTTTTGTGTGAACATTTCAAACAACAAAGTCCATGAAACTTGTGGAAAACTAAGCGAAAGCTCCGTTATTGTGAAACGGCGATTTTCACGAATCTTTTCATCAACTTTAGCGACTAGTTCGTCTGTCACAATGCTAGGGCGTCCACTCTTCTCTTCATCGTGAACGTTAGTTCGGCCATTTTTAAACTGAATGCACCATTTTCGGATTGAACTTTCATTTATTACGTCGTTTCGGTACACTTCACACACTTGCCGGTTTTTTGCCATACCTTCACATACTTGCCGTACCACTCAACTGGCGGGATTTTCAATTGCAGCACACATTTTAAATTTGAATATCGAAAACAACGGCAGCGTGGAAATGTTCCCGTTGTGATGGTTGGACGCCGACTGAGATGCAGAGCACGCAGACACCGAAATATACGTGATCGGCGCGCGCCTAGCAACGTCAGACGGAAACGTTTCTTACTTTCTGAATAGTCTTCGTGTGTGTGTATATATATATAATCCTTTCTTTCTCTTCTCTTTCCTCTCAATATATTATTAAAACGTTTTTCTGAATTTCACTTGGTGTGTGTGTGTGTATCATCAAATTTTCGATTGTTAATTTAACCAACTTCTCATCAAGCTAGAGCTTTGAAATTTTGGGAATCGTTCGTACTCACCTAACAATGCAATATTTAGACATTTGCGACAAGTTTTAACTAATATTTCAATAATTTTAATAAGTTAAAATATTCTTTCCTCTCGGCGCTTTTAGGATTGAGGAAAAAATTTCTTTCCCCTCTGAGAACACCGGGCACTCCCATGCCACATGAGGTATCGTAAAACTTTTGTACTCACAAAGGGGAGATACTATCTCCCCTTTACTATCTCCGAGATAGTAAGGGCTGCTGACTTTTAGTCAGTAATCGTTCGCAAGAAAGAAAGTTTCCAATATTTGGCGCCAAGTCTTATCACAATATTTTTTTCTGAATTCTGGTTCCCATTTTTTTAATAGAATGACTTACAAACTTTCAAATGCATTTTTTGATTTTATGAGTATTATGAATTTTTCAATACGCTCACAAATGTCTCTTTTTAAGAAAAATTTTAAAGTTAAAAAAAACTAACAGTTTTAACTAATATTTCAATAATTTTCCTTAATAAACTTTGCCATCATATAAAAACGTTGTTTTTAAAAACGTTGGTTTTTATATCGAATTATTTTTTAATTTTTCTTTTATGAAATGTTTCTTTGGATAAATAAGTTTTTTCCATCTAGGTGGAGACGCATTTTTAATTCTGTTTTATGTATCTTTTTCACTTTTTTAAGATGTTTTTATTAGTTATTTTTTTATTTTTTTTAAATTAGTAGAAAATATTGATTTATAAATATATTTCTTAAAATTGTTGTTTTGAAATTTTGAACAAGTAAATTTTTTACGCTTATTTTAATCATTCAATTTACAGGTATGGTTTCATTTAAATCGATCAATCAGCTTTTACTTTGCATTAGAATTCTTTTATGGAGTATAAATGGTAGATAGATAGCATACTGAAATTTGTGTAGTGTTTTATATATGTTTTAAAACTTTATTAATAGTAATGCTTGTTTTATTTATTTGCAATTTGTTTAAAGTGTTTTACATGATTACATAATTAATTTTTTCTGCTTTAGTTTTTGTACTCTTTAGAGCGTTTCAACATTATTTCTGATGACATGTCATTGGTTAATTTTTATATTACATTTTATTTTAGAATGCTTACTTTTTTAATCAATTTTCTGTTTTATTAATATTGCTCTTTTATTTAGACTTTTAATTAAGTTTTATAATATTTTAGATGTTGATTTATGTGTAATTCGGCTGTTTGCTTTTAAATTGAAGATTATTTCTTGTTTACCTTCTTTATTCTATGGTTGATTTTCTGAAAATGATGATTTTTGGTTCATTACCATATTTTTTATAATGTAATGCACTGAAGTGGGATGGTTTGCTCAGTAATACTGGTAGAAGCACATATTATTACATTGAAAAGTATGGAACAGTTTTCATTGCATTCTTTCTCTTGGTTCTGTTTCTACTCCTTAACTCTTAGCTCTGATTTTATAAATTTTCTAGTTTGTTAATAGAGTGATTTGATTTAAAGGTTTTAAATTTTATGTTGTTTATAAATATCATGCAAAAAATTCCAAACTTCAGTGCCCCCAATTTCGTAATGATTTTCTGAACTGTAATATGTATCAGAATTTGAGATCTATTGGAGAAATCATTAGACTATTTATTGGTTAAGTCATTCTAACAATAGTTATATATGAGACTTAATGTTTTGTAATTAACTCTTTCTGAATACTGCTTTCCTTAAAATGCAGTTTCGCTGATGGTGTGCAGTTGTTTATCAACATAGTTGGGCTGAACAAAAGGTATTTGTTTTAATTTGCTTGATCATTTGAAATCCTTTTTCTTTATACATCCTCCCATACCTATTGCTTAGCACTGTATTATGCGTCTTTTTACATTTGTCTTGTTTATACAAATGTATGTTATTTATTAATCTATTTAAAACTGAAGCCCTATGAATCAAATTGGAGAAGTAAGTTAAACTGTACCCCCTCCTCCTTTTTTCTAGTACTATATTAATCCTCCTTCGATATATTTTTTTTTTTGTTTTAATCGTAATGGTATTTAACAAGTACAAATAACAACATCAATGCCAACTATTACAACACATTTTCTATTACTAATTAAGTCTACAAAACTTTCAACTCCCTATGTATTAAAAGCTATCAGCAACTTTAACCTAGTTCTTTATTCTCAAATTAAGTGAACCACTTAATACTTTCCATATTTTACCAAGCAAAATTTTTCTTTGTATTCTCAAACGCTGGAAACACAGACATTGCAGAAAATGAAGTTTTTATTCCGATTTTTTCAATTTCTTTTAAATAACTCAATGAAAACAAATTTGGAAAAATATTTTTAATTTAATGTTATCATCGCCTATAACCCAGAAACACAATAACCTGTGCTCTCAACAACTGTCTTAAAAGTTAGATATTTATATTTCCCTGCGGTATATTTAATATATAAATAACTTCAGTTATTGTTTGGCAAATCTGAAAGAGGAGCGGTACTTCTTGATGGACATTCAGCGTGTGACTTTTGACTTCTGAAAATTAACATGGATTTCAAAAGCTGTCTAAACATCTTCAGATATTTTTTTTCTCTTAGAATAAATTAGAATAAAATTTAATGTTTCTTTTTTATTCAGACATTTTTTTTTATATTTTTAAATTAGGGTAAGGATCAATTTTTCCCTTTTATTCAGATAATTTTTTATCTTCTTAAGTTAGAGTAGCTTTTTAAATTATGTATTCATTTCTTTCTTTAGGTAAGTACAGTATATACAACCCTTTATAACAGACTGATCTCTCAACTATCCTATAGAGGTTACTTTCTTTCTTTTTAAACGAGATCTTTGATAAACCGTTGTGACTCCTCCTCCCAAATTCTCTGAAAGATCTTTCCATACTTTGAGCCCTCCTCATTGCTTCCCTTTTTCTAACTTCTGTCACCTTACTTATAGATAACAGATATACATTCGTAACAATTTTTTCGTGTCTCATACTTTGTCTATCATATATTAACGAATGTTTGGACAGCTGTTTTGCCATTATAGCTTTCAGGTCCATAAGGCCAAGCGACCATCCATGTTCCAACTAAATTGTTGGCATTTTTAAAGTGACTTTTTTTATTCTAAAGAATTCTTGAAGTATAAAGTTATAAAGATTAATTATTAGAAAGGACTTATATTAAAATCTAGAAATTCCAATTAAAGTCGTAAATTAACAGAGCTGAGTAGAAAAAAGCTTAGCATGAAGCATTACAAAAATAATCCAAAATAAATTCCAAAAAACAATTTCAATAAGATTCAAAAAATTAAACTGAAATGGATTTTAATTTCTTTATATTTCGAGACTCGATTGACTTCTCTTTCTGAATCCATTACCTTCTTTCTTATTGGCAGTATTTCAATGGGAAGATAACTTTTGAGAAAAGTCGAGAAAGCATCTGTTTTTTAAAGATTAAAGACCTAAACGTTATTTTAAGGATATTGCAAAAGAAATAACGCATTTGAAAAAGATGGAAGATCACCACCAAAGAATCACTCTAATTTACAAATATTCTACGATTACTAAGACTTTGAATCTCATTATTGCTAATTCTCTTGTATTTTAAAAAATGTAAAATATATTACTTGTAAAATATAATAAATGTTATTATATTGGATGATAACATTTATTATATTTTACAAGATTTTTACAAAATTCTATATGTTCTTGAAGCTTCGTTTCCAGATTTTCCTCTTTAATAAGTATAAGAAATATATGGTTATTCAAAATAATTCATCCGATTTTAAAATTTCATATTTTAAAAAATAAATGACATAGTAATACATAAATACAAAGAGAAAATGTAGAAGTGTTTTTACAAGTATTCGATATAACTTCCTATAGTTGCACGTATAATTTCAATTGGATATGCAAATTCTACCAAACAAGTTGTAAAGTGTCAGTTATAATAGATTGTACTGCAGCAGAAATCCATTGCTTAAGTTCAAATAAATTTCTGGTTAATGGTGGCACTTTATCTTTTTTGCAAACCCCAAAGGAAGAAATCGCATGGAGTCATATCAGATGATTAGACTTAAAAATCGCATATCAGATGATTTGAGTGGCCAGCTGTGTAACATCAAGTCATCTGGTCCACTACGAACGATCCAGCTGAGAGGAAGCTACGTGAAAACTTCTAAAACAGCTTCCGTGAAATAGCATCACGAAGAACCCACGAGGGTCACCTATTGTTCACAATATAAAACTTTATATACAAGTAATACTTATCATTCTTTATCATTTGTTTTTAAAAACATGGAATTTTGAAATAGGGTGAATCATTTTGAATAACCCTGTAAATATAAGAATTTTATTCGAAATACGTTAAATATAGAACAAAATCAGAATTACAGTAATAAAACATTCTTTTCATTTTCTTGTATTGATTCAGTAGTTCTGTTTAATTATGATTAAAATACTCGGTTGAAATGTTATCTAGAGGTTGCGACTCTAAAAGTCCGAATCAATTTTTTTTTTTCACGTAAAGAGCATAAAGTTTATTTTAAAACTCATCTTTGTAAATCACATACAAATAAAGCAACAGATCAGTAGGCCAGGTCTAAGTCCTGGGCATAAATAAACACCTGAGAAAACACGAAAACCTCAATAAAGTGATCCAAAATTAGGTTGTATTGTGTAGGTTATTATCCTGAAAATTAAAGTTGAACTTGTCTCAACATCTCATTATTTTTTGGAATGTCAAATCAAGGATGATACTCGTAACGTTAAGTGGGGGGAGAGAGAGAGAGAACTGGTATACCCTGACCAAAGTAAAATTGTTCGTTCGTTCCTTTGTATCACACATTTTCAGTGATAATTTCAAAGATTATCTTTTAACGTGATTTTCACCTATTTTTCGATTTTTTTTTTGTAAGAAAAAATTTATTGATCGGCTTAATCATTAATTTTATTCGAAGTGACATTTGGCCTAGCTCCATTAAGCATCCATTACTTTTCTTACATGCATGTTTACCATTTAAATCAAGAGTAGACAAACTGTTTTTGAAAGGGTCACATCGGGGCAGTTTTCAGCTTGGCGGGGACAGGCATGCAAACTCGAAGATATTTACATGCGCAATTCGTCTCACAGAGCAACAGCAACAAAAGAATTTCCTTTTCTTATAAGCAAGTGATATGTTATATAACATTTATATACATGAGCGAACACATACAGAGAAGAATAAAATATTCCCATTCATTAATAAATGTATTATAGAATTCTTTAAATTTTACACCATCGAGAAGAATGTTATTGTTCATTCTAAGATAATAACTCGTCATACTGGAATTCGAAAAAAAAATGTTTCCTATCAGTAGAGTTGTTTGCAAACGGTCATCTTTAATAATAATCTGTATAGCAATTTTATGTACTTCATTTTCAAAAAATATCCTTACATAATGTTAAGTATTCCCAAATACAGATATAAATCAAAGAACGTGTGGTTTTAATAGGCCGTATTTACATTCCGAAACATATTTATAAATTTCACCTAGGTCCATACCTTTAAGCATCACTGTTACCATATCGTATGTCTCGAGTTTCAGGGACATCATTTTGCAGGTTATTCACTTCCAATTCAAGATCTGACGGATCTCCACAATTGTATAATCAAAGGGATTAAAAAAAATGGGAAATATATGTAGTACTTGTAGAAAGATCCTAAAAATACTGTTGTTATTTTTTTCATGCCAAAGGATTCTTAATCTGCTGTTCGGATTTGGACATAGGCCGCGGTTTTCTAGCCCCTGATTTAAATAATTGTTACAAATGTTTATATGCAATTAACTCGCAAGCTGAAGGAAGATAAGTATGGTTGACAAGAAGGGGAATCGAAAATAGGGAAAAACTGCTGGGGCAATCTGGAACCGATTTGTGAATGTACACACACACACACACACACACACACATATATATATATATATATATTGTAAATTAAATACAGACAAAGAAAAATTTTATGATCCTTAATTAATTAATATTAGTATAGAGGCAAATGAAATTTAATGAAAAGTGTAAGTCATGATAAAAAGTTACCAAAAAGAAACTTTACATATAAAAATTTAGAAGATAGAAGTAAAATTTTAAAAAAAGAAACATTCTTATTTATTTTTCTATGTTTAATTTCATATACACAAGCAGATAAGTAAAAACGCATTGCAAGATCTATAAAATTTTAAGCAAAATAGAATCAAAACAAAAACGAATACTAACTTACAAATGATGGTAAGAAAAGCAAAATAAAAATATTAAAAATATGAGCAGCAAAAACAGGTTGAAAAATATTGAAAAACATCAATAAACAAATAGAAGATAAAAACAAATAAGAGAATGGAATATAATATTTTGCTGGTTTAATCTAGATTTATTGGTTTAACTTTTGTCATGCACTCAGTCACACAGATATATATATGCATATATATTGTTGCGAACGTTGCGGTACAAACCAGCTGATTTCGCCAGGGACGAAATCACCCAATCAGAGTCGGAGACTGAGATGAGTGCGCACCGACTAGAAAGCGAGGCAGAGCGAAGGACAAAAGAATAAGAGGATCTAGCGTGTAGCATGGCGTATGTAAAATTAAATACTTATCTCTGGCCTGACTGTTTTCGTGTCCAATACGTTACAGTCTTAAATGGAGGCACCGACGAAATGAAAAATAATACTCTTTAAGTAATTAGTTTTGCTAGAGATTATGGATAGATTAAGAATGAAACGGCTTAAAAGTTAAGCCGACTGTTGGCTGAAGTACGCCATCTTGCCAAGAACTTTTTGTTGTATTTGCTATCCGTACATTTGAAGTGATGGAATAGTACTCGCATTATTTACTAATGAATCGTCCTGATTTTATAAAGTGAATCGCCAATCTGACGTAAAGAGGGGGGGGGGGGGGGTTTTGAGAATCATCCAGATCAATTTTTTTGAGTGCCGTCCTGGTTCTGTTGAAAAATAATAGTGATACCCTACCATTCGATAATAAGTTATCAGAAAAGAATCCCTTACTGTGAGAATTTTGATTGTGGTGACAAGTCCTTCAAGTGTTTTTCAGGCACGATTTCCTTCTCTGTCTTGCCCATTATTTACACAACATGTGATTTTTTTTTGTGTTATTTTAGGTGCATAGCCTTTGCGTTAAAATTAAGTGCATATAATATACGTTGTTCTAGAGTTGAATTTAATTTTGTTCTACTATAATTTATCATAAACTGTGAATTTTTCACCTCAATGTTTTTTTTTAAACTTGTGGGAATCTTTTCATTAATTTAGCATCGTATGATTGTTTTTAATATCCTGTGTTTTAGAATTTAAGGAATTCTGATAATTTAAATCACGTCCTGTGATAGTACGAGCTCAGTTTGAGTATATTTTTTTGGTTATTTGGTTGCATAATCATACAATATTCTATGTTTATATATATATATATATATATACCTTCCTGTGTGTGCTCAGAATCATTAGCTATTGTGGAAAGATTTAGATATATAAGTGATAAATTACATTTAACAAGAGATAATTTTTTATGTCTGACCTTGAGCCGTTTGGTTTGAGCAGTAGAATATTTTGTTTTTTAATCTTATTCATGTAATTGCAATTTTTTTTCTGTTGATGAAAACTTGCTATTTTTTTTAAGGTGGAAATATTTTCTAGCAATTAATCAAAGTATTTTTATCTCTATATTGGTATTTTGTTATTGATAACTAAGAATATACAAACAATAGTTGAGAATTATATTTAGTGATTACCAATTTTGGATTCTAAAATTTTTACCATTATTTTCCAAAAAAAAATTATAAGTTAAATTGAATTGATATTATTTTATTTGAGTGTTTTATCAAAATATTTGAGTGTAAAATCTATTTTACCTAAAGATGGCTTATTCAGCAAAAAGTCGAAAAGCAGAGTTAAGATATATATTGCAGAAAAATTAGATGAAAGAGTAACTGACGATTTAAAAATTATGAATTACGAAGAAGAATTTGTACGAGAAATGCTAAACGCAAGAATACAAGAAAGAATGAAAGCTAGCACACTGCGTGTCTGTGGGAACTATGATACAATTGAAGAACATAATTCAAACCCATTTGAATAACAAAAACTTCCTAAATATAATGCTAAGGAAGATGATTAAATTGAAATTGTAGAAAATATAGTTAAAGATATGGAAAATCTTTTACCTTCATTTACAGAAGATAAGGATACAATAAATTCAATTAAAATTAATTCCAATGAGTTCATAAAAGCGCAGAACGAAGGTGAAGAATTAGCATCCTTGATTCAGAAGATAGAAAAAGGCAAGAAAAATGAAAATTCTAATATGTTAAATTCATTTAGAAAAATTACGGAATGAAACCTGTATCCTAAATGAAGAAAAAGACGAAAGGCAGATTGAAGAACAAGAGAGAGAGAGAATGATAAAACTGCTGGAGATTCGACGAGAAAGAATGTAGGTAAAAGAAAAGGATGTTACAGGAGAAAATATTTCCATTGGAGAAGGAGAAGAATTAGTATTGAAAGTGCGAATTAAGTCAAGAAAAGATTTACTGAATCTCCTAGAGAAACTGAGAAAGGAAAAATGTGTTTTAATTGAAGGAAAGAAGAAAGCAAATGGAGCGTTCTTAAAATTAACCTCATACTAAAACCAATACAGTTGGAAAAAAGATGCAGATAGTCAGGTGGACAGAACGAGTAAAAAGAAGTCCCCCCCTCCCGAAAGGAAGAAAACATACATTTTAAAACGAAAAGAACGCTTCTACTGCAAGGGAAGCAATGTCATAAAAGATATCAGATACTTTTCCAAAAGAAAGAAAATATAAGTACCCCAACAAGACTTGGGATTCCACTCGAAGGAAGGAAAAACAATAAGGTGGACAGAAAGAAAAGAGTAATTGAGCTCCTGGTGGGAGGTCCCCTTTTACAAAGATGGAGGGAATTTACAACTACAAAGGAAGGTGAAAACCAGTCTCCTTTGCCCCCGGTGATGTGAATGGATTTTAATCCAAGAAGTGCCACTCCTACAATGAAGAGAAAGATGTGGTATTGGAATTGTTCTGGCTGATAGAAATGATTCTGAGGAAGAGAATCCCATTTTATACCTTAGTAAAAAAATTTGATTCCGAGAAAAGTTATTGCACAACGGAAAAGGAATGTGCAGCTATCGTTTATACCCTGAAGAAATTAAAATGTGATTTGGATGGACAGTAAAAATTGATCATTCAGACAGACCCATTAGTCTGGTTGAAAACAAATGCAGGAACAAACCCACGCCTTATGCGTTGGTCTGTTGCTCTACAACCGTTTAATTTCGAAGTCATCCATAAACCAAAGAGAAATCATGTTATTGCAGATGTATTAAGCAGAATTGATTAAAGATTAGTATATATTTTCCCAAGAAGTGGGTGATTGTTTCAGTTCTATACTGGACATTAAATTTTCTTTATTTCCTTTTTCCTACAGAAAACATGTGATATTTTTCCTTTTCAAAACTAAGTCTAATTTCTAATAATCGATGCCATAAGGTTGGACAAGAGTGCATAAATATGTTATATATACATTTGAGGTAAATTTTCAAATTTTAGTGAACACAATTGATATATTAGAATATATGTACATTGATAGTATTATTTTGATAAACATGTGATATTCTAACATATTTTCATAAAAGTTATAATGGAGAAATAGTATTATTTCATTTCAATTTTACAATGCCAGATTATGCATTAGAATGTTATTAAAAATGTTTAAATGTAACAGATGGAGGCATCCAATAAAAAAGGTAAATTGATTTTACTAATCTCTGCATATAAGTCAAAATGTTTGAGATATTTCCTGTCAATAGAGTAAAGAAATTGTAATAGATTAACTTTTGAGTATTACTTCTGAGAATAACTTATGTGGTTTGAGTTGCGTTACATTTAACCTGATGAACATTTACATGTGTATGAATTCTTGAATTTGCTCTTGAAATCTATAGTCAAGAAAGTGTTTGTTTCATTTTTTTTATATAATTCTAGTAAAAGTGTTGTTAATAAGAATATTGACTGATGTAGTATGATTTGATGCAAGGTGTTATTAATTAAATAGAAATGTAGAATATATATTTATATAAATGAATAAGATAACCTGTGATTATTAATTATTTTAATTTTTTATTTTAATTATGTGTTAGTGTAATATAATATATAATTTTGGCCAGAGGGAAATCGTACTGTGTATCTAATTCGTATAGTATCATTCTTATTCGTACTGGGTCATCTAAATCATACTGTGTCATCTACTGACACCTAAATATTTTTAGTTCAATGAACAGAACTTTTCCTTCATTAGAAAAAGTTCTCTCCAGAGGAAGGAGGAGCTTGTAGTGAAACTTTACGGTACATACCAGTTGATTTCGCCTGAGACGAAATCACCCAATCAGACTCGGAGACTGAGATGTACGCGCACCGACTAGAGAACGAGGGGCAGAACGAAGAAGGACAAAAAAAAACCGAGGATCTAGTAAGTAACATGGCGTATATTTAGCGGGGAAATAAAATTAAATATTTATCTCTCATCTGACTGTTTTCGTATCCAATACGTTATAATATATATACACACACACATATATATACATATAAACAAAACATAAATAGTACATTTCACAAACATATAACACTCTAAGAGTATCCAAAACTAAAGCAAAGAGATAGAAAAGCAAAACTTATATAAATGAAAAAACTGTAATTAATACTGTTCCTTACTTTGAAATAGAATAAAGTGTGCTAAAATCGGTAACTACTGATCAGATCATTATAATAAAGTTAATCACATTAGGAAAAGGTGGTAATAAACCAAAACTCAGCAAATTCAGAAAAAAAAAGCACATAATCATAGTAAACAATTTCACTTCAAAATACTAATATACTCTTAACTAATCATCTAAAACATTGTAAAACCAGTTAAAAACCTTAATTATGTAGAGTAACATTAATTAAATCGAAAAATAATCTCAGAAGTTAGCAATCTGAAACATAATGTAATATAAATATTTACCAAGAGACATCACTATAAATAAAATGGTACTATTCCATTTCGCCGGCTCAAATCTCGCCAAGCAGACTTTATTAGCGGCACAATACATAGTATACACATATTCCGTTTGGGGTCGGTTGTATCATTTTTGGTGACTTCATAGCTTGCGCCGGCAAAATGGAAAATTACCAATAAAATGTTGAGAAACTTTTTAAAAAAGACAAATCAATGGCAGAAAGAAATTAATTACATAATATATATATATATATATATATATATATATGAATGAGGTGTATTTATTGATTTATTAACTTCAGTTATTAGCATATAGCAACGTAGCGGGCGCAGTAGCCATATGGTTATGATCGCAAGATGAAGGTTGGCATTGTTTCCGTCGAAGTGTGGTTTCAAGTTCTGATTTCACTAGGACCTGTCGTGTAGCGGTGTAATACACATTAGTAATGTCTTAATGCTCAATGTCCTCACATTGATGTAATGTGGAACTATGGAGATTGTGGTTCCAGCTCAGGTATTGTCCTTGTCTCTTGACCGATGCTCAAAATTATGAGTTCTGTCGCTAATAGCCCTCGCATTTCTTTTAAGTGCGACTTCAATAAACAGTTAATTATTCAAGGCAACGGTATAACCGATACATGAACTATGAATTAGAATAATGCATTGTTTATTCTTGTTGTGTTGTAAGATAAGAGTTTATTGTTGTTGTTGATAGATTCTGAGGTCAGTGATAGTGTTAATCAATAATGCTATAGCTTTCTTTGCGATTATAATTTGTTAAAAATAAAATATTTGCAAACTCTCACCAGATACAATTTTTTCGCTTGCATGTCTGAAAACATTGAAAAACAATATAGTTATTATTTGTACGCCCATGCAAGGTAAAAAAATCCAATCTAATTCTAAAGTATAAAAACCCAATACTATATAATAAATCTTTGTGAACGTAAAGGCAAAAAACAATTTTTTTTTTTCATCTCCATTCTCGAACCCCTTTAACCTTTTGTTGAAGATCCTCTGCTTCCTTAGATGTATTGTTGTCTTAATAAATAATTCTGATAGCATAAGCTGAAAATTTTAGGGCTTTTATTTGTTGTTTCTTTCGAACTCTTAAGAAATATTCCTTATTATAATATTTTTAGCTGAACGCTAAGCACAATGGCCTCTCTATGAAGAAACTACAATTGAGGTAAATTTTCAATAAATAATAAACACTTATACTTTTGAAACTTATATGCCAATTTTGCTGAAAATTCCATGTGTAAATAATTTTATACTGAAATACCGATGAATAACATAGCTTTTTAAGAAATGTATGTGCATTGTACATTTAAGTTATACTGAATATTCAGTTCTCAGGGAGATGGCTTAACGTGTGAACAATTAATGTCTCGGAATCTGGAAAAAAATTTGAGAATGAAAAATTTTTTAGTTTTGCTATATCATTTACATTGTTATTATTTTACGTATCAAGCACACATTTTTGTATTTATTATACACTTAAGAACTTTTGAAAAATAATTTTGAATTATTGTCAAGAGAGTCAACAATAATCCAATTTCCTTCTTTTCAATATTTGAATTCAAAGATCTTTGATATATTTTAACACATCAGAAAAGTGATACTTTAATGTATAATTTTTATAGCTAATGCCAATTTCTTATATGTAATGTTATTTTTCAGTCATTTTAAAACACATTTACGCAATTTTATTTATATGTTTAAGATGGGTGACATTTAGCAACTTCGACATTTTTCTATCCGATCTTAAGATAAGGCCATCACCGCAATTAACGTTTGTATAAAAATTTACATAAAATAATATAAAAATTATAATACAAAACTAATTAAAAATTAATATAAACACATCATAAGAATTGACAGCCAAGTGTATACTTTAAATTATCAGTTCCCTTTTCTTTGTATCAGATCATACGAGTACTATTCAGTTAAAAAAAAAAAAAAAAATTCTTGAACATGGGTATAGGGGGGAAATGAAAACTATATTAGATTTACAATAAAATTTATGATTCAAGAAATATATTTTAAGAGTCTTAAAAAGTGTTTAAACGGCTAATATATTTTAAATAGTCAAAAAATATATTTAAAAAACCTCAAAATAAAATAAAATGGAACAAAATATAAAATGCAATATAGCATAAAATTACGAACATAAAAAAAAAATCACGATTTATATAGATGACGTTTGGTAATGTTTTCAATAATCGTATCCAATTATTATTCCGATAGCCTGTTACCTTCTACAGTTATTTAAAAACCTCAAATAATATACTTTCTATTGCTTTAAAATTAAGTTTCAAATTAAAAATAATTTCATTAACAACGATCAAAATATTGTGAACATGAATCAAAATTTTCGGAATTTATAAATAAAAAAAATAAAGTAGTTCAAAAAAATTAAATAAATGATTGCATTTGATTCGCTGATTTTAAAGTAAGATTTTGGAAACTGTGGACAATTTTTTAATGTAATTTTCTATTACCTTATTTGAATTTAGCAATAAAACTATATGATAAGCTTGATTCGAATTCCTGCTTCAGCCCTTTGAAAACTGGTTTCTAATTGATATAGTTTCTAACAGATGGCAGCATGAGTGTTTACTTTGCTTTTAATATACAGTGCACGATATTAAAAATAGATGGCACTACTATATCTTGATATTTGAAATGTACGAGGGATAATATTAATATTTCGTACAATTGGGGGGGGGGGCGCTTCTCTTCTTTCTTCCTGCCTCATACTAAATTCACTACAATCAAAATTGTCGAGCCAAAGATGCCTTAAACAAATGGATTTCAATCAGAATAAGGTATAGATAAAGGTTAAGTTTTTAACTAAGGATTACAAATTTTCTCCTAGTTGTGAATAATATATTAGAAACTCGATTCTGTTCAGAAACACTTATAAAAAGCAATCATTCCGAGAATCTGAGAACAAAAATTAGGGTTCTTGGAGAAATTTTTTTTTCTTCCCCTATCTCTCTCTTTCTTTTACATTTCAAATTTTCTAATGTTATAATAATTATGTATATACTTTTTAAATTCTTGTAGAAATAAATAATAAATATTTTTGTGTGTGTCTCAGTTACAAATATTTTGTTACAAATATTTTTCTGCCAGTATTGAAGAGTTTCAAAAAACAACTTAAGGTACAATTTTTTAAAAAAAACATTCACTGAAGTGATGTTGACCAGAAGTAAAACCTTTTCTCATCCTTGGAGTGAGAATTCTTAGTTAAAATTAATAAGAATACTTTTTAGTATTAATACATTGCTGAGTTGATTGGAAAGGTTATCAGGAAATTTAATCGAATTATCATCCGTTTGTTATATTCCATTATTGTTTTTCAAAATGATATAGCTTACTGATGGCAAGTTCTCTGTACACCGTACTTTCTCATGTTATCATATATGTAATATTAAGTTCCTAGATATTATTCCTTAAATGAAATTATTTCATAAAGACCTATTTTGTCTTAAAATTCTGCTTCTCATTTCATGCCGACATGAATACTTATTAACATTTGCGTAGTGCAGAAAACAGACATACACAAATAACAAATTGAAAATTTTATAAAAAAAAAATTTATTTTACTCAAAATATATAGATATTTATTTATATTTACAATGCAAAATGCTTCTTACTCCAGTGTATGATCAAGAAAATATGCGTGGAAGAACTTTTCAATACTGCCACCAATCCCTTATTGTGAACTCCTCATCTTCATCCTGCTTCATATCATGAAAATCAAAATTCTTCCTCCTGTTTTTCCTCTTCCTTTCTTTCAGATAATGAACAACCGGATCTGTTCCGTACACATCACCATCCTCTTCTTCTTCATCATCTGAATCAGGGTGCTTACTCTTCATCTTTTTGTCGCTTGATGCAGAAGAGGATCTTTGTTTTTTAACTTTCTCCGGTCTCCGCCTATGTTCCGAAGCTCTTCTGTAATCTTCGAAGTCATATGACCCCTGAGAGGGTCTTTTATGTTTCCTCACTCTAGTGTCCTCTACTCTTTCTTGCTCCTCGGATTCATTTGGCTCCTGCTGAGTACTTGTGCCAATGAAGTCACTGATTTGAAGCACCATAAACTTGTTGCCGGGATTCCAAGACAGAAAACTCGATCTGGGATCGTAGTTGTTGTTATTCGATTCTTGTTGGTTGTCCTCTTGAGGATAGTCAGTAGAATCACCAATGGGATTGAAAGTCCGGGTCACCACTCTCTGTTGTTCCTCTGCGCTCTCTTCTGGCTCGTAGGATGGAGTTCGCTGAACTGGCATAGCTACATTGATGGGCAAAGAGATGACGAGGGGGCGAGGGGCATCGTCCTCCATAGATCGGGTTGAGGATACGAAGAAAATGACGATGAAACACAAAAAACTGAAAATCTGAAAATAAAATAGCATCTTCATTCAGCTCATATTTTAATTTAAATTCATTTTTTAGTTCTAATATAAGTTTGTTTCTTGAATATTTTCGGTTTTCAACGAGATGTTTCTTAAAGCGAACTTACTTTTGTTTTCAATAAGTTTTTTTAAAAATTATTTTTATAAATTTTTATTAACTATGTAGTAAAATGACAAGACGCCTTTTTAATACACTTACGAATTAAAACATGGACATATACATAAACACCATTTACTAGAGAAAATTTCCCTGTATGTCATCATTGTGTCTGTCCTTTGACTGTGAGAGCCACATTTTAGCCGAATGTTCTGCTTTTAACTCTGTTCGCTTTAAACATTTTGAATCCTATACATTAATTTAAATTTACTTACAAAGGGAAAATACCAAATAAAATATATTTCAGTTTTTAAATGGTTTTACTCTATGCGTATAATTATATAAAACTATGCTCCGCCCTGAATTTGACTTTTAAACTATTCTATTTGATCAAATGGTGATATCTTCTGCTTGTATTTCGCATAATATACCCATACGGATTCAGGGACAAACATTTCCTGCAACTAACCAATCCTAAAGGTTAATATCACCCCCCCCAAACGTTTTTTTTTTTTAAATTAGAGCTTTAAATTTTTAAATGTAATACATTTTATGCTAGTTTACAGGTATGTATTATCAAAATGTTCTCAATAAATACAAATTTATTGGAAAGCCTATTTTTTTGTGTTTCATTGACATCCTAAACAAAATTGTATTACACTGATAATGAAAACAAATCTTGCCTAACAAGACTCTAAATTATCGTAGAACTTCACGCAAATGTTTAAAATTTTTCATCCTCTTGAGAAAAAAAATTTAAGTTTTTCCTATATGGGTCAGTTTGATCCAATATAGCTTGTACTTATTCTGGACCATAGCGAATATTTTTCTATGGCTTTATTTCATTTATTTTTGTTTTGACAACACATTTCATGCTCTTTATAACTCCTCCACCCCACCTTTTCTCTTGTTCCCCATATACCCTCCCCGTGACCGCGGACGCCTAGTGGTCATGACAGCAAACTCGCTGCCGGCATTATTTTTGTCAAATCATGATTCAAATCCTGTTTTCCCTAAAGATCCACCATGCAGTGGGTCTACAGATTTAAAGTGAACTTCCACCATGGTTTACTTCCACACCACGTGTGGAGTAGAAGTAAATACACACACACACGCACACTTACACGTGTGTATGTGCGCGCACGTGCATGTATGATGTCCCACCTAAGCATTTTTTTCTTCATATTAAATTTCTTTTATTTTATCTCAATACTCTACTTTAGTACTCCTCTCAAATTAATCATCCAACCAACACCTCATGCTGTAACTGTGTCTGTCGCCTTTAAATTACTAGAAACCGACAGACGGGGATCTTCCCACGCCTCAGGCGAACAAAAGTTGATTTCCACGATCTCTTTCCCCCTCTCACTTTCTTCTGCTTCAATCGTCGCTGCTTTGTACTCTTATGTGATTTCTACTTTAGGTGTTTGCAAATGTAAAATGTCGTCCTCGAAAATAAAGTTTGTTACGTACAAAAGGATAGGATTCTTCCCAAAAAGCTACGACATCAGTACACGCATTTTGTGATATATATATATATATATATATATATATATACTGAAAATTTCTGAAAGAATAATTTAAAATATTTAAAAAGATAAAACTCCAGAAAGAAATGTAAAAATGATCGAAAAAATAAATGAAATATGGAATCCAACAAGTCAAAAAGCAATTTCGGGCTGAGCACCGAATAAGCGGGGTTAAACAAGTTTAATGGTACCAACCTTCCCCCTTTGCGACTTGGTAGGCTGAATTGGGAAATCCAAATTACAAAAGAGTTCAATGATTAAAAGATGCAAAAAAGTTCAGTGATAAAATCTACAAAAATAAAATCTATAATTCTAAAAATTATCTATCTATCTGTCTATCTATCTATCTATCTATCTATCTATATATATATATATATATATATATATATATATATATATATATATATATATACACTGGTGTTCAAAATTAAAACAATTTGTATATTTTGTCGAATTTCATGAAAATAATTGAATGAAATGTAAAAATACTGCTTCGAAACAAAGATGCAAATCTTGTACGTCAAATACGCAAGCCTATACGTGTGTGTTGGTGGAACTAGTCGAAAAATAGGATTTATAAGTTAGCGTACGAAAATTCACATTTCGTTTGCTAGTACATTACACCGAATTTCTCGGTGGTTCCCCCCCCCCTTTTTTTTTTCAGCAAACGCTTAAATTAAATTTTAAACAGTAAAACTCAGTAACCCACAGCTTTTATATGAGAAAATGAGACGGGGAATTGTGGGTAGGTTAGAAGCAGTCCAATCTCAAATCCAGATTTCCAGAGAATTCGATTAGCGCCAAACGTCGTGTCCAACTTATGTAAATAGTTTCAGGATGTCGTATTTGTCTAGAGAAAGCCTGGGTGAGGTCGGTCAAGAGCTACGACGGCCAGAGAAGATCGTCATTTGTCCATTGTAGCGAGGCATAAAAGGGATGGTACAGCTTCTCAGGTCTCTCATTAGTCGGATTCCTATGTGGCCACAGGAATCCGAGTTTCAAGGGTGACTGTTTCCAGACTTATTGAGAGAGGGATGTTTGCAAGACCTGTTGTTTGCTCAGTTCTGAGAGCAGGAAAATCCGCTTAAAATGGTGCACAGATAATATAAATAAGACATGGATCAATAGGCAACCGTTTTCTTCACTGATGAGTCCCGGTTCAGCCTAACCAGAGGTTCGCGTCATACTTTCGTAAGGAGAGAACCAGGGAGCCGCTACCTGCCCTCCAATGTCCGAGAAACCGACCATTACGGCAGCGGAGGCCTTATGTAATGGGCAGGCATCATGTTTCGATGACATAACACACCTCCATGTCTTAGGGACTGTGACTGCTGATAGGTATAGGGATGATGTCTTGGAGCCCTATGTACGCCTTTTCAGGGTGCAATTGGACCTAAGTTTCTTTTGACAGATAACAACGTGAGGCCACATAGAGTTCATTTGGTCGACGAATTTCTGGAAAGTGAGGATATTCGCCGGGTGGATTGGCCAGCCAAGTTTCCAAACCTCAGTCTTATAGAGTATTCCTGGGACGCTCTGGAGAGGGCAATTGCAATTTGAACCCCCCCCCCCTTCTTTCCGAAAACCATCCAATACCTGAAAACAACGTTGCTGAATAAGTGGGATCAATTGCCACAAGAACTCATAAACTCTCTTATTTCCAGCACAAAATCATGATGCTTGGCTGGTATATCTGTAAGAGGGGACCATACTCCCTATCAACCCATTGTTTTTTGTTCTATTTTGCTACTTCTACTTTCTAACTCCAATAAGTGTTAAGAGAGTTCATTCGTGTGTATTATAACTGTTGATTGGTGATTTTTTTTTTTTTTTTGTTTCATATCAACCGTATGTACAAACCAAATTTCATTAAAATCCCTCCAGTAAATCGGAAATTTCTCTTAATTTTGAATACCAGTATATATATATATATATATATATATATATAAGAGAGTTCAAGAAGAAGAATTATTTTTATTTATAGTGTTTACTATGCAGACGATTAAATACTATTTAATTGAAATAATGTAGGTGATATTAATAACATAAATAAGCAAGATATGACATAGATAAACAGTTTCCATGCTCCGTGCGCTTATACGGCAAAAGTAAACTCAATGGTAGCTCTACTCACTCTCGCGACACATAAGACACATCCTGCGTCCACTAAAGTTCTGAAATGAGGTCTTCATACGCAAAACGTTTTCTCTCTCCTAATGGAATGTCGTTCTGCCAGTAGCAGAGCTCCCTGGTGGTGAGGTAGATCCCGTTCTATGCCCGCGTTCATAGCGATATGTCACATTCCGGATCTACATATATATATTAGAACCTTGAGTAAGCTCTTGCTGTTTCCTAATAGATTGTAAGTTTGTATAACCAGGACTATGGGTATATAACTTAAGATTAGAAAGCAAGTATGTTATGAAAAAAATGTACGCAATGTTGTGTTGGAAAAGTGTGTTATTTTAAATGATAAAAACATTTTTTCCATTTATATATATATATATATATATATATATATATATATATATATATATATAACTTCATCCCCAAATCAAGACATTTAAACAAATATAGAATGTATAATTAGATAAGTACAGCGCAACTTGAATAGCGCACTGAACCGCAACAAGGTCCGGCATTGAGTTGATTAGAAGACGGATTTTGTCGTGAGACAAATGGGGCTACAACTTGAACAGCCACCTCCAAATCATATTTAGAGTGATACGGCGGGATCTGGAGCTTTAGCTAGTCTTACTCCTCTAGCTATATAGGGGATAAATTAGGGAAGTTGGCCTACCGTGGAAGAGTTGAATGTCACGCAGAAATTCGAGCTACTCGAGCAGTATGAAGAAGAGCCTTATCTTACCGTAAAATTGCCACCAAAAGGCCATTTAAGAAAAGTCCCACTTGGGATCGAATAATATCATCAACATAACGCTGACCCGTAAAGGTTCCTCGTGTAACAGTTAGAGCGGATCGGTTGTCATAGACTATGTGTCCTCTGATCATTACGCCTGCTTTGCGGGCAGAGTGTCACACGACAGCGTGGGTAGAATTGTACCTTTCACCTGGGCACCTCCATACCCACACGTGGTTATCATTTGTCCCCAAAACGAAACGGGATTCTTCACTTAACATCACATTTGGCCAATTTGTGTCATTTCAGGTCGCTTTGGCTTGAAACCACAGTAGATGTAGTCGCCAATGTGTTAGTGTCAAAGACAGAACACGAAAAGAGAATTTGGATTTCAGATGCATTCCCGCAAGGCATTTGGAAAATATTTATGGAATAATTGGCAGTCCTACACTTTATTGTGTCATGGAGCGAGTCACTGCGTTATCCACGAGCACTTGCCGCACGATCCTTCAATCCTCTCCCCTCATCGTCTTCCTGGTCGATCCACATCAGGTCCTCCGCACGTGGGTTCCATCTCATGTGCAATGCTACCAATATTTTGTGACGGCACGCTCCAAACGATCAACACAGCGAGCAATATAGTGTGTCAACCATCCTACGGTTTTCATGCTGATGATCTGGCCCCTCTGAAACTCATTTGACCGTCGGAATGTCCTTTTACACATCTACCAAGCATTCTTCGCCTACTTTTGTCCTAATAGAGTCGAATGTTATTGTTACGCTTATGAATCTTTCACTATGTGCCAGTTTATATAGGACCTTCTTCCCGTTTGCAGCGCCATTGCAAAATGTGTGGCCATGCTCATTGGCACCAAACTTGAATCATTTTCATATCGAACATCATTTGACAACTTTGGAATGTTTCGCGATTGTAACTCGCTTCTTCCTTAGTGCGCTATGTTTAATATTCCTGAGTATGTATGTATGTGTTTATATATATATATATATATAACACATCGATCAATAACTCCCGAGTCTAAAATTGAAAACAACATTTTTTTTGCAAATTTTTTTTTATTCATCAACATAACACCTTTTGTTAATCACCTTTTAGGGTGATACAATCGTTCCAACGCTTTTCCAAATCTTTTTTTTGGTTTTTTTTTTTTTGTTTTTTGTTTGTTGTTGAAAAAAAAACTTTTTTCCTTTTTTTTTTTTTTTTTTTTCGCAAGAAATCTTTTTTGTTGCGAGTAAATAGCGATAAACAGCTTTCTGAATCATCGACTCGTTGCTGTTTTTGTTCCATCAAAAGCAATCGCGGCACCCACTTGGAAAAAACCTTTTTCACTTCACTTCAAAAAACCTTTTTCCTGGTCCGATCGACTTAAAAATTTTGACACATTTCAAGCAAAGGTTAGTACTCTAGAAAGACCTGGTTACTGATTTACTACGAGTGCCATCTCTGGGTTAGTCTTTGGAGTTATTGATCGATGTGTTATATTCTTTATGATATGTTATAATTTTCGTGTGTTCTTTTTCTCCCTCGATATATAACTACTCTATAATTTAAAGTAATTGATTATGATTTTCATTATCTTTCATTTTGCTTACTAATCTTTTATCTCAATATCAACGGGTAGTTTGAGGGTAAGAGATAAGTTTTCATAAAGATTACATAATTTTCCTATTGTTTTGACTCTTTGGTCTAATTTATATTTCATGATTAATATTATAAAAGTACATATAGCCTTTTCATAAAGATATTTCTAGATGTATATATAGGGTATAATTTTTGTGACTGGCATATAGGGAAGCTTTAAGAATTGTCTTTTCTTGATAGTGCATTATAATGGTACATTCATAAAAAAAATTATTATTCGTTCGAGTTTACATAGTGTAGGTTTTAAAGGAATGTTTTTTAAATCAGTTTGTCATGCACTTGAATTTTTATAATAAATAATTTGGTTATTAGAACGCTTGTTGGAATCAGTATATCTTGAATTATATCACATTTTACAGACATTTATATGTTAGTATATTTTCATGATATGATTGTTGGTACGTGTTCATGGTTGCAGTTGAATCATTCTTAATATTTGGATATAAGAATTTACAAATATAGCTATCTCTCTATCAGTATATAGTGAGAATAAAAATACTTGCGATTCGTGTAAAGATATTACTGAGTTACAAGATAAATACGTAAAATATGAATTTTATATTGATAGTGAATCAAATGGGAATTTAAAGACATGTTTTTTTTAACAAAAGCTACTTTGACACTCATACTACCTTAACTATAAATTCATGTGAAAAATGTATTTATAAGCATAAACATAACATTCAAATTGAAATTTACAATGTTTGCTCGATTAAAAACAGAAATCCTAAATTAGTTTATAAAATGCAACTATGATAGATATGAAATTTATACACTGATAAATGATGAACAATGTGATCAAAATTCCAAATATACATTCTGCAAAATATTTCATTGCATTTATTTAGAAAATTGTAAAAAAGATATATCAATTTAAAAAGCAGGGTAAACCTCATATAATATTAATATTATAACTGATCAGCATAGACTTGATACAAAAAAACTTTTATTGTATCAAAAATAGTAATAAAATTAAAATAAGTATTAGTATAAGTATAAGTATAAAAATTTATATAAATTTGAAAATTCTAAACTCTATACAAGTAAAATTGTGTCTGATAGTGAAAAAAGAGTATGGGGTAAAATCACTTCATTAGTTATCATAAGACCATTTAACTTTATGGACTTAAAGTAATAAACTATTAGATAAATTATTTGCAAATAATTATACAAAAAGATAACGAAGCATATTTTTACAATAATAATAACAAAATATTAAAAATAATGATGTTAAAAATAATGGAAATCAAGATGTCCAAAAAGTAACAGAAAGTGACTTAATAAAAAAGTTATAAAGAATAAGATTTGTGAATTAAATAATAATTTTGAAAATTACATTAAAAATAATAAAAACTCTATTTTGGTCTAATGAAAAAGGAAATACTTATTATAAAAGATTTTACATCAAATGAAAATAAAATAAATAGTCAATACTTGCATATATTATTCATCATTATTTTACTGAGAAGCATGTAATCATGTTGTACACTTGTCGCATTTTCAAGATACTTATGGATCTACTACCAATGAACAGTATTAATATTAAAAAAGCTTTTAAATATAGCAGGAAAAAGAACACATTTTTAATTATAATAATATTAAAGGTATGAAGAATAATATAAAATATAATAGCAAAGAATACAAATAATTTATTAAGGAAAAGCAGGAACAAGTGATTTAAACTTTGTCACTGATAAAGTTTAAAGAAATATAATGCATAAAGGTACAAGGCTTTTCAGTTCTAATTTGTTAAGTAAAAAATTAATAATCATATTCATAAATTTATCGATAATGTAGCAATAAAATATAGGTTATTTTTAAAGTTTTTAATGAGTACGAATATAATATTACTAAAGATATTTATAATACAAAATTTAAAACTAGTGGTTGTACAAACATTTACGAAATAAAAAAATTATGTTATAGAACTTAAAATTATAGATAAAATATTTTTCTATCACGGGACATTTGTCTAACATTATTTGAAATGGAGACCACCAGAAAATGTTTTATTTATTTGCATAATTTTTCAATGCATATGAATGATATAGGTCGATTAGACCCAGTCAAGGAAAGACTTAAAAAATGACACATTTTTTAAAACTATAGGAGCTATGATGAAATAAATTATATAATGAGTCCACATTAGACCCTTTCAAGGATAGGAAAGTTAAATAGGAAAACGAATGCATTTCCATATTTGGAACATCGAACAAAGTAACGATTTAAAAGGAATGCTAATTAAAACAGCAATAGAAAAATTGCTGAGATTCTGTCTTTTATTTTCTGACATAGCTTTTTTTACAAAGCTAATTGATCAATGATTTAATAATTATATAAAAAAAAACTGCTTCATTTCTGTTAAAAATGTAATAAAAATTTTTTTTCACATTATCGAGTTGAATACGTCCTAATTAAATCTTTTTATTAAGCATTCCAAAAAAGCATTCCTTTAAAGGAAAAAAAATATTTTATTTTATTTTCTTTCGGAAGAACGCTACCACAATGGAACCTGCTTATTTCAGATTCTATTTTTAATCAGTGAATAACAATTTAAACACGAAACACATTAGAAGATATTTAATCTGTGCTTTTTTTTTTTAGTTCGTAGTTCTTCTTATGGTAGCCTCTGGAAAGAAAAAATAAATTGGTTAAAAGAGAGCTTTTAGTAATTAAATTACATCCAGGAATTTAAAATGTGAGACACTTTTTGACTTTGACAAAAAAAGCTCTTTCTTAATTTAATTTTATCCCAGTTATGTTACTTTTACCCCGGAAAGAATTGTTAAGTTGCCCAGTTTGAAACATTCTTGTTGCTTAAAATAGTTTTTGTCTTGTTGTCATAGAGATATTTAATATCTCTCTATGACAACATATATAACTATCTTGTATTTAAAAACTTTTGAGTATATACTTCGGTTTTTTTTTTCGTCCTAATAAGAAGTGGAAATTGGGATTTAACTTGCTGTGTTTTTATGTCCTGTATAGTGACTATCGACGATTTTTTAAATACATGTGCCTCATTTGCGAAGGAGTATCTTTAATTAAATTCTAATAAATCTCGTTTATTAACGGTCGATTTTATAAGACATTACTCTACGTTAAAAAATTTAACATCGTAACAATTATGGATGAAAAGACGTAGATTTGACTGAATTTTCTTGCTAATTAATTAATATAATTGCTGTAATTTAAATTTAATCTCTTTCTGAGCTGTATGTGGCAGAAGTATTTTGTTTTATTTTTGAAGCAAAAAACTTTATACTTTTGTTTTCATGTACTTTTTTATAAATATTATACATTATATGTTTTAATTATGCCGTTTTTGGAGATAAACTTATATTTTAATACGTTGCTTTTTAAATTCGAGTTCGATCCATTTTTATTAGTGAAAAATGGCATCAATCTGTAATTAGGTTTGCTTAGAAAGTGTGAAGATTTCAATCATTAGTACTAATTGTAATATATATTCATGACCAGTTTCCTCACAAATATCATTTTAATAGTTTTATTCTTCAAACACCAGTTTGATTAAACTAAATAATTTATCTATTTATATTTTGACATCAGGTATCAATTTAATTGAAAACAACAGCAGGATGTTACTAAGAATCACTAAAATACTGATTTTTTTTTTTATGATAAGAATAAGTATACGAGAGAAATTAAAGTTTATAATGACTGGGAGAACTTATTTTTTAGGTTGAAGGAGGATTTGATGCCAGTTTGGTTACTCGTAGTGTGTGAAAAGATACATTGAATAACTTTCCCTAGACTCCATCATTTTCAAGCTTTGAATAGTTAGTTCGCTTCGTCATAAATTCAGGCTTAATTTTATGACTAACTTTATTTTTAAACAGTATATTTGCTTTTAAATTATTTTTATAAAAACGATTATTGATACTTTTTCTAATATATATATTCATTTTTTGGTAATTTATAAGTTTTTGTAACATTTTATGGCAACAGTGACAGTGTTCCAAAGATTTTTTTTTAATTTATCGCCTTGTTCGAAAAAGAATTGTTAGATCTGTAATGATAGTGAGATAAGGCCCATTATGTTTTTCGATTCCAATACAGTTTAAAACTTGAATAAATTTTTAGTTTTGTACAAACAGTCCACATTAACAAAATTACAGAATCCTCTACATTCTTTCTGCTAATATTCAGGATATGTAACCGAGGTTTATGGTAGAAGCTTCGATATATTAGATCAAACTTAAGAGTTACTTAACTCTACGGCCACATTTCGTCTTTTCATTTCAAATTAAATTTCTTTTTTAATAAAACCCAATTTAAAATTAGACAATTACACTCATTTTCCGATTGATTTTACTACCGTCGCAGTAGAAGCGACACGAGAGCCACTGGTGATGAACCTAGTAATTTAAACCTCGGTCAAATGACGAGGGCGACACTTGAGCGGACACTTCACTTCCTAACTACCACACTATGCAAACGGGAAGATTTTGGGCCCCTACAGATTTAACGGGCATCAGCCCCGGATACACTGCGGGTCTTTGGAGGCCAAGCCTCGAACCCGCGACTGAACGAAAACCGCTGGCCACGTATCCGAAACCATGACCATTAGGCTACCGCGGCCACAATTAGAGAGCAAAACGAGATGCACTTAAGACGGATATTTTGGAAACCAATCTATAAAGATGAAATGCTTGATGTTTTATGGGGGGGGGACTACGTTTTTTTTTTTTTTTTTTTTACATATTTTTCTATTTAAAACGATATCGGAGGGTGATGGGGCATTTTTAAGAACATATTGTCATCAGTGCATGAAAGTGTAATAGATACGCATACTTTCAAACGCGATTCCGAAACCGTAATAGATACGCGTAGCGTAATTAATAAACAATCTAGATCGCATCTGCGATTTGAAAACCAAAAGGCATATAGAAAACCTGAGGATTTTTCGTACGGGTTCACATCTGTAGTTGGAGGGTGAACATTAGATTTATACGATCAGTTTAAGTTCAAAAAGCTCTGTTAGAGTTGTAAAAATTGTTGCAAGGTGTCAGGAATCAATCTATGCTCGAATAGGTTTTTATAATCTTGTACTCTTGTCAAGTTATGAGTAAGATATTCCGCAAAATGTGAATATACGGTTCACTATGTTTCTTTCTTTATATCACTGAATAAGTTTCTACAATCTGAAAAATATATAATAAATCGTCCTCTTTTCTACAGCGGGAAATCTTATAAATTTCGGATGCCCCTCAAAATCAATCTGAAATTTGCTTTTTAGAAAAATTCATAAGCACACCTAAATAAGAATATAAAAATTATGTGAAATAAGTAATCAAGTAAGTATTAAAGTGAGTAAAGTATTAAAATAATACAAAAGCAATTAGTATGAAAGAGGGTAGAATTTTTTTTTTCCAAGAATGAAAGAGAAATTTAAATTAAATTAAAGGCAGCTGAGATAAAAGGTTTTGGAAATTTTACAAAAAGCTTTACTTTGTTTTTTCCTATTTTAATAACTTTTATCTTTGAATATAGTCTGTTCCTTTATACTTATAGTGTACGTTACTGAGTTACTAATAGAAAATCAAGGGCTGGCTTCATAAGCTCTTGATTTATTTCATTAAGTTACTTTGTAATTAAGAATATAATAGATTTAAATTTAGTAACATATAGAGTAACTATTTTTAAGGAATTTTCTGAAAAGCAGTATCTTATTTTTTTTTTACTAAATTAATAAATCGATCTTTTTTGAATATGGTCTCTTCTCATATCTTTAAAATCTGCGTTCTGCTATATCATTAATGAAAAACTCAAAAGTTTATTTTACAGATTAAGTTACTTTTTTGAATTAGTAATGTGGTATAAAAACAAGCCAAATTAACTAACCTACAAAAATGCTAAATTTTGGGGAATTTAAAGAAAAGCGAAACCTTTTTCTCACTGTTTTATAAATTAGTGTTAGAATGTGATGCCTTCTTTGATATTTCAAACCTGCGCGTTCTTGAATCCTTAATGAAAATATCAAAAAAGATTATTGCGCAGTTAAGTTACTTTAATTGAGTAATTAAGTATAAAAGGCGGGTTAAATTAATTAATGTGTATGTACAAACATACGAAGCCTTTTTTGAAATAGCAAGATAGCTTTACATTCTGCCGTTCAACATTTATCTGTTTTTGTTTGAGAAAAAGGATTCAAAATAGTTTTGTTTGGAACTAAAGAATAATGAAAAAAATAGTATTGAAAAGAAAGCGGAAAACCTAGAAAAGCAGATATTTGAACTTTTGCTGAAAGGAAGGGAAAGAGAAGGAAAATGATGAAAGGTAAAAAAAATAAGTCGTCAAAGCGTAGAGTTGATGACCTCAATAAAAATGATGATCCTTTTTCCAAAAAAGAAAGAAAAAAAAAAAAAAAAACCACAATTCTTAAGTGAAAAACCATATATAAAGAAGTCTAGACACAATTTTTTAAGCAATAAAATTCTCTTTCAGCCAAATAATCCAATATTTCATACATTATTTTTTTTCTCAAAATGAAACGTTTAATAAATCTTTTTTAATATATTCTATAAGAACATGAAAGTGATTGCGCTTTATTTTATTCCAAAAAACAAGAATAACAACATAGGGAGAAAAGACCATAACCAAGTGAGATAGATTGAATTTCTAAATTGAAATAAATTAATAGAATGCATGAAATCCGCACGATATTGTAATTCTTAAATAGTTTCTATAATCGTTTGAAAAACATTTTTTATTGAACATCTTATTTCAACATGTATTTAAGTTTCATACAATAAATAAAAACACATGAAATAATAGCAAGAATGGGAACAAATGAATAAAAAAGAGAAATTTTTGGCAAATCATACAAAGAACATGGAACACTTATATTGAAGGTAGAAACAAAATGTCAAGGGCAACTGTTTTTCACTGTCAATCATATCTAAATTTAGACTGCAGCTAATTTTATTTGTATTAAAACATCATACTTTAAAACTATCATCATCATTTTATATGTATTAAATATTCACATTATCATTATTAAAATGTGGCCGTTATTTCTCTTTATATTTTTAATCTAACAGTTTAATTTTTTCAAAGTTTGTACTTTAAATGTCAACAAACGATGAGACTCTTTTTAATGAGTAACGTTTAATGACTGTTTTTAACTATAAATATGTCAGCGTCTTTGCCATATAAACTGGTGTCCAAAATTAAGGTCAGAAACACGTTTTTCATAATAATTCAAAACTGATACCAGTAAAAGTTGATAAAATTTGCATTAAATACTTTTTAAAAAATAGGTAGCACAATGTTAGCATCCAGTTTTGGAATAATTGACGTTTAGAGTTAGAGTTGTAACACAACGCAAGATTTGACCATTTAAGGAGCTGGCATTTTTTGCTTGCAGTGTTTTGAATACAGCGTTGAAACTCAGAATTTTGACTGATTGTAGTGAGAAGGAGTTCTCATAATCGTTTAGATGCTTCAGTGAGATTGAGAATCGTAAGCAGGTTTGAATTGGGCCGTCTCAAGTTCAGATGGATCGATGGTTACAAGTGACACCAAAATGGGGAGGAATCAGTTCTTAACAAGTGATACTATCACCAGGATGCCCGGCCAAGACCGCCCAAAAGCGACGATATCTACACAGGATCGTTACATGGCATTAAGTTCACGACAACATAGGCAGACAAAGGCTACATTTTTTTGTAATTCTTGCTCCACGTTCTGGGCCTGGAACAAGAATTTCTAGACAAACAGCTTATAGACGCCTAACAGATCCCTTTATGCTCAGCGTCCAATATTGTGTTTCTTTCTAAGTCCGAGAGCCCATTTGTCGTGAAACCGAATACATTATTTTTAGATACACCAAAAATGGGGGCGTGTTGTTTAATCTGATAAATCGAGGTTTAATACACAGAGTTTTTATCAGCAAGTCCTCATATGGAGAGCACGTGGAGCTCTCCATATGAGGACTTGCTGATAAAAATCCCTCCAACATAAGGGAACTTGCTGATAATCATCCCTCCAACATAAGGGAAATCTACCAATTTGGTGGCAGAGAAATTTTAGTCTGAGGTGGCATCCATTTTGGGCTGTTGTACATTACTGAACATCTTTAATGAGGGCAGGGATGGGATCCTTGAAGCTTATGTGAGGTTTTTCCGAGGTGCTGAAGGCCTGGACTTTCTTTTTATGGATGATAATGTGAAATCACAAATAGCTCCAATTGTTGGTGATTTTCTTGAAGAAGAGAATATTCTCTCATCGTAGGGACTGACCAACGAAGTCTCCGGTTCTCAATCCTATAGAACATATTTGGGATGGTCGAGGAACAGCCCTTGTACGACGCCCCCCCCCCTCGCAGGACCGCCTAGGTATTAAAGGCCACGATTTTAGAAAAATGGGATTTATTACTGCAAGTATTTCTCTACACACTCATTATGGCGGCTCGTTGTGAGGATTGTTAGCAGCGTGTGTTGCCCAAACCCAATATTTGGCGAACTTTTCGCGAGTTATAATACATCATGATTTGACCGTTTATGATATAACTGTATGTTAACTAACAATTCATCATTTTTTTTTTACATATTGTTAAGTTGCTATATGCTTTCTCCCGTAGTAATTTATCTTTGTACTAAATTTCGTTGCAATGAAAACAAATATTTCTCCAGTTATAACCTATTTTGCAGTTAAAGGACCATAATTTTGGACACCAATTCTCCTACTTCAAACTCTATCTTTACTATGTATTTAAAAATTTCTTATTACTATTTATTTTTTACAATATTTATTTATTAATTTATCAGTATAAAGGTAATCTAAAACCTTAAATATTATTTACGTTTCATGATTTCTGATAACACGATAAATATTAGAGAAACGCCAAAAAATAATTATGTAAGATATCGATTTATTTGTGTAATAGTAAAAAGTATGTTAAATTTTATTGATCTTTTAGGAATCTTTTTCTGCAATGAAGTATTTGATAACATTAGTTCCATGAGATATCTTCTGGTTTAATCCTTGCAAGGGAGTTTCACACGTACGTACTTGTTATAAGGATTCTTGGAAGTTCTCTATTAGAAAGGGTGAAATAAATCACATTTCGTGATATTCGCAATTTGATCACGGTCAAATGCATTTACTTCGCTGCGGGCCGAATTCACGCAGAGTGATTTTCACTTCAGTGTATTCAACTGTTCAGAGTTACGCGCTAAATATAGATCCTGACCGTTTTTGGTTTACCGAGCGATTTGCAGGTTGTATGTGATTTTCGGTATTCAGTCTATAAAGGAGACTTTATCAGATATTCATTCCTCATGGAAAGTACATTTTCAATAAAATTAATATTCCATAACTTTATTTTTTTTAAATTTTAATGATTACGTTCATTGCTATAGTTTTTAGAGTCATCAGAAGATCAGCGTAGCAGATTCGTCCGTTATAATCAAAACTTACTAAAGATTTTAAATTGTTTGAAAGAAATATTGAAATTCCAGTCCCTGGTTTTGTGTATTAGCAAAATACCAATTTGTAACTTAACAAATTTAAAGGAATGTAGTATGGATGTATTACATTCATTATATTTAAATCATTGGAATGAATTCTCATACGTAAAATTTTTGAAAAAGTTATATACCCTACAGGGAAGAAGATTGTTAGTTGAAGTATTCATTTTAAGATAATTTAACATTTTCTAGTGTGTTGTTTAAGAAAATGATTTATTTATTTTTTGAAGGGTAATATAAAAAATTGAATGTCAAATATATCTTTCGCTTTCTTTTGAAATTTTAGAAAAAACAGAAAACATATTCTAGATGATTAAGCTGTCAAAAAGACCAGGCAAGATATAAAATAATGATATATATATATATATATATATATATATATATATATATATATATTAGAATGAACATTAAATAGAACTTTAAAATTCTGAACCGTATTTTTTCTTTTCGACAAAACTCGCAAATGCTCATAGCTTTAACTATTAAACTTTCATAATTTATGATTTAGATCTGTTTAATAAAACGAACAAAATTATAATAGATTTTCTTACCAGTTAGAATTAAATGAAAATCATTTGGTGTAAGAAAAAAAAAAGAAAGGAAAAAATAGTATTTTTGGAAATTTAATTTACATTTTATGCAATTTTTCTAGAATTAAAATAAATTTATATACTTAAAACTATATCAAATAATACAAAATAGTAGATTCCTGTTAATCAATGAAAATTTCAAATTAATTCTTATTTCCTCTGTCAAAGCTCTACAGTGTACATTTTAATTTACTATAGAAAGTATATTTTTTCTACTTATCATTATATTTGTCAAAACCTTTTTTTTTATGTATTGCATAAAAATCCTTTTTTAAATTTACTACGCAAAAATTGAAAGATTTGGATGACTTTTACGGTTAAAAGAGATTTAAGAAAACAAAGGTTATTTTGTAAAAAAAAAATCACATTTTAAATTTTTATTGTATGAACTCATCATCGTTTCGAGGTTTTAAAGAAATTAAACATTATGATAAAGTGTTCATTTTCTGGAAATTTACACAGTTTATAGTTCTTAACTGTTTTATTTACTTTTTTACATTAACAGAAAGAAATAATAGTCAGTATAACTTGAACAATTCAAGTCAAATTAAGACAGATCTTTATGCGAAATAACATTCAGAAAATGAAAGAATTTACAACTACAATAATCATATTAAATTGAATCATGAGAGAATATTTTATTTTAAATTACACATTAAACTCCTAGTGAATTATAAGTCTGAATGTAGAGCACTGTTTTTTCTTAAAATTACTTTACTTTAAATTGTATAAAAAGTTCAAAAGGATAAAAAATTTTAAAGCAAATATGGACGAAAAAATTCTGCTTCTTGGAATGATGATCTACAATTTCTTTTTTTTTTTTTTCTCCTTTTTTGTGCTACAGATACAAAATTTAAATACTTACCATTCTTGGGAATTGAAATAATCTAACAGTATTCTAAAACGTGTTCCAAAATTAAAATTTCTAAAACCTTTTTGGTTATGTACTTCACTTTCTAAAATTCATGCAATATTTTATTTCATATATTTTTTATAAATATCAAAGTTAAAAAGAAAATACTGAGCATATTTTTAAAATAAAATTTTTTTCAAGATAACCATTATTAAAAACATTATTATTATAAAAAACAAGAATCAATACCAGATACTGGCTTAAAAGGAAATGCTTTGAATTTCTGCCGAATTATGTCTGGATCTTCGAAAGCGGAAAGATGTCAAATTTTCAGACGAAAATGCTTTCAAAGGTGGAAACTTTGCATCAAAGAATTATTTAAAGCTAGTTATATGAGAAAGATATCAAATAAAGTTGTATGTGATCTCAAATATTAATTTGTGATGAAAAGTGTATTTTAATTTTTTCTTCGGTAAGTTTGAGATAAAATGTAATGCAAGCGTAAGAGAGCAATTCTGTTTCGGAATGTTTACTCATAATGAATAGCATGAATTCTTAACAAGTTTTAGGTTGAATGGATTACTTTATTAATTCCTTTTGAAAATGGGAATATTTTCAATAGAATACTTAGATATGAAATGCATAAAAGATTCTCTAAAGGAGTTAAATTCTCATATATATATATATATATATATATATATATATATATATATATATATATATATATATATATATATATATATATATATATATATATATATATATATATACATACATATATATCAAATGATAAGTTTTTCTACGCTGGTTTAGAATTTGTTATTTTGGATTTTTACATTTAAACTTCTGATAAATATTGTCACTTTTATACTTATTTGTATCATTATAATTGTATGATTTTATTGCAATACTTGTCAAAGCTTTTATTTAGAGAAATGGCAGATAATTACAATATTGATATTTAGTCATTATACGAGTATTCAATCAACTTATGAAAAGTATAAAACTAATACAAACTTTTTCTTTCGAGTTAAACCTCTATTTAAAAGATTATGCGAAATTGATTTTTATATTATTTATAAGAATAGATCTTTTAATTCATTATAAATTACAGTATATAACTTTTCTTAAAACCTAGTTCCTGGCTTAAAAATTAATATTTATTAAAATTATTTTTTTTAAATATAAATTTCTTGGAATGGTAGGAAAGACGTAATTATTAAAATAGAACCACTTTCAAATATTTATTGTCCCAGAAGTTTTTTTTATTAATAAATTATTTGTAAACTATTTTAAAAATTAATAATAATTTGTTATTTTAAACGTTTTTAGTTTGATACTGGATTCAAAGGTGATAAAGTTCCTTATAATTTTACTAACTTCTTTCAATAAAATTGATAAAAGATCTGAAAATTTGTTTCAAAACCTAATCAAAACTGCCTAATGATGTTTTGAATTTATTCTTTTTATACATTTCTATAAACTATTTTAAAATGTCTTCCTTTATTTTACCTTTTTCCGGTTTTAAGAAATATACTGCCCTTTTCATTTCATTTGCAATTTGAATTTTAATGCATACTGTAATACGTAATTCATTCCATATTAATGACTATTGAAACTAATGTTAGTTTCAATAGTAAAAATTTACAAATCTACCTCTTATGAAACAATATGAATACCTTATACGATTCTTATTCAAACCTAATTTCAAAATGCGCTTTTTAATACCTTCAAAAGTGCAATAAAAATGCTAATTTAAAATTATAATACAATATCTTATAATTAATAATAAATTTAAAAATTAAATAAAGAATGTATGTTAATAGTTATGATTTTTTTTTGTTGTGAACTGGTTTGGTGATTCTTCAGTTATCCTTTATACGGACAACTACTAATTTTATTATATAGCGAAACAAAATATTTAAATATTCTTCTATAGAAAAAAGTCAGTTACATTTACAAAAGGTATTACTAAGATGTAAAGTGTGTACTTTTTCTTTTTTTTTTTTTTTTTTTTTTTGGAGGAGGGGGTTAATGTTTTGTAAAAACATTAAGGATCGTCATTGATTGTCTTCTATCAAAGCTCCTGTTAAAAACTCTCATGGAAATAGAACTTAGAACTCGGTCATTTTTTTTATTTAATCTACCTTTTTTACATCCAGTATAGGCCGTTGCCGCGATAGATTAGTGGTCATGATCGCGAACTCACGGCCGATGTTGTTTCCATCGATTCATGGAATCGAATCCTGATGCCACTAGGGACCAGCGAAGTAACTAGGCTGATGCTAGCTAAATTAATCGTGACTCCCATTACCTTGGTGTGAAAATTTGGAAAGAAAATGCCAGCTTAGGTTTAATCCGACTATGAATCAATCAATCAATTATACCTCTATAGGTAGTTTAGGCAGAAGTCTAGAGTCCCATAGTCTGCAGAGGGCCTCAAAAAATAACAATCGGGTAAGTGTAGAGTTTTGTTGCCTCGCATTATAAATATTTGCCTATGGATTTGCATTATTAATTGTGCTATGAATAAAATATCGTTTTAAGCTAGAACTTTGTAAATTTTTTAACTACCAATATTCTTCTTAATTGCATTTCAGTTCAACAATGACTCAAATAAAAAACATATTTTGATAAATGATAATGGTTTTAGATACCTATTAGATTCATTACTCAAATACTGAACGAAAAAACAGCAAGTATTGGTCATTATCAAAAAACTGCTTAAGTTGGGCATGTAACAAACCCCATGAACTTCAATAAACTAAGATCTCATCAAACCTAAATCTTGTCCTAATTAAAGCTCTTAACTAAAGAAATAAATAGAGTAAACCTCTTTTTGAAGGAAATAAGAGATATTTAAGTAAATAACAGATTGCTCTGGGAAAAGTTTTGAAAAGAGCAAATTTGGTCACCAAAGGAGCTAAGTTTTCAAAAATAATTATTCAATTAATTATTAGAACTAAATCAAACGTTAATATGACTACGGAATGAAAATTTGATTGTCTCATTTACTCACACATTCCCTTGTTTACTCTCACTAACTCACCCATTTATTTATTTATTTATTATGAATTGGCCTGATAAGATATTCAAGAAACAATTTATTTTGAAAAGTGATAGGGTCACCATTTTGCCGAAACAGTAGCCTTATGGTGGCTTATATAATTAAGGGGAATAAGATATAAGTTGCAATTGAAGCGACTGATTAATCTATTCCTGCACCGTATCTTAATATGAAGACACATAAGAACAAAGCAAAATGCTTTATTAATATTCAATGATGAATATCTAAAATCGCTCGATCTTGAAACCCAAATTAACTTATCTTATCAATTCTAACTTACGATCACCTTATTATTTCTTTGCTTACCAATTCACTTGTATGATTCAATCACTTTACAAACAGCTGATTCTTATTCTACTACTTCTACTATAAAATCTATTTTAATCCACAAAAGTAATGGAACAGTTTCAATCCGAATAGCAATTCTCTATCAGAAAATCATTATCCTCTCTCCCACTTCACTTTCCTTTCAATCTATTTCATTTATATATCATTATCTCTAACTGCACGTCTTATCTTTATTAATTTATCCAATCTCGTTTCATTTTGGCTGGGAAGAAATTGTAGTTTTATGCAATTCACAAATTATTATAAAATCTCCGGGGATAGTGAAGAGAAAATAGTGAATAACCCAATGTCACACAACTACCTGTAAAACTGAATTAAAATTCAGAACCTAGCTAACAGCGACCAAACAACATAATTGAATTATATTCTACTCTAAGCCTCAACACAATCTGTCTCGTGTTCTCTCACTCTAGTCTAATTTTATATATCATCTCTGATCGGGAAAATTATTAAAATGCAACTCTTTTCAGTTATAAAATATTTACAGCAACTTCGGAAAAGAAGATCGGGCTCACTGGAAGAAGTAGAATCGATGGAACAGAATAAAATATTACAAAGTAAGAGTTAAAATCACAAGCTAATAATCAATAAGCCTCTTCGTAACCATTAACTCCCTGATTTGTATTTTTGTTTTTAATAGTTAACTGGATCAGTTAGCTTGTATAATAATTTGTAGGCAGTTTATGATGGCTTAGAACTTAATATATGACAATGCTTTAAGAGTATGTTAGATATCAAAATTGTCTCTTCCTTAGAATGCGAGTTTCTTTAGAAAAAGCATCATTTTTATATAAGAGTCGAAAAGTTATTGATGATAAAAAAAGTAGTGTAAGTATTAACTTTTGGAAAATAATAAACGAAAGCAGTATCACCATACATAATTAATAGAGTCATCATTTAAAAAATAAGATTAAGTTATATTTTTGGCCAAAGAAGTGTATATAAGATCTTGTTTTAAGTTAAGTAGAATAGTGTATATATTTGCTTCTGAAATATTTCTAATTACCAATTCATTAAGTACGAGAAAGTAGAGGGGTATCTCTACCAAAGTCACATCCCTAAAATTACTAAAGGAAATTTATGTTTTATAATCGTTCTCAGTTTGGAAAAATATACAGATTCACAAAACAACAAACCATGTTTGCATTATTAATAAAGATGTCACAGTATTTTAACGATTATTTTGCATTAACTGAAGTGGGGACTTCACAGTCCAATGCAAAATATTCGCTTTCCCTCCTCAACGTGTCGTAAACAGGGATTTTTAAGAGCTTTTTCTTTTGCGATCTTTCTTTTACAAACAAATATTTTCACGATCCAATGTACAGAGATACGAAAAAAATCAAGAATAAATTCAAATTAAAATATCTACTGAATTAATTAATTCTTAAAAAATAAGTTAAAGTATTTCATAGGCATACATACGAATACAGCAAATATAATAATAAATCCATTTATTTATACGAGTAGACTGAGAGTAAAATATTAAATTTTATTGAAAGTTTTAGATTGCAGAACGCAGCGTTCTTTCAGCGTAACTGAGATGAAAAATTTTATGAATGTCATTTTCTAATAAATATATACGCAAAAAATCGCAAATGTTTCAAAAGTCTTCCTTTAGACCACACCTAATGGATTTCTTTTTTGGTGGACAATTGAAGCTCTTCGCAGAGTTGAAAGATATAGAAAATGTCATCAATATAACGCAATACATTTGAGCAAAAACATTTAATTAAATACTCATAATAATTTACTAATTTTACTATAATATTTATTCAAAACCGTTAATTTTTTGTTTACTTCAAGACACTATTCTTTATTTTTATATCATATAATTTCAAATATAGTTCCCAATAATTGGGAAAAATTTAATATATTCCACTAAGTTTCTTTCATGTGTATTTAAAATGAAAAAAAAAAAGGTTTATGTCTTTTCTCAGAAAAGTTGAAGTTTATCAGTAGATGAGAAAGTACGTTATAATAATTAGTTCTTTCTATTCTATGTCAATCATTTTTAAGAATGCAAATTTTTACATATCAGAAAGTAGAATTGTAAAAAAATATATCTAAAACGTAGTTCGTCTTTAGAGTTACAGGAAGAAAAAAAATAGTATATTGATAGAATATAATACAAAATAGTACATAACACAACTTATAAAATATTCATATCGTATCAATATATATACATGTATTTTTATATTAAGTGTATTTGAAGAATTTTTATATGAACTTATTAGACAATAAAGAATATTTTCGAACAGATTATTAAATATTGCTCCATCAAATAACAGTTGTATAGTTTAAAAAATTGATTATAATAAAATATTTAAAACTGACAAACATTATAATAAAATTTTATTGTATTAATATGTGCTAACATGTTGTTTTGAGAAAATGGCGTCAGTAAAAATGTGTGGGCATAAAATATAGGGAACATGGTTCGAGGCTCAAAAGATTGGCATTATAATACATTAGGATCATAATCATTACATTTAGTTTGCTTAGGAAAAACTTACATTGCATTTAATTTAATATTTTATAGTCTTCTTTTATTTTAATATCCGAACTGAATATTATTGTTTACTTTAATAATATATATCCTTTTTTCTTATCTTAATATTTTATTTAATAATTAATTTTCATTGCAGAATCATCAGTTTTTATTCTTTTTGTTGTTAACATTGGCAAAGGTTGATTTTTTTTTTTTTAATTTTACGCTAATTATTATTCATTTTTGTGAACCGGAGATATAGATTAGGAAAATGATATCTGTCCAATATAAAGATTTGAAACTCTCATCATCGAATGAGCTTGCTACCAAAGGTGATGGCATTTTATAACCCGAATACTTTTTTTAAAAAATTGAAAAAAACAAAACGTTAGACCTTGTTGAAAGGAAAATAGCATAACCAATTTCAATTAAATATTTCTTTTATTTTATTTCATATCATATCTTGATTCTCTTGCTAAGCACAGTTTAAAAGTTTTTGTAAGCTTTTCGATCAGGACTACGAATTGCTGACTTCTGATCTATTGTAGAAGGATAGCTCATAATAAAAAGGAAAGGAGTACAGAGTACATTTTCTGAAAATCTAAAGATCCAAAACATCCAGAAAGTAGATAACTGATTTCGCTCCTTTGCCTGCAGACCTTAACTGGACATAATGCAATAGCCTGCATGCCTTGGGTGGCTTTACCAGAATTATACACTCCCGATATACATCATCCATTCAATTTACAGACAGCTCCTCACTCCTAGTAGTGTAGAGATACTGCTGGGGGAGATAGAGATGTCCAACCACCATTTGTAGACTTGCAAGCGACCATTCTAAGAGTCTTATTTTTGATGAAGAACAGAAAGCCTATCCGACCTATACCAATCGTAATTCTTCCCAGGAATCTATTAAATTGTATGAGGCTTGACAGAGAAGATATAATTATATCACCTTATTTCGTCTGTGATTTCTCTATGAGTTTTGGTCTCGTAGACTTGGTATAGCCTTCGATTCGATCATGTGGAATAAGTCACAACAAAACAACACACAGAGTTTTTTTTTTATTTTATTTAAAATTATGTTAATGTTTAAAAATATACTGAGATTTCTTCCAATAGAAATATCAAAAAATGGCAACATAATGTTTCTCACTGAAAAACTTTCACAGCAAAAACATAATTAATTCTAATGCGCAGTATAGAAAAAAATATAAATCACAAAACATTAACTTTTTAATAACAAAAGCGTGTTTTCCATTAAAATTTCAAACAATGCATCTTTTCTATGATACAAAATAATAAAAGTTGAACTTTTAAAAAAATAATATTCAAAATAAAAATAAAAAGTTGACTTATTTCTTTGCACAATAAATGAAAATTTTGTCCTCCAAACTTTCAGTTGAACTATAATAACATTATAACATAAACATAAATTCTGAAAGGAAAGGTAAATAATTACTTACCCTACATCTGTCAATTTCCCGAAAGATCCACGTTAGAACCATTTTTATCAACTTGCTATCAAAGCAACGTCCTCTGAGGCTATGAACCACTCGTGAAATATTTATCATTGAAGTACGTTGTTGTAGCTTTATAAAGATGAGTTATTTTTAGCAAAATGCAATCTAGCGAAATAATTCACTTTGACACGATACTTCTTCACGCTTAAATGATAAAAGGATTTCTGTCGACATTTTCTGCAGCCTCCAAAATAACACCCCACATGGAAAAAACATCGCCAACCGTCGCGTGTAGGCTTCTTTTTTACAGGAAATTTGCGTTGTAAGAAGATTCGCCTCGACATTTCCGAATGGGGAAGGTAAAATACCTGTAATTGTGTTCACGCAGAATAAACATCGGTAACTCTGACAATCCTGGATTCCTCTATCACATTAGAAACATTAAAAATATTATTAGGGAAGGAAACAAAACGGGAATGATTTGAAATACACTGGTCAACTCTTACGCTCAGCACGCTAAGTGTTATAAAAAGATTTGTGAAGCTATTAAACCTATTTTACATGTCTGATAAAATGTTATTTGAATGTTAATCTATTTATATAAAAAAAAAATGAAAACATCATCTCAGGTGGAATAGAAATAATACCCTGAAAATCCTTTTGAATTTTGGTCATTAAACATTTTTATATAGAAGGCTTTTTAATTCAAAAATTAATATATTATTCGAGTATATACACAATAATAAGTTAGGCTTTAAATAATAAATCTTACTACATTCTTTTTAATAAATCTTACTACATCATAAGGTCATTACAAAGAATATTGTTTTCGTACATCGAAAAAAAATTGTTTCGAATATTTGGCAAGAAGACTGTAATTCTCAATTATAGTCAAGTTATGACGACGTCTATGGGAATTGGTACCTCATTTTACACAACATGGAGTGGAATAATTTTGAGGTTTAGTTCCTTTATGTGCCACGACCTTCTTTATTCCGAGTAAAGAGTTTTGGTGGCCCCAGGACTTGAACATTCGACTCAAAAGAAACATCACCTGGTCTTGTCAGTGACAACTGTGATAATAAAGTTCACTTGTTACATTTGTGTGTTTAGACTTCTAGGAAAGTACCAAATTTCTTGGCTTTCAATAAAGAAAATTTGCAAACGAATGCTAATAAATATATCTCCGTACTAAAATTTCAAACGAAGTAGCTATTAGTAAAAAATTTGTACAATGATTTACATACATAAAAATACTAATAACGAAGGAGATTATTAACAAAAAATAAGCAAAAATAAAAAATTTTTAGAAAATTGCACTCTACAGCAATCCACCTACTTGTTTTTTTTTCCCGTTCATATGAAATACTTAATTCTGCAAGAATACAAATATTTTAAAGTTCAAAAGCGATACCAACATTAGCAACTGTAAGTTTCCTTTCTTTGTTTATATTTTCCATATGTTTAACTATGTACTTCACTAAAGGAGCAACATTACCAACCAAGTCTTGTGGCTCAGAATAAACTCACAAAATAATAAAAGGAATGAGACGACTTGTTAAATTCAAATTTAAATTTATATTTTGAGGTTAGAAATGAGTATTAACATATTATAGGTAGGTATATTACAATATTATATCATAGACACCCTCGAATTTCAAGTGATTGAGATTTGCATTACAAGTATCAAAAAAACTGAAACAAATGAATTCTAAACATTTCTAGCGCCACAATCACTATTTAGGGTGATTATCTATCAATTGATCCTCTCCTGGCGTTTTTTTTTTTATGACTTACTTGACATATTCTACCTTGGACGTCCCGTTTTTAGTGAGCTAATAATAAGTTCGCCAGAAAAGGAACGTTCAAGGTTCAGTCACACAAGGAATGTCTAAGTGATTAAGAAAGTAAATAAGGCATTAAGCTACAAGATAAAAGAAAAAGAATGAGGAAAGGGTCTCTCTTCAATAGCATCGACAGAAGTTTTAAACAAGTACCTTAATAACTATCCTAGAGAGAGTCCCTTTAGGTCCAGATGATAAGAGCACTACGAAAAAAACCGACACGACAACTTTTTATCCAACCCAATGGCCGAGGATTCGAAATGCCACCGGCACTCAATGACGGCTATGATACCCTACCACGGGGTAGGAAAACATCCCTTAAGTGGCGGAGGAAACGTCTGCGGTCGAAGGTCTAAAGCAGGCCTGACCACCCAGCGGCCCGCCTGGTATCAATCTGTAGACCGCAGAGAAGGGTCATCTGAACCAAAATTTAAACTTTTATTGCACATAAGAATACCAAATGACATTTACTTTCAGTCGTTCATATCATATCCTATTACTATAGGAATATATCTCAGTACACTAAACAAACTACCATCATAATTTTTCTTCTATATTCTTGTTCAGAAACAATAACACAATTAATCTCGTTTTAAAAAGCGCACATGCCGTCTTGCGTGAGTGGGTGATACGCAATGTATAGCTAACCAGCAAACCTATTAAAAAGCTCTTATTCATTATTAGACGGGAGATGGCAAATAGCCGAAGATACTTTGTCTGCTGCAAACCTAACACAAGGTGTTGCAGAAATAACTCCCGATTTCTTACTACCACTGTTTCGATGATAATCAAGCGCAATGAATTTTGAACTGGATTTGAATAGTAGATGTTTTACCATTTAAGAAACCTTCATAGGAGTATAGAGCGTGTAGCGGTAAGCATAGTGCTTTCATGATAGAGACGTATTTCAAAAATTGTGACTTTGTCATTACTTCAGAATGATTATTTTTGGACACTTTTAGTTTCATCAAAATGCTAAAGTTTCTACCAAAAGCATGCTATGGTTGTTTACCATTTGTCCGAAATTTCCACGGAACACGTTCTGTAATAAAGCTTAAGCCCACTGGCTGACCTCGTATTTTACAGATACCACGGCAAGTCGAAGCCTTGAGACAAGCCGTTTTCCGATCTTCACAACTTTCAATCCGTAGGAATGCTACTGCTACGAGGTCAGAGTAAAGTTTCTGGTCAGAGAGAGTTAGAGTTTCTGGTCAGAGTAAAGTTCTTACGCTTAGACTTGAAGTTCCATCCTTACTAAATGACGGTCATACAGGAATGTAAGGATGGTGATTGGATTAACCTAAACACATATTTTGGGGCTATTCTACAAAATGTTCCATTAGACGTTATACTTCTCTCAAGTGATGAGGCTCACTTTCATTTGTCAGGGTGTGTGAACGAACATGACTTTCGCTACAGGCTCTGAAACAGGCCCTACAGGCTCTGAACAATCCAAGACAAATCCATGAACGACCTCTCCATTGTGATAAAGTTACTGTTTGGTGTGCTGTTACAGAATTTGGGGTTATAGGCCCATATATTTTTGAGGAGAAGGGCAAAGAAGTTACAGTAACTTCTGCCCCGGTATAATCATGTGTTACGTAACTTCCTGCTGCCGAAACTGTACGAGTATTGAAATTTGTTTATATGGTTCCAGCAAGTTGGTGTACCAGTCCACTTTAGTTAAGTTTTTTACTGCCTTATTTGTTATTGTATTTAATATGCATTCAGGAATATTAAACATAGCGCATTAAGAAGAAAGAAAGCTACAATCATGAAACATTTTACAGTAGTCGAATTATGTCCGATATGAAAATGATTCAAGTTTGGTGCCAATGAGTATGGCCACACACTTTGCAGTGGTGCTGAAATAGGAAAGAAGGTCCTAAATAAACCAGTGCATAATGGAAGATTCATAAGCGTAACAATAACATTCGACTGTAAGAGGACGTAAGTGAGCGATGAATGCCAGGTAGAAAAAAAAGAAGACATTTTGAACATTTAAACGAGTTTGAGAGGAATCTGATTATCGGTATGAAATCCGCAGGATGGTTGACGAACCATATTCCTCACTATGTTGGTCATTTGTAGCGTGCTGTTGGAACATATTGGTAGTATTGGGCATGAGATGGTACCCATTTGTTTCTAACGGGGTCTGGAGCGACCAAGAAGATAATGAGGTGAAAGGATCGAAAGATCGCGTGGTAAGCGCCCTTGGATCGACGGTGACTCTCTCCATGATACAATTAGCCGTAGGGCTGCCAGTTATTTCACAAACTGTTTCCAGATGCCTTGTGAAAGTGCATCTGTAATTCCAAACCCCCTATTCGTGCGCTGCCTTTGACACCGAAACGTCTGCGACTCCCTCTACAGTAATGTCAAGCCAGAGCGATGTGGAATGCCTCAGATTGACAAATCGTGGTACTTAATGATGAATCCCTGTTCATTTTAAGATATATAATAACCTCTTACGGGTATGGAGGTATAATTCAAGACACGCTGTCAAGCGACACATTGCCCGCAAAGCAGGCGTAATGGTCTGGGAGACCGTAGCCTATGATAGCCGGTTCACTCTTATAGTCGTACGCGGAACCATAAAATGCTAGTGTTATGTCAATGACATTCCTCGACCCCACTTGGTACTTTTCATAAATGGTCTTTCGGGTACAATTTTTCAACAAGATAATACTCACCCTCAAACGTCTCGAGTATCTAGAACTTTCTACGTCATATTCAGGCGCTTCAACGGCCAACCCGTCCTCGGAAGTGCCCGCTATACAGTATAGCTAGGATCAGCTGAAATGCCAGATGCCGCCGTGTCCCTATGCATATAATTAGGAGGTGGCTGCTCAAAATTTGCAGACTCATCCACCTTAGGATAACATCGGAATTTTAATCAACTCAATGCCGGACAGTGTTGCGGCATTGAGTTGATGCAGGAGGGCGATCCAATGCGCGATTGAAGTTGCATTGTATTTGTTTAATTGTCTTGATTTTCGAAACACACACAAGTGAATCTCTCATCTATATCTCTATATCATTATGTGTATTAAATTTTATTTCAATCCGAAGCTCCATTCTTTGTGAGCCATTTTCAATGTTATACATACATACATATACATACATACATACATATACACATATACATACATACATATACATACATACATACATATATATATATATATATATTGAGCTGTAATCCCCTCTCCTAACTTCCACACCACATCTCTGGGAAGACTTTGAATCTTGACACATTTATCGGGCATCAGCCCTGACTACATGGCGGGTCTTTAGTGGTCCAAGGCCTGAACCCGCAACTCGACGAAAACCACCAGCCGCGAGTACCATTTCTTCGAGTACCGGCCTTGAAGAAAGTCAGATCAGTGCAAATCTAATTTTTACAATTTTTTCTATTATGTGTATTCAATTACGAAAATTTGCATTTTAAAACAGATAATACTATTCAATAGAAAATCTTTAATCTTCATATTATATATAAATATTTAACGACAAAATTTTAAGGGGGTACATTTTTACAAGTATTTGTATACTGAAAACTAATACTTTCTCAAAATTAAGCTTCTTTATGTAACAAAATAATAAAAATGCAAATTCAAAATTTATTTATTTTCTTATAATCTATGTAATAAAAACAATTTTTTTAAAAAATATGTTCAGAATTTCAATGATAAAACAGCTGATCCAAAATGCTTACTTAATATACTTAAATGATTATCCATTTGAGAAATAAGATATTTTTTCACCATCAATAAAAAAGAGATTTAGCCTAAACCCTGTATCGTAGCATTTTTTGCATACATTTTTAATTTTAAATTTCCTTTATTTCATACTTCCATACTTCTGTTTTGAACATTTTTTATTCACTAATACTTTTACATATCATTTGATTTGAAAATTTTAAGTAGTCTATCGACCTTTCACAAAATTTCTTTTAAAAAATAGAACTAATAAATTCGTTTAAAAGCTGGCGTTTACAATTATAATTCTTTTTTTTTTCTTTCTTTTTACTGGATTCCAATGGGCCTCCTAAAATACTTTTTTCTCACAGACACGTTATAAAGCTGCCTAAAACTGTTCTGTGACTAACCAATTTGATTTAAGTTGTCTACGATACTAAGCATCTCATTGAAATGGAAATGCGAACCATTCGATTAATTTATCAAATAGTTTAGCTTGAATTGTCTTTCTCGTAAACATGTTTTTCTCAATAAAATCAAACAACATTTTGCTCGTAAATGCTAATCTTTCAGTCCGAGTCAATAAAGAAATAAACATTTCATTTCTTCTTTCTGATTTGATTTGTTTCAGGGAAAAAATGTTAAAAATATTTTAATGATATTTGTATGAATATTTTCAGAAAAATATATTTTTGAAATACGATTCATCAATTCCTGAGGAAATAATGTAAAACTATTTTGTATTCATAATAAAAATTTTATAAGAATTCGCCATGAAATGTATCAAATACACATAGAGAGAGTCTCTTGTGGTCTGCTTTACAATTAATTTCATTAAAGCTATCGGAGGAAAATAAGAACCTTTACATCTCTAGGTTAACATACACTGATGCTAAAGTACATGTAAAACTACTATTTTAAAAGCTAGTGATCCTTCTCTATTTTCGCCCCTCCTTGTCCATCATTCTTAAATTTCTTTCCTCTTTTTTTCCGACATCTAGATCACAATTACACCATGTTTGGCGCAGCATGGCCATATCTAGTTCTTGAGCTATAAAACTTCGCCATCACTCACATTCATTTGGACATTAGAGAGTTGAATAAAAACAATTTCTGTTCATTCAATAATGTATCCCACTACAAAAGTATTTTATTGTTTGAAATCTTAATAACGTAAATTTCTCGATTTCATATTAGCAAAACATTTTCAATAGAATTACTGAGGAAATAATAATTTTTAACAGCTTTATTAAAAATGAATAAATTTTCTTTAGTTACATTACATATTTTTTATTTTTTTCTTCGTGTGTTTTTTTTCTTATGTTTATCTGCAAAAAACAATCCATAAAATTTTATACGCTTCTTTATTTAAATGCTCTTAAACTGTTATTCTACAGATATCTTCTATACTCTGAGCCATCAGAATAAAAATCAATCTCCAAGTGAGCTGATTGAATCTATTCAAAATTGAAAAAATATTTAAGTTAAAGTTAAAAAATTATAATTTATAAATTATACTAGCGCTAACAATAACATCAGCTTATATATTTGTATGTGTGTCTATCAAACAAATTTTTATCATACCAAGTCAAGATGCCTTGATGTAATTCTTTTTTTCTTTTTTTGATAAAATATATACATGAACAGGAAGCAAATAAAGTAGAGCTTTCAAAATTTAATACCTTTGTTAACTTCTTCCTCCTGATATTTTTCATAGCTACGATACATATTACATTATATTATATTTAATATCAATCACTCGGATTGGGAAAAATAATATTGATTTTCCACTAATTTAACTTCTTTAGATTGACGAATTTAGTTAATTCCCTAATTAAAGCTAGAGGTTTTTCTCGTTTTGATATTGATACATATCATAATAGGTTTAGCATTGTTTGTGTTTACGATTCGAAGATTTTCTTTAAAGTGAAGAATGTGTCAGAATTTGCATTACAAACAGTAATATTAAAAAAAAAAAAAAAAAAAAAAAAAAAACACAGAACATTGAGGATCGTAAAATTTGACTACCTTATATCAATATGCCAAATTCATTCAAACGTCATTATCTTATAATTTAGCAAAAACCATTCGGTTTGAAAAATTTTCTACATTTATTAAATGATTTAGCCGGACTTTTATCCTGTATATGTATGAAAAAGCTGGAAAATAGACAAAAGATGACTTATTTCTCACCCCCCCCCTTCTCTTTACATCGAAAAAAAACTCAGTTGCGATCAAATTGTTATATTATTATTGATCAGTTTCATTAATTTTAAATGTATATGATTTAACACTTTTTTCTAAAACGTGTCGAATCATATACAACTCAAATGAAAAGCTAAAATAAAAAAGCTTGTCGACACAATCATCTAATTTTCATAAATTATGTTGTTTCTATGGAGTGTCTCGGAAAATCTAATACACATGAAAGCATTTTGTCAGATATGTTAAGCTTCTTTGTTCCAGTGATGAAATTACAAAATTGGAAAATCGTACTGTGGTGTGAAAATTTAGCTAATTTAAGGCTACTTGACTTTGCTTTAATTTACGATCAAATTTAATCATTAACTAGTCAAATACGTAATGAAGTTGGAGTCATCATCTAGGCAACGGATTATATTAATGAAATGTTGAACCATAAAATGAAATTCAATTGGAAAAGTTCTGGGTTTGTAATCAAAATGCTTGCTCTTCTATCTACTTAAGTGTTTTAGTTAGTATAAGTCAAGGGCAGATTCATATATTGAATAAATCAACTGGAAAACTAAAACACGCCTAATTACTCTTGATACTCTTTCTATCACTTTAGATTAAAAACAGAAAAAATGGGCTCATCTGGTTTCAATATATTTAACTTAAAAATTTATAGTCATTATTTTACAAGTATATATTAATACGTTACCATATTATTATAAATAATATTATTCATTTCAAATACAATATTTAATTTAGTCATATGAATATAAAAATATACTCCATTATTCGGAAATACATAAACACAATAAGGTTTTCTCGTATATTGTTACAATACAGAATCATTATGAGAATAAAAGATTCAATTTTTCTTAGCATGAGCCGTTTGTATTTTAGATTATAATTTTCAACTATTTCTGACATAAATACGGCCTCTTTTGGTTGGAAAAATGCAAAAATTCTTAATATATTGTGATAAAAGCTTCTTTTATAAAAATGTGACGTTACCCCTTACGTTTACAGAATATTTTAAGTATTAATATTTAAAATATTCTGAATTAAGCATGATTAATGTGTATGTTATAATCACATGAACACAATGAACTTAATAAACTTTAAATCTGAAACAATTTATTGTATCATCTATGAATTCAAAAAGTTCTTTAATGGTATCAAAATCATAAAATGTGAATTAACAGGATTGAATGAAAGGTAAATTTATCAATAATGTCGTGTGCAGATTAAGTCAAATGAAAATTAGCCTACATAAAATAAATTTTTGAAAAAAAACATATAATTTCTCTTAACAAAAAATATATTTTTTTGTTCGTCTTTTACTGATACTTCATAAAAATAGAAAATCGTAATTCAAATTAATCTATCGAGTTAATCAAATAAGTTAAAATGAAAGACACTGGAAAACTATTTGCAACAATATTTATCCTCCTTACTATTCCTCCAATAGATAATTTTCTTTAGTTTGTAAATTTTTCAAATTTAAAGAACTGTTCTTTTCTCTTAACAAAAAAAAAAAAAAATGAAGAGAAGATAAAAGAAGAAGAGGGAGGAAAGGGGAAAAAAGAAAATGACAATTTACCTGATTAGGTCTTATCGACTCGTGTCACTAATACACATAAAAATATATGAAAATAGACATAATAACTACTTTTGGATGATCTGCATTTCAAAATTCAATAGGTATCACGTGATGGAGAGAAATTTTCCTCATTTGGTTTTCAGTTGGAAATGTCTCTAGTTTTATTTGTGCCGAAAAATAATAAATTGGTAAACCCACAGTCTTTCTTTTTAACTAACTTGAGGGTCCAATTTCAGATGAGAAAAAGGGAAGAAACCAGATATAAATTTATGATATGTAATAAATTGAAAGTAAAGTATATATTACTGATGAATTGGCCACACCGCATATACATGAAAAGCAAAAACTTTTTTTTCCGGATTTATATAATTTCATATTAAATTAAATAAATTTTCCCACATAAATCCTGTTTACATGTTAGTTCGAAATAAATTGGCTTGATTTCTTGAATGTAAGATAACCTTTTCATTACTTTAGATTACATCGCGGCTCTTTTATTCTCATCTGGCAGATATAATTTGTAATACATAACTTAAAATACTTATTTTGTCAGTAATTACCATCCCCAATACAAACGAAAGTAAAAAGGAAGAGGAGAACAAATATCCACTTTAAGCAAAACCTATTATAAAAAATATTTTAAAATTTTAAGATTATCATTTGTGTTTTAATGTTTACTCTGGTTCTTATATATGAGGACCAGAGTAAACAAATGTCCGCTATTGAAATCTAAAATGTCAGCTTCTCACGAATTCAGCCTGTGAGAATAACCCTTAGAAGAATTTCAGTTTCCGAAAAGAATCCTCCCACATGATCTAAAGAAATATCACCATATAGATTCTAAGCAAGGTAAATTTCTCTCTCGGCCATGAAGATCTACACCACACTATTATCAATTTTTCAATTGTTATATATATATATATATATATATACTTAGCTATCTATGTAATTGGTAAACTACTTATACCTAGCAGTTAATCATTCAACCATTTACATCGACATGTAAAAATACTTTATATCGAGAAAAATAAGTAGGGTGATATTTAGGAACATTTTTGTTTTGCTTCATATTGTAAATACAATTAATAAATTTAAAATGAAATATAAATTTAGTATAAATAATAAATTTTTTTCTTATTATTTCCTTCAAAAGTTTTTTTCGAATCAAAGAATAGCAATGAAAAAAATCGCTATTTTTTTTATTCTTTCCAAATATTCTGATTCACTTTTTCTTGTTAAGGAAAATAATTGTGAAGTGGATATTTTTAAGATGAATTGTAAATTAATTTTTTATAATACCTCCTTATGGAAAAAATTATTAGAATTATTCTATGTCATTATTTTTATCAATTATATATATATTCATTTAAAAATTCACGCAGTTTTGATGCTCTTTTGTGTAAAACGTTTCAACTTGAATATTAATAGTCGGTTTCACAATTCATGAACACTTTTTATAATCAAAACCTTAGAGTTCGCATTTATTTAAATTATTTGTTATTCTTTTTTTCAATAACAGTAGAAGCACAGTTCGGTGTTTCTAAAATTAATTATATTTTCAGATATGATAGGGCTTCTATTTTGTTTCGAGGAGCATTTAGGAAGCCCCTTTAAATTTTATACTCATTCTTTCTCCATTATTTTTAATATGTGTTCAATAATCAATCAAAAAAATTTATAAATCTTTTATCTTCACTTCGATAAAATCTTGAAAATTATTATTATGTTAAAGAATACAATTTTTATTTTCAAATAGAAGATTTTAGAGCATTAAAAAGTTTAACTAAAGCACTTCAATTTTAATATTCAGTGGAGATTTTATGAGGATATCATACAGTACGCATTATAGGCAATTTACCATTTAAAAATAAATTATCATACTCGCAACCCAAAAATTGAAACATATTTATATAATGAGGAAGTATCTTTTTTTTTTTTGTTCTGTTTTAGATGTCGTTTAAATATTAAGTATTAAAGACAATTTCCAGTTATATTTCTGTATGCCATGCTTAATATCTACTTCTTATCTCTCTCCGGAAATCTCGTTGTCTGGAGAAATTTCTTGTGATACAATTGCTGTTGAAGAGCTGAAAACTTGGTAGATTTTAAAAATTCCATCAAAAAATTTCATATCATCTTGATTTTATTTGATACCTTAAAAGGATGCAACAGAAAGTCAAGTTTAAATAGGTTTTATACCTATCCTTTACATAATCTTGATATAAAGATCGTGAATATAATTTGAAGTTGTTGCGATGACTGTGACTGAGTGTTCCATACTTGCATGAATATTTCACAATCAGGATAAGCATGTAAATGTTATTGTAAGAGAGCTTCGGAAGAATGGGAAAGGTAAACACGACAGACATTTTAATAACCTTAATCGCCGCAAGAAAGATCATATACACATGGAAAGTATGATCATAGTTGACATTGCAGGTAAAACTAATTGGTGTCTAAAATTAAATCAGTTGTTTTACAGACAACGTGCATTTGAATTTAAGAAAACTCAGTTCATGTTCATTGATTCTCTTTTACTGAAGAACTTCCATAAAAATATAATACATAGTATATTTAATATTTTAACAAAAAGTTTATTCAACCTTGCTTACCACTTATTTGAACAAGAGTTTTATCAGTTATTATCATAAGCTACTATTTATTTTTTCACACATCAGTTTTTATTAATGTCGCACTCACAAGGGCTTTTGGCGATGGACCGCGTAATTATGAACTTCGGTCAAGTGACGAGGACGACAATTGAGCTGGCACCCCCCCTCTCCTAACATCCACACCACACCAACGGGAGGAGTTTGGGCCCCGACAAATTTAACGTGCAGCAACCCCGGATACACGGCGGGTCTTTAGTGGCCAAGGATCGAACCAGCGACTGAAAAAAACCACCGGCTACGAATGCGAAGCCATGACCACTAAGCTACCGCGGCCACCTTCACATGTTGGGGTAAAGGATACAAATTTGGGAATTACTAATACAGAACACAGTTCATGCAATCACACATAGTTGGTTATTTTCATTATAAAACCATTTCGAAGTTAATTACCATTATAATTTTATGAATTTGAAGTCTGGTTGGACAAAGAGTTGAGACCGTGGACCTCATTACAAATGGCAAATTAAAAAGCCTCGGGGAGCTATGCTACTTAACATAGATTCATATACAGATGAATTTATGTGGGTGAATAGGATCAATTCGTTGCTAACTTGGATGGAATTATTGGTTTGGGTAGCATAATTAATTGGTGTAATTTCATCTGGAATTGCTCTAAGTTCCACAGGTCTACGGGACTTTACACAAACACCATTAAAAATTACATTTCTCAGTATGTTCAGAGGTCATGTAGAAAGGAGAGATTTTATTGTTAAAGTGTCAGATCTTAGAGAAAAAGAGGGAGTAAGTCGTTTATTTTTGTTAAAATTATAGAAATAAAAAAGTGTCTCACAATCGTGAATAATTTTGGATGTTTTTTTCTTTCAGAATAATTAAAAGTTGTATTGATAAATCTAGATTTTATTTCATGTTGAAGTAACATTAGAAATATTAACTCAAATTTCAACATTTTGAATACTCAGATATAAAAAAGTGATAATCGAGACAAGGAGAAGGCGAATTAAAAGACTATCAAAAGAACTAAGGATTTTTGGTAATTCAAATCATTTCTAAATTCCACTCCAGTATACCAAATATGACAAATCATATTTATAACAAAAAAATTTAAAAATCGTTGTTGTTTTGCACTAATACATTTAAAAGTACCATTAATTAAATATTGGAAAGGGAGATATTGTGTATACTTTTTAAAAAGTCATCTAAGGATATAGTTTTATCGCAATAAATAAAGTTTCTTCAGAAATTTAGAAAATATAAATTTTATTTGTCAGAAAAATTTTTTAAGCACAAATAAAAGAACCCCCCAACCCCCCCCCCCCCCCCCCCCCCCCTTAAGTTATTCGATACAGTTCTGATTTTGCCAGCAATTTTACATGTATGTCATCTGAAACTTGTTAAACTGTGAATTTTTTTACATGGTTAAATGACTGTTTGATTGGTCACTACCATACGATTTTTGTTTTAAAAATGATCCATCTCAAACATTTTGAAAGTTTCAAAGCTTCTTTGAATAAAAAAGCTTCCTTTTATGCAATTTAATCAATCGTATTAATAAAAATATACCTTATAATTTATAAATAATTTCATTAAAATCCAAATACTGTATCTTTTCTTTCGAAAATAAGTTCATTTCTCCTTTTAAGTTTAATTTGAATTTTTTTACCTTTTGAAAATACGCCCCTAACATGTTTTTTGCTCACTTACCGATCAATGATTACTTTTTATTGCTTTATTCAATTATCTCTGGTATTATTATTGGATAAACACACACTTTTCTGATAACTTTTAGACATATTTCTTATATGCTGATTTATTTCTCTTTGGTTTCGTTTCGTAAATTGTATTTTATTTGATAGAACTGGGTTTTCAATTTGGAATTTGTGTTCAAACCTCGATTTAGTCTAACTTTTAAGCTCTCGTCTAGCAGCCATTTCTAATTTGTGAATGTCATGTTGATCCTATTGAATTTCTACTAACCTTCTAAAATCTGGACTATTGTATTCATTGGAACATAATAAAATGTATTTGAAAAAATAAAAACAAAGGAAAAAATTTGTATGCTTTCTCTTTTTTTCTATTTTCAAAAATATATTTTGATGTTTGGTTTGATAATTCATTAAATGTGCTTAAAAGTATATATCATTAAAATCAGAGGAAACAGACAACCAAAAGCGAACATTTTTCTATTTTTAGCCACCCAAGGGGCTATTGTTTTAGTTGGATCACTTTTCGTGTACTAGATCACTTTTCAATTTTTTTATCGTTTCCTTCAATTTTAATTACATTTATCTTAAATATATTCAATTAAATAATTTACGTTTTCTTTTATTTTAATTACATACGGCTTAAATTTTATTCAATTTAATAATTTATTATTTGCTTTAATTTTAATTACATGTAGCAAATATAATATTCATTTTAATAATTTATCGTTTCCTTTAATTTTAATATCGAAGAAGTTTACTATTGTTCATCCTTTACTTTAATTCTTAAATTTATTTGAGTAATTTAATAATAATTGAAAAAGAAAGCGTACCTTGGGTGGCTAAATCTTTGCAAAACTTTGATCGAAATTTTTCATTCTTTTTCTCTTTTGCTAATGAATTTAATTGCATTCATATAAACGTAGTAAATTCCATTTGATAAATGATTAGAATTTCAATAGTACAAACATTGTGTTCATAAATTAAAAATATTCTGTATATGGGAGTCTTAGGTTAAAACATTGTTCTGGTGCAGCGGAAACGGTGGTTTTGATCTCGAGAATATAAAGACCAACTCTCTAAAACTAGAGATAACATTCTCGCGCGCTCGTTATTGTTTTCTCTCTCTGTATGTATGTATGTATATGTATATATATATGTGTGTGTGTGTGTGTGTGTGTGTGTGTGTGGGATGATGATTGTAGAATTTGGTGTGTGTGTGTGTGTGTGTGTGTGTGCGTGCGTGCACATAAATCTGAGCGAACACATTAAATGTGATCGAGGTCTCAAGTCCTCCCATGAACATAGTGTGGAATTTAGGAGAGAAAAATTCCAGTTCAGGTGTCGTCCTCGCCATTTACCCGAGGTTCAAAATTACGAGGTACATCGCCAGTAGTCCTCGTGTGGTTTCTCATTGTGACGATAAGAAACAATTCAGATCACATTTAGAACTATTTGTTGAAACAGGTAATTGATTATTTTTGCATAATTCAAGCTTAACGCATTCTTGTGCCCCCAGGAGCTTATCTTCTCCAGGTAAGTACGTCATCACACACCTGAGGCACTCAAATGACATTTTTCCTTTCCCATTGGGTTTAATATCTTGAGTAAACACGAGTGACTCGTTATACTTCTCTATTTTCTATTCTCCTTATCAACTAATTTTTATCTTTTCTTCCCCTTTTTTTTCAAACGTCTAGCTCACAGATACTTCTTATTTGGCGCAGGATAGCCATATCTGACTCTTGCGCCATTAAACTTCATCATCACTCACAACCCATTCTTATGACTATTGCCCAGGGAATGGCAGTTGATCATCAATGTCCTCTAGTTTAGTTTTAGATTTTATTAAAGTCGTACTAGAAGCATCACGAGGGCTATTGGCGACGGACCTCGTAATTTTGAACCACTGTCAAGTGACGTACAATAATGTCCTCTAAATTTGTCTTGGACAAAAAATGTCCTGTTAGATCTCTTCAACGCCGAAAGGTATACGGTACCGACTCCGTTGGGCACCAATGATCTAGTTAAGGCCTGACCAACCCGGGGGCCGCACGTGGCCTACCCGTTGTCTACCCTTATCCTGCGGAGATAGGTCATCTGAATAAATATTTTAAATTTTTATTGCACATATATAAAAGTACCAAATAACATTTCATCTTGAATCGCTCGAGTCATATCATATTAATATGGGAATATATCAATACATTAATCCTACTATAGTCACAATTTTCCTCTCTCTTCTATATTCTTGTTCAGAAACAATAATAAAGTTGATCTCATTTTAAAAGAGCGCTCGTGTTGCATTAATAGGTGATACATAACGTATAACTGATTAGTAAACTTACTGAAGTGCGGGGGAAGGGGATTTCTGGACGCGGGGAGGGAATGCGACGCGCGAATCATGAAAAAAATAGCAGCAGCTAGTCTTTCTGTAACAAGAGTAATTTGCTTCCCCCAGAAGAGTAAGGTTCCAGACAGACTGACTGCTCGGCGTCTTATGTCAAAAGGTAATAATTTAGCACCAGTATTATATTCTAACATCAGAGGATAGTTTCTTAAATTATATTTCGTGCAAAAAAAATACACTTAATTCAATAAAATACAATTTCCCTTAATTTATTGTAGATTGCTCTTGATTTCTGTAAAGGGGCTTGGTAGGATTAAACACTTTTTGCTACTTAAGAGTGAAAGTAGTAGAAGTTTTTAAAGTGAAAATTTTAAATGGCATTAAAAGAGTCAAAATGAAAAAGAAGATAAGAAATCAAATTCATCGCACACATATGCACAATGCGGTCCTCCGTAATAAAAAAAGTGTCTCCAAAGCGGCTCGTAAAGTCTTTTGTGTTTGGGACAGATCGATTAGAAGTTTCTTATTAATTAAAAAAGTATTCCGAATATAAAAATGGAGTTATTTGATTAGGTTTTTACAATATTTTTTCTTTTAAATTTTCAAATAAATCTTAAAGTAATGATGAGTAAGTCTTCTTTGAATAATAAAAACGCTAGATAAATGTGATGTATAATTCCTTGAGATATTTCATTATTTTAGAATGATGATTGTTTCTTGTTACTTTTAAGCAAAACATTATGATTTTATGTCTGTCATATATTTCACATTACAAAATATTAATAACTCTTTGCTTATCAAATGATGCATTTATTGTCATATCTAGATTTATTGTTCACTCTCTTGAGGAAAGAAATGCGCATTAAAAGTTTTAATGCATCAAAAAATAAGTTTTTTGGGAGAGAGATTTTCTAGCCAAAATACTTTTTTAAAAAAATATTTAGAGGTCACCCTCATACAACAACATAAATTATATAAATCGAAGTTTAGGAAATTAATGAGCTGAAAGTTAAGAGATAAGAACTTCTTTTCTTCACTAAGCGTACTTGTCGCGCTTAACTGGTTTTTTTTTTTTTTTTTTTTTTTTTTTTTGTTGCACATCTTTTCTCCAGTTAACTCCTGTTTTTTAGTCAGTTTCAAAGAAATTTAACACTTTTATCTTGTTACTTAGCCTTGTTTTCCGAGTCAGCTCTCTCAATTCGATAAAATGGTCTACTCTTTTTTCCCCCTTCGATTCTTGTCTGTTTCTTTTAGATTTTATAGTCTAGTCACGTTCTTTAACGTTCCTACTTTATATTCAATAGGATTTCGATTCGATATAATTTAAAATAATGCAATAAATGTCACAATTACAAAACCTTAAAGAACCTTTGGGATGCATTTGTTGATGCATTGCAACAACCACACATATTTTTTTTCTTAATTTCGAATGTAGCAAGTCAAATTCTTTAAACTTATGGGGCTATCCCTTTAAATATTTATTTTATTTTACTTATTTTTTGAAAATTACTATCCAGATGAAAAGTTTATAACATCGAATAAAATTATAAACATAAATTTAAACATTGAATAAAATTATAAACATAAATTTGGTAAGGTTCATTCGATAATGCTTAGTATAATTGAAGTAGTGAATAATTTGTTTTAGAAAAGATGCTTTATTCAAAGTAATAATTCAGTTTTTGAATTAAAATGAAAAAAAATAACTTTTAAGTATAGTAATGAAAAAACAGACACTCTATAGATTTAACAATACTCATCGCAACTTGATAAAACTGATATCATTCTGGATGACTCAGCTTCCATTAACATCCTGATGTTAATGGATTAATTGATTAACTTAATAAACATTGTTAATTAACTGGAAAATAATTTTTAATTTAGAGATATTCGATTCTTTCCCTTGCAGAAATAGAAAAAAAATGGTCTTCATTAGCATAAACCAAATTTAATTCAAAAATTCGAATTCAATTATTAGTTCTGTATTTATTCGAAGAAAAATTTTAAGAAACTAAATTAAAAAGTGATAGATTATTGTTGCATCACTTTCAATTAAAAATTTAACAGTATCAAAAATACGTTCTGTGCATATTTTTCTTCAAGTATAAAATACATAACTTTTGCGTCTTATATATGTGTTTTTATGAATGTTTCAGCATCAGAAGTTTGCTTCATTAAATATTTAAACGATTACTGAAGCAGAAAAAGATCGAGCATTATTTTATGTATTATATAACTAGGTTCCTCATGCGCATTGATAAATTTGGTAATTTGTACTATTTCACAGGAAACATTTCTACTTTTTAATCAAACTGTACATAAGCGGCTAACCCAATCACATTTTACAACTTAGTTGTGAAGTTCACTCTCGTATCACAGCTTATAATTTCAACAAAAAAATACTACCCAATCCCATCTTTCAGGTCAAGATCGGTTGAACGACCTTGTTTTTCCAAATACCAGTAAAAGGAAGATGAATTCCTCGGATTAACGTTCACACACCTGTGAACATGATATATTTTTTTTCTCTAAATTCCGTTTTCTTAAAAAGATTTGGAGTTCTTTATTTATGTTCAGATAAATAGTCGAAAGGAAACTTGGATAACTGTAATAAACGGAAAGTGATATCGTTTCTAAAACTCGATTACACTCGTCCGCGCAACTTTACAACAGGCGTTTCTACTTATATTTCTTTAAGTTTCGAGAAGTTTTGAGCATTCCTGTGAAATATTTATAGTTCTAAAATTATTAAAAATCGATTTTATAACCTTACAAGTAAAAATTTCTTTATAAATTTTTTTAAAAATAATTCGTGAGAATTTCGGGTATTTTTCAAATTGAAATTATTTTTAACACGTTTAAATGAATCCGGAACTGTATTTTCTTCTTAAGTAGTATGTTGTTTAAAAACAAGTTTGTGGTGCTATTTAATTTAGATTATCCAGATTTATGGCACAATTTGCCTTTTGTTTGCGAAAATGATACTTAATGTACTTAATATAAAATTTCTGCGTAAAAAAAACAATGCAACAAAGAGCAGCTTTCTAGTTACTTTAATATTACACTAATTAGCACAAATTAATATAAAACTAATTTAATACAGGTGTTGCGTTCACTAAAGAATTAAAGTACACATTTCTTTTATATACTTTTTATGTTTATTCCCGAGCTCATGGTTGGTTGGTGTTCTTTCCAATAAGCGTTTGAGTCCCGATTTCACAAAGCACCAGCCGTATATCGGAGCTGATGTACATTAAACTGTCGAGGTTTCAAATCCTCATGTCGGAATGGTGGGGAAGTTATGAGACGGGATTAGAAGCTCAGGTGTCGTCCTCCTCGTTACTCAAAATTATGAGATCCCTCTCCAACAATGCTCGTGTTGTTTCCAAATAAGACGTTGATGAAGAATCAATACAGTTCCCACATATAAAAATAAGTTACAAGGGGTGGTACCATGAAGTTTTTAATTACTATTAAGAAAGAACAGAAAAATGCGGATAAAATTTATTCTGTGTATTAATTTATCTTTATGTACATAATTTTGTTAATTACGATTGTTAATATTTATTTGTTGGAATTTGAAAAGTAGTTAATAAAAGTAACCAGCAATGTTATCCCCGTTTTAATTATTATCCCAAGGTACAGCAAAATCTTCACTATTACCAAAAAAAAACAATTAAAATAGAAATTAGTTGATTAATTTTGATTTATTATTCTTAAGACTTCTGTACTTAGTAACCATCTGGAGTTACACATTTTTCTCAGCAGTGTTTGACCTTTCGAAGGCCGTCTGTGTGAAACTCAGCAGCTCTATTTTCTTCATACATCCAGTTACTTCAATCTACGACTTCTTGAAAACAAACCAATCAACATTATTTGCAGTAATTTACAACTTAACGTACATAAAGATTACTTAATATGCAGAATAAATTTTTTTTAGATATCTCAGTTATTTCTTAGTAATAATTAAGATGTACGATACCCCTCACAATATGTGCAACAAAAAATGTACGCGAAAACAGAAAACAAGTGAAGCAAATAAATTCTAACAAAGCAATTAAAATACAATAAGATACATGAGAAACAAAATGAGCAACCCACGCTACACTTAAACAACAATAAAAAAAAGATAGATTGTTCATCCTATAGTAAAAATTAATCTTTTAATGAATTATATCAAAAAATCAACAAAAAGATTGTAACATGGACCCTTCACGAAAATTCCTATAACTAACATCTTAGATTTCTTTCTGACTTTTGTTTAAGTTTCCAACTTCTTTCCAATCCAATGAAGAATGATTATGCAATCTCAAATAAACTTTAGAAATGGAGTGAATAGATATAATCAAGTCGTATAAAAATGACTTAGAATTGAATTAAGGAATAATAAGGAAGGGTACTATTGTGAAGTGCTCGAGAATATTCTTGCATGACCACACGATTTTTTGAGATTAGGACACAACGCTGTCAGGTTGATTGAATATTTGAAGTGTACTCGCATCGAATTCCGGTAAGCGTATTCTTTGATATGTTATAGAAGTTGCTAATACTCGAAGATAGAAAAAGGAAACTTTTTGAGAGCATTCCCCTCATTAAAGAATCGATGAACTTTATTTTGAAATATAATTAAATTTTTTTTTCTGAGCTTGAACATAAGTTGAAATTTAGATTTTATATATATATTTCTAATGAATGCATATATATTAACATTTGCATATGAAACTTGATAAAATGACGAGGACAAATCCTGACCTGGCACCCTCTCAAAACTTCCACACTCCACCACGGAGAATTCGAATCATGTCAGATTTAACGTGCATCAGCTCCGCTACAAGGCGGTTCCTTCGTGGTATTTGAATCTTTACCGTATTTGAATTCGTGGTATTTGAATTCGATGAAAAAGCGCCGCCAGAGGATCTTCGACCTAGACCACTTGGGTCCAAAAATAATTGCATAATAAATACGTTAAGGCTTAAGAATATTGATTTAGTAATAATGAATACGATAAATAAAATTTCAAATCATATTTTTTAATTAATTAGTTTCCTCATTCCATTTGTTGACCCGAAGTTGCAATCACAACACATAGAGATACAAATAGAAACAGAAAGTTAAATATATAAGTGCCTAAGTACTTCAACTCGTATAAAAATATAATTATATTTATTTCATTGTAATATTCTGTACATTCGTCTTATTGATGGCATTAACTCATATAAACTAGATATTAATCTTATTGTTAAAATGTTGAAAAGCTGTAAACATTCAAAAATTTCAGAAATGATATAGGGAAATGATTATTGTATCAAACTCTGTTAAAAACATTTATTGATTTGTTTTAGTTAATATAGTTACTCAGAGCCTGGTATTCGTTAGATGCGCATAGCCATTATGTTCTCCAACTACTCTGGTGATTTCTTTCCCATGGGTTTATTTCGATAGCAAAGATGTATGACGCATCTACGAGATACTTGAGCAATCCTTCTCGATTTTCGGCCCTTCATTTTGTTCAATTTTCATCTTTTTTTTTTTTTTTTTTTCCCGATTTTTTTTCAGTCGCCTACACACAGATTTTTCGGTGCATCATAGCTAGATTCGATTGTTGTTTCTTAAACCTCAAAATTCAATTATTTCACTAGTTAACATTCATTAACAGCAATTAAAAATTTGTACCTACTGTCCTTTCAATTCTTGAACTTAATCTTTATCCCATGCACTTTCTAATGAGTTTCATTAGACAAAGCTATTATATAAATTGGGATGCATAATGGAGTGGATCTCAAAGATTAAAAAAAATAATAAACATTTCGATGTGTCAACCTTTTCCTTTTATTTTTGAAAACATTTTAATGTTTATTTTGATCACTTTCAGTAGTCTCCCCAATATTTTAAGAAATATGTTAAAAACATTTTCTCCTATTAGGAACAAAAAAAAAAAAATAACTCAACCTGACAGAAATCTATTTTTCTTTACTGTTTTAGGTGCGCGTCATTGCATTTAAATAAATGCCATAGTTTAGATTTGAGAGCAAAAGGTGAGAACCGCTAAACGACAGCATAATGGAAAGAGCATAAAACACCGTCAAGTGTTTCATCCCTTGCTCTACATCCATGCATTATGGTGAAAATTGTTTGTTTAGATGTTTTTCATTCACCCCTTATATATATATATATATATTTAATAATTCCCATAGTTAAATTTTGATTCTAAAACGTATAACACTACATGGAACTGCTTCCAGGTACTTTTCAACTAAAAACCAAGCTTAGAGTGTAAATACTTGTATTATTTCTAGTACTGAAGCAAACTCAGTATGTGATCGTTATTATTTACAAACCTTTTTTAACAGGTATCACGCAGTTCCCGGGGTTGAAATAAAATATTCAAGGGACCTTTTTACAAATAAGTGTTGAAGAAGGAATATAAATTTAACTCACGTAACAGAATTTACATAGTTAAGCGATAAAATGGAGTTACTGAGCGCCAATTCTATCAGTTGTGTTGGAAATTACTTGCTGTGCAATTATTGTAGTAATAGTCTCTCTCTTTTTACATTAACCATGAAAACTTGCATTGTTGCTTTAACTTTATTACCGCTTTTTACCTAGATTTGACGTATGATACCCCTGTTGGGGAAGATTGGATAAAATATAGTACCGTTTGAACATCCGAAATTTCTATAAACCTGTACACATGATCATTGCTATTTGTGTACTGAATGATATACAGTAGAGCCACGTGCGCGTTGAGTCGGATCCCTTTAACTCCAATCTCCGGGATTACCCGGATCGGTCAACAAGATGAATTTTTTGTTGTTGTTTTGTTTTGTTTTAAGTCGAGATCTATGTGTGCAAATTTCCATCATAGCAACTATTTTTTCAGCTATGTGTTGTGAAAAATAGTTCTCTTTACTGAAAATTTTAACAAATGTGAGTGTATGAAAGCAAAGGGAGAAGAGAGGAATGCTGCAAATATTCTGTCCAAAACCTTAGTTATACCTCTTCTAACCAGCGCCAAAAGGCACACAATGCTACTTTGTCTAAATGAAAAACTTAATAAAATAGCTCTAAGCCCACTTCTGTTGATGACAATTTTAATTGTTTGTTTATTAACGTCGCACTCGGAAGTGACGACGGCTATTGGTAACAGAAAACTAATTAATTTTAAGCCTAGGTCAAACGATTAAGACAACACCTGAATTGGCACCTCTCTCCTAACTTCCACACCACTCCTTAGGAGGACTTGGAACTTCAACTTGGGACCTTGATTACAGAGTGCATCAGCCCTGCTACATGATGGGTCTTCAATGCCACGTGAGCTTTAATCCATGACTCGACGGAAACAACGCGGGCCACGAGTTCGCGACCATGATCATTAGGCTACCGGAACCATCTGTTGTTCACAAAGTAGACGCCTTTACCTTCTGCAAATAGATTCATACTCGATTTGTAAAACACAATGCTCATTTCCTGTAAATATATTTCATTTCATCTAACTTTATCACATTATCCGGTTACCTGAAATTTCCAATATCCACACCGACTTTGGTACCAATCATCCGATATAACGAAGTTTTTTTTTTTTTTTTTGTACTTTTATTTGAACTATTTAACCAAAATGTTTGAGCAAGCAAGGTTTTCAGTTTATTAGATTCTTACTTTTATTTATTGTACGTCATTTTTACTCATCATTTTTAAAATAGACTACTCAAAAATGTAGTTTCATCAGTAAACAGGCTTAATTATAATTGCTGCAAATGTTTTCATTAACTGTTTTTAAGCATTTGCTTTGTAATTTCAGTCATGGAATAAAAATAGAGTTCATTATGCGAAAATTTAGTAACAAATGTTTTACAACTGAAGTTATGGGGAAAAGGCTTCCTACATATTTTATGGTAAAATAAAATTCACTCTTTTAATTTAAAATAATTTTATTTTTAAATTTTTTAATATTATGTTAATCAGAACTAAGTTAAATAGCTTTTATTTTAAACAATAAGAAAAAAATTAAAGCAAATTATGTTGTTTTTGATTTGAATTAACATGTTCTACAGCAGTACAAGATCTATTGGTTACGGACCTCATAATTTCGAATCACGGTCAAGTGATGAAGACGACATGTGAAATATTACTTGCTATCCCATATCCATATATATCCCATAGATATACCCATGCTGAGAGAGTTAATGTGAGATTCAGTTCATATAAGGTGATATAGAACCCCCCCCCAAAAAAAAAAAAAAAATTACTAAAATGTGATTTACATTTTGTTTAACAGTGTGCTAAGTAATTTCATTGACCTTCAACACTTTAAACTGCTTTTTCTCAGTTTTTATTTTTTATGGCGGTCATGTAAAAATGTTTAGGCCCTTTTGTAATTTTTATAAGGTTTTGAAATCTTTTCTGGTTACTTTCTACAATATGTTTGATAATTCTGTGCATGGAATAGGAATCTAGATAAATGTTTTTTTTTTTTTTTTTTTTTTTTTTGACAAATCCACAAAATTAGATATAGTAATTTTATTGCTGTTTTAGTGCCTAACAGAAAAAGAGTTTTAATTCCACAAAAATTGAAAACTAGTACAATTGAACTTATGAAAAGAATTGTGAGAAATACTTTTAAGAAGTTGAGAAAACAAAATTTCTTGTAAATATTAAAATTTGTAAAAGTAGTGAGACAACTATCAAAGTAACATACTGTTTGTGAGAAATAGAAGGTTTAGAAGGTTGACTTTTCCTTTCTGAAATGCATATTTTACGCTTGCTCGAATATGATGAATAACAACTTTTTTCATAAACATGTAATTAAAAAAAGTTTCTCATAGGGAGGTGTGTCTTCTTAAAGCATAGTAACCCCATTACTGCGCAAGATAGATCTTGAATGCTATCAGGACGCGAAATCTTACTAATCTAAATTTACTAATGACAAATGCTACCAAGAACAAGCAGAAACCATCATGTAAAATACGAACATTAAAGCTCTCCTTAACTATCTTTAATCATCTGACTGAAACGAAAAAATTCCCCATGGGGCTTACATTCTTTGGTAAACACGAGTGACGCCCCCCTGGATATCATAGCGATCCTTCTTTATTTTCGACCTTCCATCTAGTCAATCAGTTTTGACCTTTCTCTGCCTTTTCTTCTCTCTAGATTACAGTTTAAACAAATGTTTGACGTAGATTAGGAAGACTTGGTTCTTTTTGCACCATAAACCCTAACTGTCACTGGCTAAAAGAAAATAAAAAAATAATAAATTATCTTTTTAATCAGATATCGCATTTATCAAAAAAAAAAAAAAAAGGTTCTCGTGAGGCCACCGTATAACCAAAAAAAAAAAAAGAAAGAAAGAAAGAAACAAAATCAGTTTATAAAAGCTATTCATCTGCATTTTCGCTCTATTCAGTTGTGCTTTTTCGTCGTAAGCTTGTAGTATTTCTCTATAAATTTGTGTTTATTGTAATAAAAATTTTATTTTTAGATAAGTGTCTATTTACGGAGTGACATCGCTCTGAATCATGACGTTATAAGAGCCATCTAGTAATAAATTGGGGGAGAGACGGCGCCATTGGATCTATGGCATCGCATAAAACACCCCGGCCACCTCCGGTTGATGTAGGGTGAAAAATAGCATTCTTTTACTCACTTCCGAACTCATCAAGAAACGAACTCCTGAGGAACCGTGATTAGATTTTATGCCATTGGAGATTTCTTTTTTCTGCTATTTTTTTATTCTTTTTTTTTTCATTGAGTAATATATTAAGCAGCAAACATATACTGTCTAACTTTGATTATGCCTGCGAAACTTAACTCGGATAATTAAGTCGTGCCACTAGCAAAACAAAAATGGTGTCTCGAGATTCAAATTTCTACAAAAAGTACTTCATTTTTATTTCTTTTTCCATTGAGAAATCCACGCATTACTGCAAAATTTGTTTTGTTCAGAAGAAAAAATTTACCACCTCCAGAAAAAAATCTCTAATTTATATATAATGAATAATTTAAAATTAATTTATTGCTGAATTATATTGCGTCCATTTTTACCATAAAAAGTACCATAGTACGTTTTTATCATAATTATTTACTAGCTTTTTTTGCTCTCCATTTTAATTCACACTTTCTATAATGTTTACTCACAAATAAATAGAATTGGTACTTAAAAATACACGTTATAATAAATATTTACATCTAATTAGAACAAAATGTTCAAATAAAAAGCAAGAACTATCGAAACTGAAATTAATGTAATGAAATTATTTTTGTTATAAACTATGCATATAAACAAATTGAATCTTCTACGAAATTACTTTAATTACCGCAACAAAAGAGAGTAGGTTAGTCAAGTGTTCTATTGTGCATCATTTCAAAGTACCATTAAATTTAGATCAGAAGTATCGCGAGCATAAAAACTACCTCATTAATAAAAAATACAATTTTTCCACCTTTTTTTCATCACTGATCTAAAAGAAGTTCTACAGAAACCTTCGTAAGGGGATGATGTATTATCTAACTAATTGAAAAAAGAGACTACTTCGTTTAGAAGATTTCCACAAATTTATTTTTCAATAACATTTTTTATTGAACAAATGGCCATTTATGACTTAACGTACATAACTATAGATATCGCATCGGGGGCTGGTAAAAACACGCTTTATCTCAAAACAGAAAAAAAAAAAAAAAAAAAAAACCAGTGCCATCTGTTGGATGTAAAAGCAACACTCGCTACACTAAATATTTTACGATTCCATTTCAATGTTCTAATCGCAAATGGATTGCAAAAATATTTTTTTCATTTTTATTTAATTATTTCGTGGTTTTTTAAAACACATGCAGAGTCCTTTTTTAAAAAAACGTAAAAGCAAAACACGCTATACTGAATATTTTTCGATTATACTTCAATGTGTTTCCATTTAATGATCCGTTTTCAATTGCCAAATTTCCAATTTTACGATTTCATTTCAACGTTTCCGATTGCATTGTTAAATTGAATTTTCATATATTTCTATTTATTTTCATTTTGATTTAATTATTTCGTTTGACACTGCGTTGGAATTAAGCTTTGTCGTTTACCTTAGCGTTCTTTCTTGAGCGTAGATTATTATTATTTTTTTCATTGTCTTTCATTTCGTTTTCATTAACTGTTTTTCTTATTGTACAGAGCAATTGGCGGTAGAATTGAGCTGTGTTAATTGATTTTCCTTTGAATTCAAATTGTATCATGAAATTGCCTTCGGAGTGATTTGTTCAAGCAGATAGAAAAATGTTACTTCTCTTTGAATTGAGCTGTGTCGATTGATCTGCGTTGGAATTAATATATTACGTTAGTATTTTTCAGTGCAATTGGCAGTAAAATTGAGCTGTATTAATTGATTTTATTTGAATTCAAATTATATCGTGAAAATATCTTCGGAGTTATTTGCTAAAACGAAAAATATTTTCTCGGGTTAAAGGATTAAGATAACTCTTTTGAGCTTTTATCCCCGATCTGGCTGGAAAATATTTATTTGTGTGCTGAACATTGGATTTACATTTGTCCAGGAGTAAGATACTAAATCAGTTCAGAATTTAAATTCAAGTAAGTTAAAAATTAAGACGAGCAATAAACTAAAGTTGAGGATTTACCGAAAAAGTTTAGAAGTTTATAAGGACTTTTACAAAAATTTAAATTTCAGAAGTTAGGAAAAATTGAGTGATGATATACTGAGCATTATCTATAGCTGGAATTATTTTAATTACTTCCCAAAACTGATTCTTAGAAGGAGATGAGATCGTAAGGCTTTGATTTTATTTCAGAGGTTTTTAATTTAGGAGTAGGTTTACAATTTTACATAATGAATAGGAGAGGATCAGGTTTATTATAGGCAGCTGTTGTAGTGAAGGTTAGGGAAGAAGTGGTTAGCGATCCAGTCTGCTTATGTTGTATTGGAAATAAGGATTCTTAGAGAGCTAAAGTGCTCACTTCGGTAAGGCCGAGAGCGATGGTTCTGATTTGACGAAAGGAATGGTTCCCATCGGCTAGGAGGAGTGTTGGCCACTTAGTAAGATTTTCTTGGTTTTGAAGAATTTTAAGATGAAAACTTTTAAATTTTATCAAGTAGTATTTTCCAGAGTCTGTAGTAGTGATTTGTTCCAGCAGGTTCAAATATTTTGCTTTTGTGACTGAAAATATGATACATGAGCCTTGCGGTACACTGAATCCAAATTCATCATGCATGATGGACGAAATATGCTCTAGGTGATATCTTCGAGCATTAGTATCCATCCCAGTTACAGAAAACGATGGATATCCTTTATACAGAAGAAGTCCAGCAGAAGATGGTGGTTAATTAGCATGTGTACAAATGCGAAATGGTGACATTGAAGTAAGTAATCGATGGGTTGCTCTATATTCACATTCTGTAGCAAAGACATACGAAGAGCATAAAAACATGCAATACCGTAACTTCGTTCAATTGATCAAATATATTTGTAAGTACGGGAATAAAGGCATCGACATGGCAGTTTTTGGCATGCAATCTGAAAGATGAGATAAAAATGCGATCATACATATCAACTAAATCGCATAGTATCAGGCTGGAAGATACGTAAGCTGCAATGAAGTTGTTCGGCAAATTCTTTGATTTCTCATACAGGAACGAAGTACAGTTGTTATTCACTTAGCAGTACACCTAGAAAATGAACAAGTCGTTCATTTCACAAATGCAAATGCTCAATAAATAGTTTGGAATCCATCTGCTACAACGTTAACTGCTTTCTTCCCGTTATGTGAAAATGGCGTTTGCGAAAATATTAATGTATTCGGAAGGGCCAACATATTACATATAAAGTGCGAGCTAAAATCATTTGACCGAAACAAGCAAGGGAAGCGGGTCGACAGACAATCTGGCATATTCGAAGAAACTACGATAGGTTAATTGCACATCGTGCATCTCAATAAAGATAAATACTTCTTTCTCCTCATGCTGTTGGTTAAAGTGCCCTGTCCAACGACGTACCACCAATTGAGAATAGTCAACGGTGTTACACATGCCCCTTTGCGCATTGAATGTCAAGCTCTGAAATTATTGGGAAACGATCGACTCTGAAACGTATGCGTTAATGACGCGTGCAACACGTTACATCCAAATCAAATTTGTACATTGTTTGCAATCATATTGACTTCCAGCTTTCTTTCAGCTCCGACAGAGTTATGAGAGAAATTCTAAGTGGTGAAGATATTTTTCATCCAATACGCAATAAAAATTCAAATATGAAATTAGGTTTCTCAGCAGAAATCTATAACGAAGCGTTGACAAGGATTGAAGATCTTTTCAATAACTTTTCTTTAGTTTTTGGTAAGTAAATTTAAGCAAATAAAATTGCTTTGGTTTATTTAAATAAAGCAATTTACCGATAAGGTTTCATTTAAATCAATCAATCAGTTTTTACTTTGGTGAAGGAATTCTTTCACGGTGTAGAGTGGGTAACAGAAAGAGAATATACGTATGAAATTTGTGTTGCGCTTTATATGTTTTTAAAAGTTTGTTCTCAGCAATGCTTGTTTTTTTTCCAATTTATTAAAGATTTTTTTAATATGATTAAGTAATTAATTTGTTTATGTAATCCTTAAAAAGTTTCAACATTTCTTCAGATGATATATCATTGATGAATACTTTACATTACATTTTGTTTTAGAATGCTAACTCTTTTGATTATTTATTTGGCTTAGCTCAAATTTCTCGTTTTATTTAGATATTAATTGGTTTTACATTATTTTTAAATGTTTTATTACGTGTAATTTGGTTGTTTGCAGTGAAATTGAAGATGATTACAATGTTTAATTCTTTTTTTTTTTTTTAAGTTGATTTTCTGAATTTGCAGATTTTTTGGTTTGTCACCATATTTTTTATAATATAATTCACTGAAGTGGTATAGTGCTATCAGTAATTACAGGTATAAATATACATTATTTCATTCCAGAGTAATGGAACAGTATTAATTACATTATTTTCATTATTCTAAATTTTGCTTTTCTTTTACTTGGCTTTCTCTTAAAATAATTTTTGGTTCTTTATTATGATATTTTAGTTTTTAGGTCTTAAATATTAAATTTTTTTTAAATATTATATAACTTTTTTTCTGATTTGCATAAATACTAACTTTTCTTTTAAATGATTTCCTAAAATATTTAGTTTCTTTTATCTTTTAATAGTTCTGATTTAGTGTTGGCTTTTCTTATTCTTAAATTATATGTTGCAATTTGTACTATTGGTTGTTTATATATATATATATATATAAACAACCAATTTTAGGTTGTTTATATATATATATATATACATATATAAACAACCTGAAATTGGTTTTTGACTTGCTGGGTTTCATATTTTCATTTATTTTTATTCTTTCATTTTTACATTTCTTTCTGGATTTTTGTCTTTTTAAATATTTTAAAATATTCTTTCATAAATTTTCAATATATATATATAACACAGATTCAAAAAGACTAATATAATATTCTAAAAACAGCCTCTTCTACCAAACTTGTCTGTTCACGAGGAAAGATGTGTCTGTGTAGAACAGTCCAAATCCTAAAGCTCAAATTCTTCAGTCGCTTACCTTCTTCCGATAAGAACGTGATGATCTGGAAGTACTATAGTGATGTTTTTCTTTCCCACGTCTTTGGTAAATACGGGTGATATGCCCTCGGGATACCCAAACAATTCGTTTCCATTTTCGACACTTATCCTTGTCAACCATTTTCCACCCTTTACTACCATATTTGTTATGTCTAGATTACAATTACTGTTAGGAGCAGTAATAGCAAAACTTAGCTCTTGCGCCGTCGATTTTCATTCACTTCTAATTCTCAAAAAATTCCTTGCCGCATTATCTCTTCAATCTCTGCAGCGTCTTCTATAAAATCAGTAACCCGAAATACAAGAACAGAAGTGGGCAACTACATATACCTCCAAACTGCAGTACCATAATACCCACCCCCCTTCCCGAAAAAAAATTGTTTTTCTCTCTCTAACATTTCCGAAAATAAAAACTTTCTACTTCTAATCACACCAAGGAATTCAAACGTGAAATTCTGTTTTTACGGTTAAAATAATTAACTTCTATCCTTCTTAAGCTTCTAAATTTTTACAAAGTTTGTTGGGTAAAGGCTTAAATACTCAATGTTATAAATTTCATTCGAACACAATTATTAATTCATGAAATATTTAAGGGAAACAGTTATTTAGTCATATATTTAGAGTACTTGAGACAAACGTGATTCATAATACCCATCCTTTTTATTACATTGCAAGTAAATGGATCGATAATTACGACTTATTAATTAATATATGTCCCTTCAAAACTCCACTGTTTAAGATCGTAAGCTTTGAACCTGAATGTTTACACACAACTATTAATGGAAATAGTATTAAATTTTAGATTTAGGTCTTCTGACATGGAAAACAAATAAATAAACATTTTGGAGCGTAAAAATTAACTTTTCCTCCCGTGACAGTCTTTAATAATTGAAGTTTTGTGTCATATTATTATATTTTCAATTCTTTTTTACATGTTTAGAATAGAATTTTTCGTTAGATTTTTGAAAAGTGTTTAAAAGTGATTAAAGAAGTTTTTTTTTATCGTTAAATGCTTTTAATAAGACACCAATTTTTTTAAACCCCCCGTGACTTGGAAACTGTCAAACAGAAATTTACGAAACTCGAGATTTAATATAACACAATGATAAAAGAAATCATATTCATGAAATAAAAGTATATGATTGATGAAAATTTTCTTTTAAAAACTAATAAACACGTTGAATAATTCATTAACTTCATGATCTAGTTCCCTTTGAGTCACAAACAGTTATATTAATTTTGTTTAATTGCGACGAGAATTGCGAAAAGTGTTAACGGAGTCCCTTTTTTATATATAACTATATCTATAGATTAATCAACAACGATGCTTCAGCCCTTCAAGATTAATGTTTTGAATTGTTGATAAGGTCACAGTCGTCGAGTTAATCTACAACATGATGCTTTGTCATGTAAATAAAAGCTAAATTAACGTAGTAAACAGCAAGAGAGATGCATTCGGAGTAAGGGAGTAACCTGATATAGAAGCATTTCGTAAGATAATGAAGAAATGTGGTCAATTTTAAAAAAATAAATAAGTCTTTATGAATTTAAAAAAAAAACTCAAATCAACTCTTGATTCAAAGCCCTTAAGGAAATTTAAAAATTAATATCTTATCAGAAATTGAAGTATATTCGAAATTAACAGCTAAGGAATATGATAGTGGCTTAAAAAAATACTTACGTTGAACAATAAATGACATAGCTAAGGCAACTTGGTATTACCATATGTGCTACCACCTTTTAAACGACACCTCCTAGATGTTTATCCTTTTTAACTAAGTACCAAAAACACGAACCCCCCCCCCCCAGGTATTCTAGTGATCTTTTTATCTTTCTTATGGGGTTTACTATCTTTGGCAAACATGGGTGACGCTCTCTTCCCAGAGGGCGCTAGCAATTTTTCACTATTTTCGACTCTCCTTGTCAATATATTGTTATATTTTTCTTCCTTTTTTCTGTCTAGATTACAGTTTAAGCAACTTTTTGTAACCAGATTTGGCTCTTGTGCTGTAAGTTCTAATTGTCACTCGCTCACTCATTCTCAAACTGTGCCAAAATAAATGACACTAACCGAAGGATTAGTTTTAAATGCCTCTACGTTGAACTGTCGTCGTACTTTTTTGTTGAGTTATCACCGTTGATGAGACCTGTATTAATCATTATACATCGGAAACCAAGCAGCAATCAAGACTATGGACTGCTTCCGTTGAATCTTCCAAAGAAGATGAAGACCGGAAAGATTATGACGACGATTTTTTTGAGTAGTGAAAGGCGTCATACTAACGGACTTCTTAGAATAAAAAGAAAGATGATAAATGGACTATACTATGATGAGTTACTTCACTTCCATTCTTAACTGATTCACTTTTTGAGCTGCCCTCGAATAATAAGTTCATTGAAATTGCATATAAGATAAATAAATAAACATGGAGGGAAATATATATTTGAACTTATTTCATTCAAATGAAATGGTAAGAATACTAATTTGAATTTTTTTAGAAAAATATCACTTGATAAAAATAATGTATGTTCCACTACATTATTCAAAAACATATTATTTCAATATATATTCTGAAGCTAAATAATCTTAAAGAAGAAAATATCACAGTACATCATTTTTCTGACTTTAAGAAGAATCATGCATGAAAATCTCCAAAATAAATAGGCTTTGATACTCAAATAAAATTAAACTATTTTCATCATTTTATATGGAAACTATTTTCATCATTATATATGTACATTGCAACAGAAAAAGCTAGCTTCATAAAACCTCTTGAAAAATAAATAGCTAAATCCCAAAACAAACAGAAAATCTTAACCCCCCCCCCCCCCGATACATTAAAAATTTTAAAAGAAGAAAGTAAGATATTCGTCCAGCTATGTTGAAAAATGAATTTATTTTTAGCGTTTTTTAGCAAAATAAGCTTACATTTACAAAATAGAAATTCGAAGCTTTGTAGCTCTGATATGTCCTATGTTATCTTCTATTTGAATCTATACTGCTGTCTGGGTGGAACCGTGCCAGCCGGCTTCCAATAGCGGGAGATTTCATCTGTAGCGAATTTTTTCTCCTTTGACTTGCTTAAAGCCCTCAGGACACAGATTTCCATAAGGAGAATTCTCCAGACAAAGAATATCAATGACGTCATGTTGTAAGTCTTCCAGAGTACTGTGATCTAAAGAAAGAAAGACATTATATATAAGTTGTGGTATGTACTGTACATTTTTATTTGCAGATTTTTTTTTTTGACATATTTTTCATCTAAAATAAAAAAAAACTTGCAATATGCAATGATATTCCTTACTTATTAGTTTCTGAAATTCTTATTAATGTAGTTTATTATGAAAAAAACTCTGTTAAATTAAAAAAGAAATAAAATTTAAATTTATGCGAAAAATGCTACTAAAATCGTAAGGAACTAACCCTTCTTTAATTTAAAATTTTAATCTCTCTCCCTTTTATATTTCGAAAAGTTATAAACACCAATATATTGTGTAGTTATACACATTTATTATTTTATATAGGACATGGTATTTGGCAATGCTTATTTTTATGAATGCTATCCTAATTTATTATTCATCTTGTTTCGAAGATCCGAAAGTCATTTTTGCAGAATAAAATTATAATGCATTGGAATTTTCAGGATTAAAATCGACGCACAATCCAATTTGAATAAGTGATTTATGAAAAAATTTGGCTTGACAATAAATAATGAATTGCATGTATATTTTAACCATTGAAGTATTAGGGAGAAATATTAAAACACAAAAGGCAAAAGTTATCTTTCATTTCGTATATTCTTTAAGAATCTATAAACTTTAGTTAAAATATTTATTTCTCAATGTACAATTATATATTCAGTTTTGCAGAAAAATAGCTACTAATAAAAAATATTACGCCCATCAGCAATTAAACAATTCTCTACATTAAATGATATTACATTGTAATTTATTTCAAAATTTGATTTAAATATTACAGAAGCAAATAATTGTGAATTAAATTACCTTTAAGTACAAAATAATCTCCAATATTTACATTGATTTTTCTCATACAAAATCAGCCCATTTTTGTAAAAATGTAGTATTTAATATTCTTAACGGTATCGCTTTTACGTATAAGGTTCAATTCTTTATTTTGCAAGATTATCTATATTTTCTTTAAAAGCAAATAAAGAATGACTTTTTATAAATAATGTGTGAGCTTCACTACTTTCATCACCTTACCTCACCACCAATCTTCCGCTTCCGCTTCCTCCCAACCACCTCCACCTCCTGCAGTAGCCGTCCAACCACCACCTCCTCCTCCTCCACTTGCAGCCCATCCACCTCCACCTTTTCCGCCTCCGCCTCCACTAGGCCAACCTCCTCCTCCTTTTCCTCCTCCACCACCACTAGGCCATCCACCTCCTCCTCCACCTTTACCACTAGTAGTTGGCCAACCTCCACCACCCCCTTTACCACCTTTACCTCCTCCGCCACCAGCAGGGGCGGTTGGAATTGTGAACGTTAGTAGCGTTACACCACCACCTCCACCACCTCCTCCTTTTCCACCTCCAGAAGGCCAGCCGCCTCCACCTCCTTTTCCTCCACCTCCACCTCCTGATGGCCAACCTCCACCGCTTCCTTTAGAACTTCCACCTCCAGACGGCCAGCCTCCCCCTCCTCCTTTCGCCCCAGTGGATGGCCATCCACCTCCACCTTTACTTCCTCCTCCTCCTCCAGAAGGCCAACCTCCACCTCCTCCTTTACCACCACCTTTGCCACCTCCACCGTCGGCTGTTATTGAAGTCAATGTGAGTGGGATGGCCAAAACGGTAATCCCACCTCCTGTGTCTCCTTTAGAACCTCCACCTCCTCCGGTACTCCAGCCACCGCCACCGCCTCCACTAGGACTCCATCCTCCACTGGAAACAACAGCGAACGAAAGACAGCAGACCAAACTGAAATACAAGATCTGAAAAACAAACAAAATGGCACAGAATCAGTTTCACGTAATTTAAACTTGACTTCATGTTTGATTTCCAAAAACTTTTGTAACTTATTTACAGTTTTCAATCAACTTAGTCTTTCGATTTAATACCTGTCATTAATAAAAAATGAAAAAAATCGCCCAATTTGAAATAATTATAAAGATAGTATATATATATATATATATATATATATATATATATACACATATGTTACATAATCCTTCTCATTACAAAAATGGTTTTTCGTATGCTTACGAAATTATTACAAACTTCATTTATCGAGTGGCAATTTTCTTGACCAAGATTTAATAAGGATCAATATTACACGAAAAAACTTTTAGTAATAATACAATCTCTTAAAAAACCCAAAGCTTTCATGTTTGTAACCGGAAACTGATAGCAATTATCATAATTTTTTTTTAAAAAAAAATCCAACCTTTAAAAGTTTACCTAAATTAATAGTTTTATAACTTATTTAACAACTTAAATTGATAATTTTATAACTTATTTAACAACTTAAATTAATAGTTTATTATATATATGTGTGTGTGTGTGTTCTCTATACAGTGTAAATCAAATTCCTTCGGTCTTACTAAATTTATGGTATTTCCTCCCACAATAATTTACTTATATTCAAATTTGTAACCTATTTTCATTTTTTTTGTTGGTTGTTCATTATTCTATACTATTTCCATGAAGACAGTTTTCGATTTCATAGAGAAACTTTTAGAAATGTATCTGTCGCGTAAAATCATCAAAAAAAATATATATACTCTTGAATGAATATTCATAAAGTAAGAACACTTAACATTTAGACAAAGCTTAAATCCTTAAGTTTAATAATATAACATATTTAAGTTAAATATAAACTTTGTATTATAAATGAACTAGCTGAATCATGCAGTATTTTCTGGGTTCCTGGGAAGTCCCTTTATGAATTCCGTACTCATATTCAGATTTCGCAGTCGCTTATTTTTGGATGTGACTGTATAATTTTTTGTCAGCTTTTGGAAAGTAAAATTGCAATAATTTACTTTAACTCTTTCTCTATTTGATATTTGCAAAAATCTCCACAGAAAATATAAAATACGGGATTGAGTTAAAATATTTTTTCAACTCAGCAAAAAATAATAAACTAATCAAAATGATACTTTGATGATTTCTTGTAAAGAAAGATGGAAGATTACTGATTTTTTTAACCAACAAAATAAACCTAACATTTAATGGAAATAGTTTGATTAAAGAATATGATTTATATAAAGAAGCTACAAACCAAGATTTAAACGTTCAGCTTAATATTAGTTTTTGTCTGGAACAAATACAATGCGATTCCGTGATTTTTAATCGATTTCAAAAGTCAAATTGAGCTACAAACTCATTGGATGCGCATCTTTCAAGTGGGAAGTTTTGGTGAAAATATATCATCTGCGGGGGAAAGAAAGGAAACATGGCTAGGAGTTCGAAAAATATCACCAAAATAAATTCGAGAAAAATACTTTTAGTGGGAATATGCTAACGAATCCTTCCCCAATCAGCGAAACGTCTTTAAAAATGTGGAGTAATACGATCAACTGTAGATTTGTATAAAATAGAGACAAATAGGCTTTCATATATATATATATTATATTATTAAAAGATTTTTTTTTTCAAAAACGTCAGGTCTGCATGCAACTTGTTAGTAATATCCAGTGGAATTAAATTATTTTTAAATAATTATTTTCAATGTTTCATGTTTGTGTTTCCAAGCAATTTCTCAAAATTTGTTGAAACAATTATTTTTAGAAGTGAGATCAGAAAGACTATTAAATAATCAAAATATAATACAAGAATACTTTTAGTGGGTAATTTAGTTTCTGAAATCTACTATTTAAACACTATCTCATATAATAAATTTATCATTTAAATAGTCGACAATTTAGTAACATATATACATTTCTACATTAAAACTGTGATCGTTAATGAATTAAAAAGTCTTACGCAGGAACTGAAAATAATGATTAAGAAAATGTCAACAAATAATTTTGATATGATGCATATGTTTCATACCTATTAATATCTACATTTTCATATGTCATAACTCCTATAATTAAAATCGCATTTAAATGGCAGTAGTTTTAACCCGATTGCGAGAGATTCGTTCAGTAGTTTTTGCTGTTGCTACCTAACCGGTAATAAAGATTTATTTTCTTCAAGAACAATTGAATTAGCCAAAAATGGCTTTCAGCTGTAAATCAACCGTTTGTTATTGAAGTTGATCAGTAACAAAAAAGGAAATTGTGTGTTCCTTAAAATTTCCCTTCTATGAATAAGAAAAAATTATCAGTAAAACGTCGTAACCAAGAATTTTCAATAGAGAAAGCAATTTGATTTTAGTGCAGAACTCAATAATTTTTATGGAATTAGTCTTGAACAATTCTTCATTCTTGTCTACTTTAGCGTAAGAAATTTTGGTAACAGAATTATATATATATATAAGATAAAGCAATGAATTTATCATTAAAAAACATAAAAGTAAGAGAACAATTAAAATCCAAAATCAACAAAAAAACACATTTATAGAATTAAGTAAAAAGCTGAAATTGAATCAAATTTGAAACTAAGAGATGAATAAAAATTGAATCAAATTTGAAACTAATTTGAACCAAAGAATAAATCGAATATATATATATATATATATATATATATATATATATATATATATATAACAAAACATTCGGTAAATCAGTAAATTCTGTTTTAGACGAAAGCTTAAGATTTGTTGAATTATTCATCATTCAAAAATCATGTTCTTTAGAACTCGAACAGAAATTATATTTTAACTAATGGTATTTATCATTATTAGTTTACTTACAACAAAAATTTAATGTACCCTTTTCATATTGAAAGACTAGTTATGTCATTTGGAATCCAAATTTAATTCGATACCGAAACCATAATTTTTAAAAAAAAGAAAATTGCTAAAGAATCATCTATTAAATGCCTATAGAATATACTTTGTTTTACAAAATTCTTAATATTTTATGCAAAGCATGGTTTTCTAGGACTAATACTTTAGTGAAGCCTTAAATGATTTCCTGTGAAGAATACGAGTAATTTTTTTACATTTCACTAAATGCTCCTTGAAGTAACTCGTCTAGATTTTTTTAATCCTTTTTTCATCAATTTCGATTGAAAGTTGAGTCAATCATGTTCAAGAAAACATTCCAATCACGTTAAAATGAAATAAACGGCATGAATGTTGTCGAAAAAGGATTTTAAATACAATTCAGACATTGCACTACTTAATGTTTGATATGTCTGGCATTTAAGTTGTATTGTTTAACTGCAATAAAAAAAAATCAGTTCTTTGATACTTTAAATTTATTTAAGATTATAAATAAAGCAATGAAAAGAAAGTGGCAATATAATATATATCTGTGTATGTGTAAACATTAAAGTATTCATTCTCAAATCTCTTAGTGAAATGTTATCTTTTTGACACATATTCTCCAGTATTTTCCACTTCTAATATCAAAATACGAATATTTACTTTGGAAACATCACTGTATATGTTTTGTACTAAAACATTTATGCTGTGAAAGTCATAAAACAAATCAATTGGAAAACTTTTACAACTTGTTGCAGGAAATCTTACAAGTAGGATAATATATCTTTGCTAAAGAAATTTTATATTAAGTTAATATTATACTAATTGCACTTGGAATACATTAATTTTTGCATATGTATTGTTTTCTTTATCGTAAAAGTTTCAATTTTTAAATTATCACTTGCTTATCTCTATTATTTTTAAGTAATTCTTGAAAGGAAAAATTCACTGATTTAAAGAAAAATAGTCATGAGAATGCCTATATAATTATTATTTAGTTTTCACGTCAAATCATTCAAATATTCAAAAGTTATGCCAATTACCCTACTTTGCAATGTATATCACAATAACCTGTATTAGTATAAAATGATAATATCCCTTGATAATTTAATATTAGATAGTTTAATTTTACGTATAGAATCGGTAATGTATATATATATATATATATATATATATATATATATATATATGGTGGGTGGGGTGACTCCTTATTTAATACCATTATCAGTATCCTACTTCAGAGATACGGATCTAAGAAAAAAAAATTTGTACTAATTCTGAAAACAAAGCTTAATTAAAAAGAGATGCTTTTTCATTTCCGAAAATGATAGAAATCCTTATATTTAGGGCTTCATCCTAAAATCTTTTTTTCAGTAAGAAACACCGATTAAGCCAAAAATTCAGTGCAAATGCTGCAGTAAAATATAAACTGAAACAATTAAAATATATCGCAGTCGTTTTAACACTTATCAATATTCATTAAGAATTATGCCGAATGATTACTCAGAGAGAATTTGAGTTTGGTAATTTAACTGTATGTATTGTATTTATGTATTCTCCGTTCATATTCCATTGACTGGAAATTGTATGAATTACGAATTATAGCATATACAAAGGCAGAAATACATATGCATAGCATGCTAATGCTGAATTAACGTTAATTTATTTAAAATGAATCCTTCTACTACTTAAGAGCTTATAATGGTAAATAATAATAAAAAATAACTAAGTAATATAAATTAAATATAAAAATAATGTTCTCCCTTAAAGCACAAAACTGAAACTGATGACTTTTGTCAGTTTGTGTGGCTGTAATATGTACACCCACTAAATATCAGCATTTATTACAACTCAGTATGCGTTTAAAGCTTTGAATGCATCCCCAAACGACACAGCGGGAAACAAAACGAATTAAACGAGGACATTTTAACACATAGTGAATAGGGAAAGTCTCCTTCCCTAAATTTTTTTTTACTTTAATTTTAAGAGTTTCTTATAATAATTTTAATAAAATTATATATGTTATACATGACATATAAACATGTATGCAGAAATATAAATGTCACTTTTGTTTCTTGGCTCTTCTTACCTTAGCGTAAGAATTTGTAGTTGTTTTTAAAAACATTTTGCGATTGGCCAAATAATAAATAAATGAAAATGTGTATTTTTGGCATATTAAATACACATACGCCACAAACTTATGAATATTATGTATTGCGCGTACATAATAAAATACATTTGCTCTAAAAAGTAATTCTAAAATTTTTTCCATATATATATATGCATAATTCATTTTTCTTTTCACTTTAATTTTTTCGATATGGGTCCAAATAATATGTTAATTTATAGTAAAACTAATGAGAAACAAGACATGACAAGAAACATGCACGACAAGAAAATACAAAGTTAAATTTGGCAAAATAATAATGACCGTGTTATATAAAATCTTTTATCTAGGAACCGCTAAAACCGAGATCTTACTGTATTATCAAAGTTAGAATCATTCAATACAAGCCTATTTATTATAACTTTTTATTCTATAAAGTTGTCAATAAATTTTGCGTTAAAATATGAGATAATAATACATTTTGTACACGGCAAAATACATAAAAATATTAATTTTTTCTGAAATTAACAATGGATTAAAATTATCATGGATCTATTTATTTGAGAAGACGAATAATAATAATAATAATGGGCTGTAATGTTTTGTCTGCAAAAAGTTTTCTTTAGAAAGAATTCGAGAACTACTCAGGAAACAGAGCCGCATAAAGAAAGCCGGCTTAGAAAGAGAACGAGTTTACCGCTCACTTAGCCAAAACAAGGGAAACCAAAACAATGCTGAAAAGGCAGATGCCACTAAACACTCACCCGTGCCATGAGTTCCTTGACTTGCTCTTCGACTATTACGTCATCCACAAAGCGGCAACTCTTATATCTACCAGCACAGGTCACACCTGATCGAACACACACACCCATCCATCGCGACATCGTGCAGAATTATCGAAATCATTCGATCGTCTGTCATACTTCCTTACGAGCACTAAAACACCAAACGTTTTTTTCACGGTAACACAGGAAGCCATCCGAATAATTGACGCCATATCTATGCCTTTCGTGCTTTCCTGCTAATAAATAATAATCTAAGATCTTCGTGGTCATTTCTGACGTGGAGCCTTTCCGCTTGCAATATTTCGGAGATTTCTTCACAATCTGGACTACTTTTTAAGACCAATCGGAAGCAGGGTTTTCCCTCAAACAATTAGAAGGAATAGGTTTCCTTATATAAATTGAAAAACTTGTATATTACTTCATGTTGGTTTCAGATTTATTGGTGACATAAGTAGATCTTTTGTTTGGGAAAAGAGCAATTACTTAGAAAAATAGTTGTAAGGAGTAGTAAATTAACAAAATGGCTTAGGTTTTCCTTTCATCCGTGTGATGCAAACCTTGTTTATTGGGTTATTATTTCAAAAAGATTTCTGTTTTGAGAGAAAGCTGTCCCTGTTTTGTTTATTTAAAGAGGTTTGTTTCAATACGATGGTCGCGTGATTCTGTAATTAGTCGAAAAAATAGATGGCAATAAATGAAAATCGGCTTAAGTTTGCAAAAGTAGTTCATTTTTAATTTCAAGCGAAAAATGTGGTTAAAAATATTATTCACATTTTAAGAGCAATGGGGTGGAAAGGGTTTTTTCCCTTCAAGAAGTTCTCTGAACTTAAAATGTTTGTTTTAACGATGCACTGCAATAAAAATTTAATTTATATTTTATCATCGCTTATGAAATAAAATTATGATAAATCAAAAAGAATGAATGTTATTACTCATTATGATCTAAAAACAAATTATTATTATAAAAGGGTAAAATATTAATAAAAAGTTCAGAAATTAGTACAATAACAGATTGATAAGAAAAAATAGTGCAATATGTACATCAAATATTTTTAGGTTTAGAAATGACATAAATGAAATAACAAACTTCAAATCTGAAAATCATCAATGATTTCGACTTTTTAAAAAGTTATACTCTTCTTTTTATTTAATTTATTTTTTTAACTTTAAATTATTATAGTTTAGTGAAATAAAAATCTTTTATATATACATGTGTATGTGTGTGTGTATGTGTATGTATTGAAAGGAAATTAAAATGAATAAGAAAATTGTGTTAAATGTTGAATTCAAAAATATTAAGTCCATAATTGAATTAAAACTGATGTATCTAAAAATATCGTTTATGGAAGGAAGTGAAAAGTGAAAGATGATGAGAAATAGTCTTACAAGTTCACATTAACGATTAATGAAAATCTAATAAAATTATGAAAGTTCTGTTGAAAATTGTATGCATAAATACACATTGGGCTTGATTTAAGAAACATAGGTAATATAGTTATATAGAAACGCATTGATTTCTCAAATCTCTTTTAATAACATAAATTAACTTTTCTAGTATTCAGTACCCATAGAACTGAAGGAGAGTGTGGTGAAGCCAGACGAGTTTGAAATACCTAATAAAATACAGCAAGGCTTAAGTAAAAATCCAAGCGGACATTATATTAAATTAAAAAGCAATTTAGCAATCTGTAAAATAAAAGAATATCGTTCAAAAATAACATCTGCTTCGAATCTTTTTCGCTGGAGTTCACCGGATACATTCAAATTCCTTTCAGTTGAACCATTGTCTACTATTAGTTCTCGAACAGTGCAAGCCACCATGATTTCGTGACTAATAATGTTCACGATGAATCCGGGCAAATGACATTCTTCAGCCATGCTAAATAGACTAACCATTCGAATTGTTTTCCTTGACCTTTTTACGGATTCTAGTCACATTTAAGCAGTTTCAAATTGTCACCTACAAATCAATTGTTTTTATTAAAATATTTTCGTAAAAACAGCTTCATTTTATCAATTTTTTTCATAAAAAAAGCAAAGAAATTGTGCTGGTCTTCAATATTCCAAAGAATGGAGAATTATATTTAATAATGGGAAGTATTTTTATTCCATTAATATATACACTAGATCAATCCATTAACCAATCGAAGAATGTGTGTATACGTGTGTGTCATATATCAATAAATTCAGAATTTGTTCAAAGTGTTATAAAATCAAAAATTAACTATGCTTCTCCCCTACCTAACTTTTACAAGCTTATTTAAAATTTACTGTAAGATTTTAGACTTGTACATCCTAGAATTGCCCAAACCTTTATGCTAGTTATTAATTTAATCTGTTAGCTTTCAGTAAAACTGTTAAACTTATGATAAGTTTTAAAAAAGCGTTATTATTGTATAATTGAGTAATTTAAAATATATAAACACCTATATTTTAATCAATTTATTTTAAGTATTCTTACAAAGTGTTTTATATATAAATGCCTTACAATCAGTTTTAAGTTTATGGAAAACATCTAGAATTTGAACTAAGGAATTTTTAGAATTTCTTTCCTCGAATTACATATAACGCTTTATTCAATTCAAGATCAATACAATTTCATTAAAATTTAAATTTTTCATTTGAGCTGAATAAGCTTTTTACTTATTTTTACAGTTAACAGCATAATATTCTATTTAAAATGTGACGGTTATTCTGCTTTGTGATTAATAGAAAGACAGTTTCGCAGACATTAACTGAACAACATATCATTTGTTTTAAATCGCATGCTTTGGTTAACGCCTCATGTGATTACCCATACTTCGATTACTGCACTAAGAATAAATCCTAAAAATACCTTCTTAAAAAATTTTGAAGAAATCTACGGAAAGAATTTCACAAAAAAAAACATAATAGAATTACCCACACTTTTGAAAGTTACTTTCCCGAACGCCTAAATATTTCAGCTCTCGGTTGAATTTTCTATATAAAGAACGATGCGTAAACACTCAAGTTAGAACTGATAGGCGTTTGTCTTTAGATGCAACCTAAATTCACACGAATTTGAGCTATTTTCGGTTCAAAATTCTAGACTTTTGTTGTTGTTGTTTTTCAATTTACATACAAGAGACAAAGAACACTTGATGGGAAAATTGTCAGGATGAAAATTACTTACTATAAAATATCTTTTTTTCCAAGTGTTTTTGAAATAAAAAGAAAAATATGGAGCCTATTCTACTTTGTGAAACCGCCCAAGAGCCTAAAAGTCAGTAAAGAAATAAAGTCATGAGAATATAATGTCATTTTAATGACAATATAAGTTTATAATTAAAAATTCCAACCAATTCGATATTATTTGTTTCGCGTGTTTTGTTTTTAAAAAACGATGCATTTTTGATTGTAATTGAATAGTTTTTCTTTATTTTTTTTCTTGATGCAATGCAACTATTGTATTTACAGTGGTAATTGTGGGGTTTAAAAAAAGACATAGAAAAAGAAGGCAAATAAATAAATAGGATATATTCGCATGCATTATTTTTATTTTACAAATCAATAATCATATTTACATATCTAATATATCATTAACTCGCAGAAAAAATAAATATAACAGGAAAAGGAGAAATTACTAATATTTTAATTTTAAATCTCCTAAAAATACTTTTTAAATTTATTTCGAAACACATAAATTTCTCAAAAAGAGTTTCAAAATTTCATTATCACAAATACGCATACGAGTATATGTTATTTATATATATATATATATATATATATATATATATATATATATATATATATATATATATATATATATATATATATATATATATATCCATCATCAAGAATTGTTTCTAGATGGAATAGTGTGATTGAAATTATATTTAAATGTAAGAGAGTTAATATTTACCAACAACGAACATATATTACAAATTGAGCGTGGGTATGATAAAATTTATTGGGTCAAGATACAAAATCATTGAAACTCTCAACAAACGTTTGGTTGTCATTATTTCTAATATATTCTTCCACATGTAGTGGCATAGAGTAGTAGACACTCTTAATAATGTCTTGATTCAACTTATCCCATTCCGATTGAACTTTGGTGCATAGATCTTGAAAATTTTGTCATAGATTCGGAGTCTTGACAGTATAGTCTACAGCATTTCCTAAATTTTCTATGGGCTACAAGTTTGAAGGTGTTGCTTTCCATGGCATAATGTCTATGGTTACGAGGTAAGCTCGCAAGATGGCAACAGTATGAACACGTGCGTTGTCTTATTGAAATAGAGGACTGGGATGGGCGTTCACAAAATGAATGGCCACTGGTTGAAGGATGTAACTAATGAACTTTTGGGCTGTCAAATTGGCTCTTATGAATACCAATGGTAATCGGTCATCGTGCCAAATAGCACCCCATATCCTGATGTCCGGATGTGTGACGAATGACAGCAAATTGTCTATCGTGCCGTTGACCATGCTGCCTCCCCACATGAGTGCGATTATTATTCTCACCAAGGCAAAACAGAGATTCATCACCAAAGGTTTCCCTCAGCCATTCCTTGTGGCTCCATGCAGCTATTTCGTAGTACCATTGGCGACGTTGCAGCGGCGTAAAGGACGATCTCCGTAATGGTCTTCTTTTCAAGCGATCTAGAAACAGGCGGCAGTCTGCTAGTGATACTGACACTTTCAAAATGATGTAGAAAGGACATCACATTTTGCATAATGAGGGTAAATGTAGAAGTTGGCGTGCTTTGCGCTTACAGGACAATTCTTTGATCTTCATACTTGTAGTCCTTGTAGCTCTCCCTGGGTCTACTGTTTGCGAGCGATACATTCTTTGTACTTAATTCCGACAAGAGTGTGAAATACTAACATCTTCTCAACCGATAAGACGCTCGATCCTACAAAATTACCAACTGCCTTCGTGCAGTTCAACGATACAATTTCAAAGGCACCCAACATTCAAATGGCTGTTTTTTTTCACAATATCATTCAAAATTTCAAAGCAATAAATGAAATCCAAACTCACTTGTTAGAACACAAATGTTTGAACTTTGGGAAATCTTTTAATGCTTAGGGAAATTAAATGTGCTTAGGGAGGAAGTAAATCACATATTTGCTGACATCATTGGCGCTGACATGGCTGATACTTTAATCACTTACATATCTAACAAAGAAAAAACAATTTCCTAGTTTGCATTTATATACCTTATATTCTTCTGTTTTTGGACTATGAGTGATATTTCAGAGTTCACGGAGTCAATTATATAAGATCATGGGTTCTAAAAAAGTATTTTAGTTATCTGTGTGATTTTGTTGGGTAAACAACTTTCATCCGGAAATTTGCTTTGTCCATGAATTTCCACGCCTTTAAAATTGACAAGAATATGTATATATACTCATGGACAAAAAAATTAGAGAACCAAGAAATAATTGCGGGATCATAACGAAACTTGGCATGAATGTACATGTCGAGGAGATATGCAAATGATTAGAAATGAAGCGTGATTGGTCTTTACGTATAGCCGGTAGAGGGCGTTTAACGTCGTTCTCCGTGGAGTATAAAACAGGTAACCTAAGCTTGTTTGAGTCTGCTGAATCGTTTACAAAGGAAGAGCTGAGGTAGACATGCCATTACGCCGTTTTCCAAGACAATATGAGTAGCTGTCGCAGTTTGAGAGGGGGAGAATCATCGGCATGATGTAATCTGGGTGGTCAGCTAGGCGAGTAGCTCGTCAATTAGGCCGCTCTGATTGTGTTGTGAGGAGGTGTTGGGACCAGTGGATCCGAGAGATGTCATTTACACAAAGACCAAGCTCAGGACGCCCTCGACAGACCAGTCGTTGAGAAGACCACCCCATCGTAAGAAATTCACGCGTACAGCCAACTGCTTCATCAGCCGCCATCCAGGCACAGATAACACCTTCACTAGGGGCTCCTGTGTCTTCTCGAACCATACGAAGGCACCTGGCTAAAGGACATTTGGGATCACGGAGCCCATTACGTGTGCTGCCCTGGACGCCCATCCATCGACGCTTCCGTTTGGAGTAGTGCAGCGCACGAGGAAACTGCACTGCAGCGGAATGAAAGCAGGTCGTCTTTAGCGACGAATCCAGATTCAATCTCAGCATTGATGACAATCGTGTTCGTGTGTGGAGATCCCGTGGTGAACTCCTCAACCCTGCCTTTGCTTTACAGCGACACACCACTTTCACAGCTAGTGTGATGGTATGGGGCGCCATTGCCTACAATACACGGTCACCCCTAGTATTGATCCGTGGTACCATGACAGCCCAGCGGTATGTCCATAACATCCTGCAACCACACGTATTACCACTCATGCAACGGCTTTCCCAGGAGCCATTTTTCAATAAGACAATGCTCGCCCACACACAGCAAGGGTGTCACAAGACTGTCTCCGCACTGTTACTACCTTGGCAAGGTTACAGCAAATATGGAACGAAATGTCTCAAGATATCATACAGAACTTACATGCCTCAATGCCCGATTCGTATCTTATCGTGCATTCGCATTACAGGGGGTTCAACAGAGTATTAAATCCTCCATTCTCTTGCCTTTTTCTCTGAAATGAATGATCCTTTTTCTTTGATTTTCTAATCATTAACTTATATCAAAGTAGTCTCATTACGTATGTAACATTTCCTTTCATTTTGATGACTCCTTCTTGGTGCGCTAATTTTTTTTGTCTATGAGTGTATATATATATATTCATATAACAGCTAACACAACAACTTGTAACAGAAGTTTTATTAAAATACAACAGCTTTTTTTAAATTCTTTATTAGTTAAAATTATTGATACTGAACCACACAGCATTCACTAATGAACTGTTACCTGTGTTGTTTATTCGTAACATCATTCTTTCCCCACCAGTAGCATCGGATAATTTAACAGCCCATAGTAAAATATAGCCATTAGTCTTCTGCATTGCTTAATGTGCCTAACATTAAACTGCTGAGGACAGAAAAGTAAGTGCATTTACTTGATTCATATTAATTTGTGCAGTTATTTTCTGCTTAGTATAGTTCACCAAAAATTTGGATTTTAATAATTTTTTGTATTATTATTTTAGGTTAACGATGACTTATTTATTTTAGGCCCTAGGATTCATAATGTCTTGAAATAGGTGATAGAAAAACTACAGAAAAATTGCGGACGAACATCGGTATTTCCAAGAAAAGTGGGAATAGGAGTATCTTCGCTGTGACACATAAAAGACAAAATGACCTACTTGGTATGTTACAATGTGATAGGTGTACCAAAGTTATATAAAATAAGCTGTTACCAACGACAATATAAGAACTTGATATAAATAAAAACTGCGCAGGTTATGAAGAAAATAAAAACTAATTCCTTAACTGCCTAGATTTCGGCATTTGTTAGATATTAACTCGTAGAAATGAATTTGACATATTTAAGTTTGAGGCTTAGTTTCTTCAGCATACTTTTATTCTGAACCGCGAGTCATTCGTGGAGTCAGGACTCGATTCAATTTAAGGTCGGCCATGAAACTCGCGAATTAATAACAACTGGCTTACTACGATCCTTTGTGTTTGATTGTCGTTATAAAATGAATATAATAATTTAAGATAAAATTATATGTAACTCCTTTTATGGAACAAGATTTTGAATTTAAAACTTCATATCAAACTCTGAGTTTGTACCCTGATTGTTACGAACTACTCGCCCTCCGGAATGATGAAGGCTGCCTCGCGTTAATTGGTGATAATGATCTCGAAGTTCTTTCTCGTAAGGTGAAGAGGAAGATAGCAACTTGGGTATCGCCCTCGTCATTTAGTCATGGCTCAGAGTTACGAGGTCAGAAATTAATACTAACATGCTGTTTCTGAATCTAACATTAATAAACAGTCAAAGAATTACAATCACACAGTACATACTTCCCATGGATATCCAAACACTTGCGAAAAGTTCATTCGAAGAATATGACACTTTTTGTTGTGGCCTCAGTAGCGTATTAGTCATAGTTATGAGTTCGCAGTCAGTGTTATTTTCGTCAAGTCGTGGGTTCGAGCTCTGATGCCACTAAAGACCCACGTGTAGCAGAGCTGATGCACGTTAAATCTGTTCGAGGTCCCAAATCTTCTTGTTGGGTTGTTGAGAAAGTAAAGAGAGGGAGGTGTCATATCTAAAGTATCTTCCTCGTTTCTTGACTGCGATTCAAAATTACGAGGTCCATAGCCAATAGCCTTTATGTTCCTTCTCAGTGCGATATTTATAAAGAATCACAACACTTTTTATTTTCTTACAAAGGATATATATAAGGAGTTTTCTTTTTTATACTGCATAGGTCTAATGTAATCACAAACAAAATTAATCCAAATTTAAAACCTACAATTGTATTAAAATTGCTCCTGATTTTTCAGTTTGATAATTTAAAATAAAAGTTGTAATATTACTTTTCTTTAGTTTAAGACTTTTTTTTATTCCTATAAAAATTAATTTTTGATTCCTAAAAATATAATATGATTGTAGATATTTTTAGAATAGTTCGAAACATCCTTTTTCATGCTTATTTATCGATTTTCGAATTTTGTACTTCCTTTCCTTTAAGTTATTCATATATTTATTCCCCTTAACTTTCTTTAACTTCGATTAATATTTGCCTTTTGACATTTCATAAATGAATTTATGAAACGAAATGGTGGTTTTTTTTATTTCGAAGTCTTAAATGAAATATGGAAATAAGTTATTACGTCTGACTTAATTTCTGAAGAAAAATTGAGTGCCCAACCAAGGTTCCAACGCACATAAAAATGAGATATGTCAATTTCAAATAAATCATGTGTGTTAGAAAAATACAGCATTTTTTAAAATATAATTTTGAATAAAAATATCGTAATGAAAGATCGGATTGTAGTTCAAGAATGACAGCGTGATTTATAACTCCTCTCAATTACATTTTTGAAAAGAAATAAGGAAAGTATTTTAAACCAAAATTTAAAATGGCATTTGGGAACAAATGATTTCCAAGAACTTCGACTTTTATGATTATGAAAATGATGATCGTAATAGAGTAAAATATATTAGGTTGAAAAAATATCGTGGCGAAGGACAATTTCATTTGTACCAATTATTCAGATTGACTTTAATCAACAAATATTTAACCTTTCTCCCTGTTGAAAAATTTTCATTCTGCCTGTATGAAACTTTTAGACCCAATTTGGTTGATATTTGATGTATATTAATGCTAGAGTTGTTTTAAAAGTTGTTTTGCTTGAAACACTCTAAGAGTATCCAAAACTTGAGTAAATCTACTCAGAGAAAAACTAAATAATTAAAGTAAAAACTAAAAATCAAAATAATGTTTAATCAAATCAAACAAAAACTTATTTAAATAAGAAAAAAATGTAAAATGTAAGACCTTAAAACCAAAAATTCAAAACAACTTATTGAAGAATTAACAATTTAAAACAAAGCAAATTGGTAGAAAAGACAAAACTTAGAACAACATAAATTCAAACTCACTCCTTCACCAATTAAAAAACTTGAAAATTGCTTATCTTGTTCTTTAACTAACTTTATAAATGTTTTTAACTCTTCGTTTGCTCCAGCCTGCTAAAATTGTCTTTGTGGTTTTATCCAGATGTCGTATGATTTAGATAAGAGGAGCTTTGTGACATTTGGTTTCAACTCCTATATCTATCTTTTTCCTATTAATTTACTTTGTTTACTAAAACTTGATGCATACTTTTGTGTCTTTAAACTCTCTAGTTATGACTATTCGTGAAGTAATTCCGTTTAATGAAAATATCTGTTCTAGCTGTTATTTTAATTTTATGAGTCTTATTTTCGACGAACTCTTGGACTTGAAAATCCGATTTTACTTCATATAATGAATATCACTTTTTTCTCTTCATCAGGTTAGATCTTTCTAAACCTAAATAGACTTAACTTAAAGTTGTTGATATTAATTTAACTATCGTTATGAGGAATTAAATTTAGAATTAGTGACTATACTGAAGCAATGAAAAACTTGTTTGATGACTCAGACATGTGTTGTTTTTTCTGTATTACAGTTATCTAGTATATCAGTTCTATTTCTTATAGAGAAGATATTTTGTTTTAGTCTCCTCATACATTCATATACATGGTACAATTTTTTTAAATAAAATTATTATAAGTAGCATTCCTCCAAAATACAACAGTTGTAAAATCATGAGAACATTGTGCATGTTAGCAACATTTATGAAATATGTAAAGAACGAATATACCACAAAGTCGAAAACCTCTTCAGAAGAAATTTTAATATTTACGCTCAAAACAGCATATTTGATTGTCGAAAACAAACAAAAAATAATTTTTTAGTTCAAAAAAACATCTTCCTTTAAGAGATTAACGCTAAAAAATAGCGTGAAGTAATCGATTAAGATCAAATATCGAGATATGTCATGTTATTCTTTTTCACAAAGGGCTTCTTTAACTTTTATTAGCCTTGAGGCAAATTTTAGAATCAAGAAAAATAGTTGGTAGTAATAAAGCACGCAATATTAGAGGATAACTGTTCTTATTATGATGCATAGCGTGTGTGGTATATTATCAAGATCTATTTATACATTCATCAAACTCCCAATTGCTTCAAGAATTTTCTTTCTGGGGAAAAATGAAATAGTAATATTTCTACAGTGAGATTCAAAAACCAAAAATAATTTTATTTCCAGCATTTAAAAAAAGACAATCAATAGAATAAATTTTCACTATTTTTAAGCACATTCTTTTAATGATTCACAGTTTTTTTTCTTTTATTTTGTAGTAACTGTTTCCTTATAAGTTCTTATTATTTGATAACTTTTAAACTCTTAGTATGCATCCACTTTGGAAAAGAAAGAGTAACATCAGAAAGGATATCTTAATATAAAAAATAGTTATTTTTTAGCAAACAAGAAAGGTTTTCAACAAAAGGAAAAGTTTCAAATGAAACCTTCCAACGAAACCGAGTTTAAAAAATAGTATTATAATTTGTTTTAGAAATAGTGTTGTTATAAATCCATCTAATTTGACATCATATAAAGCTTTAAAGGAAAAGGATAAAAAAAATTACCAAATAAAGAATGTTATGCAATTTAGAGTTTAATTTCTAAAACTATGTATATTCAAAGCATTTACGAGCAAATGTAATTCGACAGCTCTTTATTCAAAAATATACTTATGACAATTTATCTATATAAATGATATTCCAAATGATCTATAGCATTTTCTAAGAATTCCAATTTCTTGCTAGTTACTGATAAATGTGACTCTGGAAAGCACCTCGTTTTCTTGTAACTTTTTTAACTGAAACTTAATAATATCGGATAAAGGAGGAAATTCGAATTCGATCGTTGAACAAGACACACACGAAACATGCGAAACTGTGAAACAATTACTAATTCTGAGTTACTAATTACAACCATTTTCACTGGTAAAATACTGTACGCCGGCTGATAGAAAAGCATACGGAGAAACTTCCTCTATATTAAGAATAAAAGATTAAACATTTACAATTAATATTTATTAAAGCTTACTTTAAATATATACAGTAGTACCTATTGTAAGGGACAGAACCGTAGGTACCGGTCCCTTTGAATAAAATATTTACCTTTTATTAAGGTCCAGTGAGGTCCAGTGCGAGTGCTTTAATATCAGGTACTATTTTATATAAAACTACTAACCACAACAGAATTAATTGATACATATATGCGTAGAATCCTAACTACAGAAATGGGATATATGGCTCGTTTTAAAGATGTCTAGGGGTTTTCTGGATTCAATAACAAAGCGGATTTTTAGAAGATGAAGTTTAATTAAACTATATATTATTGTACAGTATTTACTAAGTTAAAATAGAACTATTGGTTATACATATTAAAGAGCTATCAGATCGCCGTCTTTCTCTGTTGGTCGCACTCTTCCATCTGCCGTTACTCGTGTGAACCCCTTGGAAAGAAGTCACAAAGTAGAACTCCAGCTCGTGGCGCCATCTAGACGTCTCAAAATGTGAAAATCCCCCCCATATATATATATATATATATATATATATATATATATATATATGAATTGCTGTCACAAAAAAGAATTTTAATTATAAGTATTTGAAACCCTCTCGTTTATCATAAATAATACTAATTAGTCCCTTATCAACAATTCGCAATTCCAGAAATTCTTCTCTATTAGAATTAAAATTAATTTTTAATAATTTGAGGTAATCAGGGCAAAAGGAAACATTTGGTTTTTTTTATTCGTTTAGTTTTAACAAAAGTAATTAAATTATCTACGTAAAGATAAAGAAAGTAAAAATTATTATCAATGTGTTCTATTTCATAAAAATGTAAGGAAAGGTTACGTAGGCAATTATTAGCAGGATATCCCTGAGGCAGACCTTAATTTTCTTATAAGGATTTTGATCAAAAACTATAAAATTCTCTTATAATACAAGTTTAAACAAGAGTATTGAATTTTCTTTGTTTTATTGTTTGATTAGAATATTTATTGAAAAAAGTAAAAGAGAACTCTAATTAAATCTTCAATATATATTGAGTTTCAATATATATTGAGAAAGTCTTATATTCAATATATAAGACTTTCAAAATCGTAACCGTATATTAAGAACACCTCTCTATCCCTCGAGAGCCGGATAATTCAAAGCTGTTTATAATCATAGTAGTTTGTTCAAAATTTCAATAGCTTTCTGAAGTATCGATTGCAGAAGTTTGTCAGATTTGATGATATAGGTAATTTAATACTACGAAATTTAACTGGATGTTTGCGAAATTTGGGCGTTAATAATATGTGGATATTTGATATTCGTAAAATATATACTCAATTTTTTTTATTTAATGCTAAAAGACGATTTTTAATTTTTCTGTAACTATAACTGGATATTTAGAAAGCATTATTATTAGCCACCTAAGGGGCTATTGTTTTAAGTGTAGAGTTTTGGGGTACGAAATCACTTTTCAATTTCTTATCGTATGCTTCAATTTTAATTATATTCAGCTTAAATATATTTAATTTCATTATTTATCGTTTGCTTTAATTTTATAATTGCGCTTACCCTAGCGATCCTTCTCTATTTTCGACCCTCCTTCTTGACAACCACTTTTACCTTTTTTTCAACTTCACGTCTAGACCACAGTTTAATCTTATTTGGCGTATCATGGCCATATCTGGCTCTTGCGCCAATAAACTTTACATTCACTCACTCACTCACTATAATTGCGTTTAGCTATAATATTCAATTTAAATTATTTGCTAAAATATATTCAATTTAATAATTTATCGTTTGCTTTAAATTTAATTACATTTAGCTTAAATATATTCAATTTAATAAATTATAGTTCCTTTTAATTTTAATATCGGAAAAGTTTTCTATTGTCCATTTCTCGATATTTAATCGTTTACTTTTTTCTCAAATTTAATTGAATAATTTAATAATAATTATATAATTAACACCGGTAAAAAACGAGATTTTTGAACATGGATTTTCTTTCAAACTTAAAATTAAAAATTAATTTTTCCTTACTTTTTTAACAAAATATCAATTAACAAAAGAGAATTCAAGCAATAACCCATTCACTTTGGCGACCGTTTGGAGACTTGGTGAGAAACTTGGTGCAAAATTTAATTCTTTAAATAATTAGTTTTAGTCAATTAAATTTTATTAATTATAATTAAATTATTGTGCTGTCATCCAAAACAATTGTGTATTGAAAATTTCAGCTAAAAAAAATCTCTTTAAAATGCGAGAAAAAGCTCTTTCAAAAATTTGACCCGACACAATGTGAGTATAAGAAAACACATCAATAAAAAAAAGCGCACTTCGGGTGGCTAAATCTGTTCTTTGTAAAACTTTACATTGAATTTTACTTACTTTCTGTTAGAAATATCTATAATTTGAAACTTTTACAATTCTGTTAGCTTAAGTACAAATCTTTTTAATGTATGTTCACTCAACAATTTACAATATTAAAATTTACAATAATATGCATATAAATGCACATTTTCAAGTAGAAAAAAAAATGCTTCAATATTAATATAAATTACTATGGATATAACACATATAATTATTTATTAAATAGCGTTCTTAGAAATTTGATTTTTAAAACAAAATATGCAATTTTTTGCCTTTATGTGAAATGGATATTCAATTTTCTCAGTTAAAGTATAGGAGACGAAATGTTCGAACACATTTTCTACAGGAAAAAATTTATTGATTCAAGCAGAATTAAAGAAGTTAAAAATATATGCTTCCCTCTATCGTATAGTTTTACGTTAGAGTAGTTTTACGTTGTTTTTAACTAGTTTTTATGATTTCCAATGAATTTTTATTAATTATTGACGCACTTCGGACTGTCCGCAACAGATGACGCCAGCATATTTTTTTTTCTGTAAAACGTTCTCTTGGTTAGGAATGCTTAGTTTTGGCGGATATTTACAATTATTTTCTGAAATGAAATTATAGCAACTTGTAAATTGCGACAAATAGTAAATAAGGAGAAAGTTTTTATGATTCACAGAAGCGTATGCGGAGCATACGAACTAACCACTAATAAACTCTCCGATTTGGGAATATTTTTTGTGTGTGTTTATAAAAATTTATTTGTGTAATGTGGTAAGTTTGTGTTATCGAAAAGATGTGTTTAAAATATAAGTTTTGATGCAGTGGATTAAAAGGAGAAAAGACAGAATCTGAATTAAATTACTGTTGAACTTCTTCGAAATCAATTAAAAATTATTTAAACTTTCTTAATTTATCCTTTAAAAATACCACAAAATGCAAATTACTATTTCTTGAAGCATAAAATATGAAATTTTAATTTAGTCACTATGATGCACAGAATTAATTTGCTTATTCCATCAAAAGTTATTTTTTCATTTAACTTAATTTTTTATTTATTATTATTATTATTCGAAATGAATTACATATGAAAGAAACAACTGTAATTCTCTCTTTAAGAGTAGTGGCATATAAAGGAAAATGAAAAATAAATAAATATTGGTAAAAAAAATTTGAAAATAAATTTCCATCTTTCAAGGTAAACGTCATTTGAACTTTTAAATAAGCATTTACCGTAAATATAAATTATATTTGTAATAAGGGTTACATCTGACATAAATGTAATTATAAGTTTCTATTATAGTTTAAAATATTTACTAAATAAATAAATTATAAAAAGATTATATAGATCAGTTAATATTTATGCATTTCACAATCTCATCTTCTCAAAATCTCTTCAAAATTATTATACATTTTCAAGAACGAAAACTAAACTGAATCCTGTGGAAGAGCTTTCCATATTCGTTAAAAATAAAATCATCTCTAAGTCTACTCATTGATGCTAAAGCTGATAATTATTGAAAATAAAATACTTACGATCACTGCATGTTTTTCTGACAACTGCGACACTTGTTATATTTTGTTTTTCTTTATCGCCTCAGGGACTTGCCTTCTTTGGGAAAGAACTTGCATTACGATCCCCCAGAAACCAAACTGATCTTTTTATTTCTCTTTGATTTTACCGTTTTTGGTAAAAACGGGTGACGCATCCACGGGATACCCTAGATATCCTTCTATATTTTCAACCCTCCTTCTTCTCAATAATTTTTTACCCATTTTTCATTTTTCAAGAGCTGGGTCACAGCTACGCTTTGTTTGGTGCAGCATAGCCACATCTGGCTTTTGCACCATTAAACACTACCATCACATCACATTCCATTGTTTTTGTTTATACTTTGCATCATAGTTTTACATTCCCAATTTTAAACTTGAATTTTACGATTATGGTTTTATTGCAAATGATTTCTGTAACATGATTTCTGTATATGACCATCAAAGATTAATTCAGTAACATGGAGGGGGGGGACTTCACGTAACTCATTATTATGTAACTGATATACGAAAACAAATCACGTAAAATTTTAATTAAATTAATTAATAATAATGTATTGATCATTTTAGAACTTAACAGTTTATGAACTGTTACGTTTGCTTTTTTTTTTATAACTATTAAATATTAAAATCTGACATTTTTAATTTTCTGACTAAGTTCACGCATAACTTTTTAACATAATAAACGATATAGTCTGAGGTCAATATTTTACACGTGGTAGCTTTTTTAGTATTATAATTAATTCGAAGAATATCTATTGCAGTTGTACTTAGCAGAATACCAATCTAACATAAAACAGTATTACCATAACAACAAAACAGTATTACCATTTTTTTTTTTTTTTTTTTTTTTGGTTTATCGAAGGCTCCCCCCCCCCCCTTATCGTAGCTAAACGTAAGTTTACTCAATTTTTAATTTAAGTTAAAAAACAAAATTAACGGAATGATTCCGATTCCTTTGGAGTATTTGAAAGATTGAAAATGAAATCAAAGATATATAATTTTCAATTGTAGAAGACCTTCAAATTTCATGATTTGTCTGAAAAGCGGTAGTGAAAATAAAACAAATTGTTTTGATATTTTTGACAGTAAAAAAATTCTTGTGCTTTTTTTTCCTTCAACAAACTTTTTAAGCTACTTTATGACATTATTTGATTTAAGAACCTCACCTTGTGCATAAACTGTGTGTCTTATGTAAACCAACATTGCTAAAAAAAATTGTAGTGAATATTAGAGGATGAGATGAGAAATAGGACGTTTCAAAATACTGAGAGGAGATCATAGGTTAGTACTATAAAAGTGTACTTGATATGGGTGCAGGAAAGTTACGTGATCCTAGGAAACATGATATTTTTCACTGACTCTGTTCATAAGTATTGTTCTCGACTCAGATCCAATTTTGTTGTCATTGAGATAAGTCGAAATTTCCGTTATAATCTTGGATTCCGATCTTGAGTTAGTAACTTATCCATATTCATAGTAATAGTTGTCATTCTATACTACGAACAAAACTATTTTGCTTTTTTTTAAACTATCTCTTTCTTTGAGGAAGATTAATCGAGTTTCGATGACTCAGATCCTAAGTAACGCTGCAGAAGATGTCATAAATGCACCCACCATTACTCACCCTGGTTTCTTATGCGGAGTTGGTATGACAATTCTGTAGATTCAATTTTTTCGACAGTCTTCGCAGAAATAAGAAACATAAAGAAAGGCTTATGTAACTACAAAGTAGTAAGTCTATTGGTTGTATATTTTGGAGAAACCAATTATGTATTTTGTTGTAAATATTTTTTCCATATTCATTATATTCTTGCACAATTACCGGTCGTTGCAGTCGAAAGGTCATGGCGTTTTTATCATCGAGGCATGGGTTCGAAACCTGATTCCGTTCAAACCTGCCCTTTAGTGATATTGATGCACGTTACTTCTGAAGAGGCTCCAAATCATCACGTTGGCGTGGTGTGGAAATATGGAGAGTAAAATTTCAGCTCACTAATGTCCTCCTGGTCTTTTGATTGGTTTCATGATTATGAGGTGCGTCGCTAATTATCACCATGTTGTTTTTAAGTGTGATGTTAGTAACGCAGTCGATCTTATATAACAAGGATGCCAGCTGTACTATCTTTAGAACCACATTTTAAAAAGAAATATTTAAAAGAGCAATTTATTCAATGTTGCCATATGAGTATTGTAAAATTGCTTCTTATATTGTAAAATTTCCCCACATTGCGCTTCACTTTCCTCCAAATTTATACTTTGTGAATTTTTCGTCCAAGAAAAGTGAGTGAGGGAAAGTAGAGGTTTATAGCGCAAGAGGCCAAATATGGCTACGCTAAACTAAGCAATGTGTATTTGTGATCTCAACGTTTGAAAAATTAGAAAAAAGGTAATTGGTTCACAAGAAAAAGTGTCGAAACCCTATCCTCAAGAAATCTTGAAGCCTGTCTGTGGCTCCTTTACTCGTAAGACACACAGGCATTTTTTTGAAAAATTAGGGAAAAGATAATTGATTGACAAGAAAAAAGTCGAAAATCTAGCTTAAAAAAAGTCTTGAATCCTGCCCGATTTCATTATTCGTATGACACTGTATCTTATTTATTTTATACTGATTTTTTTTTTTTACTTTTATATGCGTTTGGTAACAAAATAGCTTCCTTTTATGTATTAATCCATAGAATATTAGTATAATTATACATAAGTAACACGAACAGTTCTTATGGAACATGAAAACTTTATTAAAAAATAAGGCCAGTCACTTTTTGTTTTTAATTACTTATTCTACTTCAGATGGCTCTCTAAGAGGCATCTTCTAAGGCAATAATTGCCCAGGTAAAATGCATTCAAATACAATTTTGTTATCTTTGAATTAAGGGTTTTCCAAAATTTCTCGTTTTGCTGTATATGCTATGTTAACATGTCTTTTTTTTCGCATATGAAGATTATACCCTTTATATTGAGTAACGTGTACAACAAATGGATCTATTCAACATTCAAAAAGAAAGAGGAACAATATCCAATTGATTTATTCTGAATCGCTATGTCTGCCATACGCTACCCTATCGTAAACGTTATCAGTGAAAAAAATCGTCGAGTGTGTGGAAAACTTCTCCTTTTTTTTTTACTGATTTTATAGCTTGAAAGTATCCTATTATCCCTTCCCCTCCCCAAGACTTCAAACTATTCGCTGCCTTCTGTAGGGTGACAGGATTTTCCAAGAGACATTCACGCTATGTCAATTTTTCGCGGCATTCTACTTGCACCTCGTACAAGGAAAAAATGATTTTTGTATACTAGGGATTCAATCAAGGGTCGTGTCCAACCAACATTTGATTACATATTGCTAAGTCACTCAGAATAATAAAATAAGAATTTAAAAATATAATGAAATATTTGTGCATAAGTATATTTATGAAATAATGATTGTATTTGTAATTTTATCAAATAATAATAATTTGAGGCAAAAAAGAATCGTAATTATAGAAAGCGTCAAGTAGGAGCTCTTCGGCTAGTTCCCTGTCTTCCATTAGGAGCTTTCACTTTCTCTGGGCATTCGAATCCTTTTCCTTTGTTGTTTTAGGGTAATCAGTTCTAGGGGTTTTCGTTGTATTTCTACTGCGTGCGTTGATAAAATGTCTGCTTCATTCTGGTCAGTTAAAATATGTAACCAATCTACCGAAGTTGTCAATTTTCTAATCTCACTTATTCTGTTATTAACCGGTATCGGCCACTGTTCTCGACAGGGTTATCCATGTAAGAACTGTGAAATAATCGGTTCAAAAGTAAATCTTGATGTTGCGAAGTTTCAGGGCTTGCTTCTCAGAACTAAAAAAAACTAGCGCCGATGGCAACGGCCATTAATTCAAGACGTTGCATTATATTAGTCCTCATTGGAGCTATTCGTGATCTGGCTTGAAGTAAATTAATAGTCACTGAGCCCATACTGGATTCACATCTTAAAAAAAAATTATTGCCGCATAAGCTGTCTTACTGACATCGACAAAAGTATGGATACTTAAATTGGATTCCTTCATCACATCTAACTATCTTGGAATTTTTATATTTTTGAAGTACACTCTATAAGAAAAAAAAACGAACTAGCAAGAAGGAGTTGTTCGATGAAGACAAAAATTGGTGAATAGGAACATTATGTACAGAATAAAAAACGATTAAAATTTCAGAAAAATTGAATGATTTATTTCAGAGTTACATAGTTACAAAGTATCGAGCTCAATCAGGTGTTGACCCACCTCTAGTCTGGATGCAAGCTACCACACGAAGTGACATAGAGTGATAAAGCTCCCTGATGGTCTCCTGCGGTATTTCTGCAAACATTTGCTCCAATTGTCGGGCTAGGTCATCAATATTCCCTGGTAGATGCAGTCGCCTTCCCATTATATCCTAGGTATACTCGATTGCAGAGAGATCTGGCTGATCAAGGAAGTGTTTGGCAAGATGTAAGACAGGTCATAGTATATGGTCTGGCATTATCTTGCTGAAAAGTAAGGACATTTCTGTAAGGGATAAGACAATCATTTGTTATGAACTTTCATTAGATTCAAAGCAATAATTTTTATAAACATTCTGCATGATTGCGCCATCTAATTTAATTAAATAACATTATAAGCTACCTTTAAAGAAAAATGTATGGGGGAAAAAAGGTATTTTATAGAGATTTTTAGGGTGCCAAATATGTAGTATAAAAATATAGCACCGCCCCTGAAAAGATTGTTTAAATACATACAAAAATATAAAATGTAATAATTGTATGTGTATATATATATATATATATATATATATATGAAACAATATTTACATTGAAAAGTTAAGCAAAAATTATCTTAATAATAAAATGTATAAATAAGTACAGGATTGAAGACTAAAGAAGTCAAGATGTGGAATTTAAATAATTTAAAATACTACATCTGAGTTTGAATAAACATATTTTTTCTGGATTTAAACCATCCATCTCAACAAATTAACTCCCTAAAAAATTAACACTTTTTTACACCTCAAAATATTACAATAAAAAAATGCACTTTTCTTAGAATGATATCATTAAATTAACATAATATATTAAAATTTATGTGCATATATTCACATCATCTTGAAAATTTCCACAAAAAATATATCTAAAAAATTTCAAAAGCAATGATTTGCAAAGAACAGTTTTAGCCCCCAAAGATATTAATTTTTATTTTTTTAAACATTTATTACTCCATCTTAAATGATTACCTAAAAGTTCTAAAATAAAATGATTATTTCTTCATATGCTACTGCCCTCTTCATTCCATAGCTATCTTATCGTTACATTCCAAACATAAAAACGTTTACCGAACAAAAACTTTGCCAACTCCTGATTACAAAAAGAATAAACTAAACAAATATATGCATGCTATAAAGACCAAAGTATTCCCTTAAACATTACAATGAAAGCAAACGATAAAATCTTGAAGTAGACAGTAATATTCTTTTCAGGTATTAAAATAAAAGTAAATGATAAATTATTAAATTGAACATATTTTAAGCTAAATGTTAATTTTGTTGTCATAGCAAGCGAATAAATTAAATCCTTTCGTATTAATCTTTTCTTACACTAATACTTCAATGAGATGACTACAATTCAAACTGTGACTGTTCCCAAACGGCTGAAAGAAATTAAATTAGATTAAACAAGTCACGTTTATTTAACGTTTATTTTAAAACTGGATCTGGAACAGCCTTTTACAGTTTTACGAAAACTTATTAACCGTTTGGTGAAAAATAATAAGGTACCTTTCTAGAAAAGTAACTTAAGTATCGCGATTTTTAGATTTATTGTATATAATTAAATCCTACTTAATAAAACTTTAGTTAATAGTTCCTTAGATAATCATTGAAATTTAATTAAATTTCGTATTATGGGTCTTCGCACTTATTATCTAAAAATTTCCTAAAAACGACTCAAATGTAAATATTCTAAAGTAGAATAAAATATTCATGCTAACTATTTAACTATATAAGAAATTTTAAGCGTTTAATTTTTAAAAAAATATTGATTCATTTTTTTAAATTTTGTTTTCTTATTCATTTTTTACTAATAATTTTTAATTTAAAATATTAATTTTTATTATATTTTATTTATAATAGTTTCTTTTCTTACTGATTTTTTAATTCTAATGAATGTAGACGGTGTTACCAGCTTTTAATTTCCTTTCCACTATGTGAGGGGAATTTTTCTTTGGTCACCATTAGTATTACGAGGGTTGCTATTTATATTTCTGTCCTAATAATGAAAAAACAAATATGTAGGATCGAAATTGGTTTTATTGTTTTTCAAAATATTCTCCATGATGATCAATACACTTTTGCATGCGTTTGAACCAATTTTCAAAGCACTTTTTCCAGTCCGATTGAGGTAACTCCAAAACATGCGTTTTGAATGCATCAACCGCTTCTTCGAGGGTCGAAAATCGTTGTCCACGTAATTTATTTTTGATGTATGGGAATAAGAAGAAGTCATTGGGTGCCAAATCAGGGCTGTACGGCGGATGACCCATCAGTTCGATCTTTCGCTCCGTCAGAAACGCCTTTGTTTGAGTCGATGTGTGAGAGCTCGCATTGTCATGATGAAGAATGATTCGCCTGTTCTTCTGCTTTTTTCGAATTTCTCCGATGACTTCTGGCAAACAAATGGTCGTGTACCATTCAGAATTGACCGTCCTGCGTTGCTCTAACGCCACTGTTGCCACATGACCGTTAATGCCGAAGAAACAGGCAATCATTTGTTTCGATGTGCTTCTTCCTCGAACAACTTTTGTTGGTTTTGCCTCATCTTGGAAGACCCATACAGTTGATTGCTGTTTTGTTTCCGGCTCATATGCATAGATCCATGATTCGTCACCTGTGTAGATGTTATACACAGCCTTTGATGTACCTTGAATGTATTTTTCCAACATTTCCTTGCACCAATCGACACGAGCCTTTTTTTGAGCGTTTGTCAGATTATGCGGGATCCAACGCGAACAAATTTTTTTTACGCTCAAATGTTCATGCAATATTTTATTGATGCTAGTCATACTAATGTCCAAAGACGCCTCTATCTCACGGTATGTCACATGACGATCTTGCTTTATCAGTTCACGCACAGCATTGATCTTTTCTGGCACAACAACGGATTTTGGACGACCTGCACGGGATTCGTCCTGGATCGAACATCGACCACGATTAAATTCGTTATACCAATTTTTTACAGTGCTGTAGGATGGCGCTTTATCGCTGTATAAAGAATTAAGTTCATCGAAGCACTCTTGTCTTGACAATCCACGTCGAAAGTTATGAAAAATAATGGCACGGAAATGTTCACGATTCAATTCCATTTTTTGACAGAGAAGAACTTTTCAATTTACTGTCAACAACACAAATAAAGCTATAATGGTAAATCGTTTGCTGAATTTATGTTTAAAAATATCAAACTTTCGATTAAAATCGTCTGCGGTCGCCTAGCAACACTTACTGTTGCCAAGGCCAGAAATATAAATAGCAACCCTCGTATTATCGTTTTGCGCGTGAAGTGTGTGATTTTGTGTGTGTATGTTTTAAATTCATTTCTATTGTTTATATTCTTTTTTTCGTTTTTGAAATGCATATGTTTAATTTTTCATATTTTACAATTTAAATAATTTTTAAACCTTTCTGATACTTATTTTTCACTTTCAGATATTCGTCTTTTTCTTCACTATTTAAATGATTTTTGGTTTTTACTTTTCTATTATGAAATAAATTTTTGATTGCTGCACTTGGTTTCGTAATACTCGTATAACCACACATCACAGCCTGAAGCCTGTGACATTATTAATTTGCGTCCTTTCCAATTTTTTTCATTTTCTCTATAGTTTGCTACTATTTCATTTACTGTTACCTGAACTCAAAGAGTCCGTTATTGTAGTATTTTTCAGGATTTATTTTTTAGCCTTGATTTTTTTTTTTTAATTTTACATAATTTACTATTTTAACTCTTCTCCATATTGTTTTCATTTAATAATAATTGTTCTAATTGGGTTTTTTTGTTCTGTTAATTTATATATAATTTCATGGAAGAGAAATCAAATCACAATTTTTAATTAGTTTAAGAAGTTCTGAGATTCAATTAAGAGACATTTCATTGATGATTATTTATACAGGAATAATAATTTTAAAAAAACAAAATACTTGAGAATTTATATTTTTGAGATACCTCGTCAAAGCAGAAATACGTTAGACTTGAAGAAATTGTAATGAATCATCTCCATGAAGAAATTGTAATGAATCATCTCCATGAAGAAATTGGAAGATGAAATAAGGTTGTAAGCCGCTATGATATATTGTAATGAGAATCGTCATAAAAAAGTATGTACAATACTACATTAAGTGTGGTATAAGTCAAATAGATACTCATATGCACACAGAATGCATTCAAATGACATTTTTTTTTTTTTTATTTCATGTTCTATTTAATATCCCCTTCAGAAAAGTCTCAAATAATTGAAATTATTCAAAAAAATAAAATCCCTCTAACAAGCCAAAACTTATTTTAGTGCCCATTTTCGGTGAAAATAAGTCTAATTTATCATCGGCAGCGAATAACAATAGACTTCCCACGCACTGAAATACATTCATTGCCCTAAAATTTTTTTGCTCATGTCGTATTTTATTGGGACAAATATTTTGTGCATATAATAAAGAAAATACTTTGAGGGAGAGACAGAGAGGAACTCTGAAAAATTTCTCGAAAATATATTACACTTATAAGACACATCATATGCGCATTAAATTAGTTATTCGCTCTTGGAAATATTCTTAAAAGTATATTAAAAAGGACTATGAAAAGACTTTAAAAATAAATATATCTCATTTGCTTGCGATTTATAATACTGTTTTCATTGTTACTTTTTCGTGTTATACTTATTATGAAACGAGCATTCAAGCATGTAAGTAAGTTCATGAGTACTTTTAAGCAGAAATGGTTCAAATGAAAGGGATGAATTATTTTCAGCGTAATAAACTATATTGAGAGAACCTCTCAATGGGACTGCTCTTAAAGTATTTTTACAATTAAAGTTTACAGTCGTCTTAGGAAAATACATATATTCCTATAAAGATAATTGAATTTGCACTGGTTAAGTGAAATTTCATTTGAATTAAAAGTTGTAAAATTCTGTTTTCTTGTGGTACGAATAATAACCTATCTCATAGTATATAGTTAAAATAAATTTATTTCATAACTTACATAAAAATACATAAGAACATAAATACATAAAAACACAAATTGTGACGTTGGGCTATTCGCGGTTTTCTCTTCACTAACCTCGGGGACTTTTAATGAAGATTAATTGCTTTATCTAAACAGCCTTTGCCCAGCCAAAAATGAAACGTCAATATTCAAATCACAAGTAGGTAGAAATAAAGTGAAGCGAAGGAGATAGGAAATATATAAACTCAGCTTGAGAATCACGATAGAGATCGAATAGTTTTAACGTTTGGCAATTGTTCCAGAGGCGAAGTCGTAGCCGAGAATTATTGCAAGTTATCGGCTGTTTAGTGAAAGTTAGAAGTCAAGACAGCCTCAACTTGACATTAGGGGTAAGAATCTGTTAGGTTGCTATTGATAGGTCAAGTTAATATAATTGAGCGTTATCCAAGGGATAGCCTGTTATATTTGTCGTTACATTAGCAATTAGTCAATATATACAGTGTGTACGACCTGTATAACGTCTCTTTGATTGACTTATTGACTTTTAGTATTAATACATTGAGTTTAGCTATGGCACAAGAGGTGACTAGGAATAGTCTGATGTCACAAAATACATAAAAAAAATTTCATAACTTACAGTCATAAAGAATTCTAGACATCTCATTGCTGCTAGGGGAAATTGATATCTCTATTAGCCACTCAAAGTAAACTAAATTATGAAATACTAATGGGTTGATTTATCATTTCATTAACATAGTTAATCAACTTTTAAAAATATGCGGAGAAACGTAAAAAATAATACCATCATAGAATATTAATTATTAAATAACTTACTAAAAAGTAGGGAGGAGCGGTATGCTCATGGTCATGGTCGCGGACTCGCGGCTGGCGGTTTTCATCGAGGTCACAAGTTCGAGCTTGATGCCACTAAAGACCCGCCGTGTAGCATGGGCTAATGCACTTTAAATCTGCAGGGTCTCAAAGTCCTCCCGTTGGAGTGAGGTGAAAGTTAGGAGAGAGATGTCAGCTCAGGTGTCATTCTCTTCACTTGACAAAGGTTCAAAATTACGAGATCAGTCACCAATAGCCCTCGTGTTGTTTTTAGTGCGACGTTAATTAAACCAACCAGCCAAAAAATAAGGATTTGAAATATTTAAAATATTTCAGTTGGTTTTTTGTGTATATTCTGAAACCCCCTAAATTAAAAAGTTCCAATAATATATAAAATACAAATCGAAGCCGAAAGTAACCACAACGAAATGGATTGTTTAAGAAGTCGTATTCCAGTTTACAATTACGAGCACTGACTGAAAATCCACTTAACATTCGGTGTTCAGAAATGGAAAAAAATTCTGAACAATCTGTTTTTCTTTTAAAATAACAACATTAAATGAAAATATAATTTTTTCTTATAAAAATTTATGAAGTAATGGTATTTTAAATAAAAACTAAGGAAAAAACCTTGTTATAAATTATTATATTTGAAAATTGCTTATGTGAAATAATCTGCTATATACCCCTTTAATAGTTTTTTCAGAATATCTCGGGAACTAATAATCTCAAATTCAAATGAAATTTGATGAATAGACTATTTGAATGCTTAATTTTCTAAGAAATTGGGCTCTATAGTGAAAACATTCTTCTCAGAAATTAACTTTTATTGCGTAATGTTCATTAATCCATTTAAAGCGTCATAATTTAGTTCCCTTTGGACAATTAATAGTGATATTAGTTTTATACAATTATGATGATAATTTCGAAAGTAATTACGGGTTTTCATCTTTTTTTGAAGGCTGCACGTATTATACTGAACATAAATTTTGCGATTTTCATTTAAAATAAAATTCATTAACATTATTTTTCTTATTGTGTACTATACATACATTAACATTAATTCCTCAAATTTCCTCATAAAAAGAATTGCTCTTGCAATCTTATTTTTTTAAAAAAATTGTAAAATAAGAAATGGTTAATATTAGTCAAGAAGGTTTTCGGAATCAGTTTTAATTGAAATAGACTTTGAATAGTGCTATAATAGAATTGAATAGTGCTATAATCAATATTTAAAATACTCTACTAAGATTACAAATGAGGTATGAAAAATAATTAAGAATGTATTGAATGAGTACATAAATGAATTTATTAAGAAACCTTATTTCCGAAACGTAGGTAAAATTCAAATCAAGTCAAAAGTAGAAAAGGAGCTTATTCTGGAAAAATGGTGAATCATCGAGACTCAGGATATAATTCTTACTTTTTTATGTAATTATGTTACACTTCAGCTCTTTTATTTTTACTTTTGAAATCTATTCCCGTTATTTTTTGAGTCTTAATTTGTCGTTATGGTAATAATTTTAAGGGAGTAATTATGTCTGAAATAAACATAATTCAGTTTTTAGTCTGCAGATTATTAGCTGTGGGATTTGCATTCGAGAATATTTTGATCTGTTGCAATTCTCAAAATAAACTGAGTGAAAAACTTATTACTAATTTATCACTTCGCTTACCTAGAATATTACTTTGAAATCTAGATAAGCAAACCAGAGCTTCTTAGAATTTATAAAACTTTCTTTGCCAGAAAGTTATTTTCTTTACCAGAGTTTATAAACCTTTCCCAATACTTCAAAGATCTAAAAATCATATTGATCTTCATTCTGATCTTTCAATTTATCTTTCGAATAAAATTTGTAGTTGAAAATTTTTAAGGAGAAATAAAGATATATTTTACTTTTATTGCGAAAAATGTGTAATTTAAATAGCATAGGTTACGCTTTTTCAAAACGAAAAAGCTTAAAAGTTTTTTTTAAATGATTTGAAGCTTTTTGTGTCCTTTATTTGGAAAAAAAGAAATTTTAAAAAAGGAAGCATTTGCACTGTTATTATGTTTGAAGCAGGATTTCCCTGTGTAGAATGTATATAAATGACTGTGTAGAATGTATATAAAATTAATATTCCAAGATTATTACTTTTTCTAAGAAATCCCAAAAATATTCAATGTTTAATTAGAATTTTTTCCTAATACGGAGTAACAACACAATTCTGATAAGTAAAATACTATAATTTTTGCCTTTTAAGTATTAACATGTTACAGGTTTTCAAATGCTTAATCTTGAAAAAAAAAACTTTTACTCAGTAGGTTTTTCTAGACTATATTAAAAACAAGATTGACTGATCGAAGTACTGACCACCTTTCTTTTTGAATTTTACCATGACAATTCGCAGTTAACTTTTCTATTCGAATCATCTATGAGGACGATTTAGAAAGACATGTTTTTGATAAGAAATGATGTTGCTAAAGCAAGTTGGAGTGCCATTGTGAGCTAACATTTGTTAAACACCACCAAAATAATTTTCAGACTTATATTTAGGTTAGCCTTGATTTGGCAGCCATTTCAAGCCAAAAAAAAAAAAAAAATAAGATTGCTTCCACTTTGTAATGTTGTTGCCCTTTTATGTCGGATTGACACCGCCCACAAGATCTGGATTAATAATTACTCAAGATAACCAAATCTAGAGAAGTTGAAGGGTTGCTTAATAACGTCGCCCTTGGAAGCAACGAGAGGTCTGTTGGCCTCTTGTATATTTGAACCTCGGCTCAGTGACGAGGACAATACCTGTGATCTGCCACTCTCCTCTCAAACTTCCACACTACGCCCTTGGGAGGACATGGTGTCTCGTTCAGATTTTACGTGAATCAGTTGCCTCATATATCAGTTGCCAAAAGGCTTTAGTAGCATCATTGCTTGAACTCGCAACTTGATATGGACTCTCCTTATTGACCACTTAACATGACCGCTTCAAAGAAGGCAAAACAATCTTATCGAAGTTATGGAAGTCATCAAAGTTAGTCACATCGAAGTCTCTCAAAGGTTATGATGACGCCTTTTTTGGTATACAAGAGCCATCTCATGCGTGGATTTCTTAGAAAAAGGGAAACATTTCAATGAACTAAATAACAATCAGTTACCCCATTCCTAATACTAAGGTGACCAATCGTCCTCCTTTAAGGAGGACAGCTCTCATTTTGTAGGTTCTGCCGTTCCTTGAAAAGTGTTCTCCTTCCTGTCCATCTTATTGATATTTTAAGACTAATCTGTTAAACTCTGTATTCTGAGATGCCGCGCCAAACTATTACGCAAATGTTGAATATAAAAAAACTTTTAGGATATTCAAAAGTTAGATGGCTCGCTCTATCACCTGCTATAGAGCGTGTTTTACAATTATTTGAGCCTTTCTGTTCATATTTTTTAAGTTAACATAAATATCCAAAAATTCTGGAATTTTTTTCAATTATGAATTATCAGAGATATTAGTGTATTTTGTACATATTCGGGCATCTATTTCTTACAAAACAATTCAAAAGATTGAAGGTGAACATATTTATGCTACCGAAGTTAGTCTTATTTTGAACGATTTTGTCCTTCAATATAAATCACAATTGGAAGAAAAATTTATTCCGTTAATAATAAAATAAAAATTGTCATACTTAGGAGAATCAAATCCGGACATAACAGATAAGTGCAGAAGTTTTACCAAACATGTTTCCAATATGACGAAGAGTAGCCTGAAACAAATATCACGGAAAATAACAGTTTTCAATGGTGATTTTTGACTTCATCGTAAGTAAATTAGGCAGATATTGAAAATTGTGTTGAGTTTTTATCGAAAAAATGCCTGATATTAAAATAGGTGACAATTATCTGTTTGAATAAATTAGAGGACAGAATGAATATTTAAATTCCGATAAATAAGAACAATGGGAAATCAACATGTTCAAATTGATAAAAGTTGGGTAGTAATATTTAACAATTTCAAAAATAAACACATTCATATGAAAATTTAGTTATTCTTGTTGAATTTACGTTGTGCTGCCCTGGAACTAATGCAGCAGTTGAAAGAACTTTTTCAATTGGTAATGGTTTTTGGACAAGTGATAAATCAAGATTAACTGTTGATACTCTAGCTACAGCACTTACCGTAAAATCCAATATGAAGGATATTTCTTGCTCTGAAATTTCCAATATATTGTTAGAAAATGATATATTGACAAAAAATATTCATTCAATGGAAAAATACTCATTTAATTTAATAATTAAAAGGGATGTAAACATAATTAGTGTATTTTTGTTTGAATTAATAAAATGCTTGATTTATTTACGCTATACTTTTATCTTAAATTTTTTCATCCTCATTTTCATTGTAAAAAAAATTGATCACCTTACTAATACTCAATTTATTACCCCTGAGACAAGTATTTTTTGTTCTGCCCTCGCATGTGATATTTACTTCAAGATACATTCATTTTTTATTTTAAGAGTTATTACAAAAGTTTTTTTATGGTCATTAGAGAAGAAGCAATTTTAATTGTAAATCAAAGTCTCTTGGAGTCTAAATCATTTTATTTCATCTTTTGTACTGTATTGCAGACTATTAATAAAAATGACTTGTTTTCAGGACATCACATTTATTTGCGCACATCTTATCAAACATAAATTAGATGCACAATTTTACACAAGCACCATTTTTCAACGTTCGTCTTTACCTCTTGGAACCAAACTCAATACTAAATTTTATATCCGTTGCCAGTAAATGATCTAAAATCAAAACTATGATCTGGTGTTGCCAAAGAAATATATCTTAATAAAGAATATTGAAAAAGGTATCACTTTAAGTTTAAATCGTCTGCTTTTAAAAGTTGAATAGGTAATATCTTAAATAAAGTATCACATTAGATTAAATCGTTTGCCTTTAAAAGTCGAACAGATAATATCTTAAAAAAAAGTATCATATTAAGATTAAATAGTTTGCCTTTATAAGTTGAACAGATAATATCTTAAAAAAGTATCACATTAAGATTAAATCGTTTGTTTTTTAAAAATTGAATATGTCACACTTTATAGAAAATAAGCAAAATTTTAATTGTGACATTTTGTATTGACTACTAAAGCATCTTTCTTTCGTATTTTTCTTTAAAAAGTATAGCTTTATATTCTCAATATAGAGGTGCCACGATAATCTTGAGGTTACGGTCGAGATCTCGTAACTTGCGTTATTTCCGTTGATTTGTGGGTTTGAGCCCAGATGCCACTAAAGATCTTTAGTGTCGTAAGCCTGATGTGCAGTAAATCTGGTCAAGGTCCTAAGTCCTTTTGTGGATGTGGTGGTGAAGTTTTGAGAGGGAGGGACCAGTTCAGGTGTCGTCCTCGTCACTTGATCGACATTTAAAATTACTAGGTCTAATCTAATCCAATAGCCCTAGTGTTGCTTCGAAGTGCGACTTTGATAAACAATCAATCGATCCCAATTTGGTGATCAAATATTTTTAATAAGATTTTAAATATCATTTCTATTACAATCCGCTCCTTTCTCAGTTAATTTGCTTTCCAAAATGTTTAAGTAAAATAAAATCTGATAGTATCAAAGGAAACAAATTACTTTTATAAAGTAAATCAAAGCAGAATAGGTTAAAATCTGACAAATATCATCCCTCCTTTGAAGCTAGATAGTTATCACTGCAAACAGAAATTGTCATAGCTTTAATGATGTGATGCTTCAACAAGCAACGCGTAGTCAACTGATAAAGAGAGATATATTGACATGACAAGGATTGCCGACCAAGCGATATGTGACATTAAGCGATTTCACATTAAGCATGTGAAGGCAATTTTGCTAACTCACATTATGAAGTTGTACGTTGAAAATTGTCATTTATCTAAATTATATCATATTTTAATCAATATTTTTAGATTTATTTTATATTCTTATTAATAGATAACCTGAAATTCCTCACTATATATAACAGATACCAATACAAAGAGCCTATAAATGTTAATTATGAGTCATTGAAAATCTGTTAAATACACTTTCTTCTTCATTATTAAGTGATTAATTCGTCAGTAATCATCAACCACGACAAATTTAAACGCACCTCATATTAATGAAATCATTCCAACTCATTTCAAACACAAATTTAATTTAAACATCGTATTCTATTTTTTTTCGGGGGGGGAGCACTTTTTTAGTAATAAAAGAAAAGCTTTCTGTTGTTTTTGTGCTCATACCTTAAATGAAATCGATGCTGTAAGAGAAAGGAGTTAATTGTTTCCTGATTAAGATACTATTTAATATTTGTGAGGTATAATGATGAAGGTATAATGATGAAGGTATAAAGGTTATTTTAAGAAACGGGTTGAATAAATAATAATGTTCATTATGACAAGAGCAATGCTTGGCGCTATGGTAACAGTGTAACAACCGGGTCTTAACAGTGTAGCAAGATCAAGAACTTCGAGCCAGCGGATTTTTAAGCTCACGTCTTTCATGTGGTTTGGGATTTTATCATCTTTTATGAAGCCTTGTTTTTAACTAATTCTTGAGCTCAAATGAAATCCCCCCAAATACTCTCACATGGACTAAGAACTAAATATTTTTTTTCTCTTATTTAACTAAATAATTTTCAGGAGCGCTGTAACAAAAGTAAATCTCAGATTGAGGTAAGCAAAATAATTAATAATTAAACTGAAAAGGGTAGAAATACAAGGAAATTACCCTAAATTCGTTGTATTTTGTTTGCGACAGCGGTAGCCTACTGGTTATGGTCGCGGACTTGCGGCCGGAGATTTTCGTCGAGTTTTAGTTTCGAGCCTCGGTGCCACAAAAGACCTGCCGTGTAGCCAGGGCTGATGCACGTTAAACCTGTCGGGGCCCAAAAGTCCTCCCGTTGGCGTGATGTGGAAGTTACAAGAGGGAGGTGCCAACTCGGTTGTCGTCCTCGTCACTTAATTATGGTTCAAATTTACGAGGTCCGTCGTCAATATCCTTCGTGTGTCTTCTAGTGCGACGTTAATAAAACCAACCAACAACGTTTTTTTCTTTTTTTTCTCAAAATGCCCATCGGTTAAATGGAAATTAACGGTACGATCTTCCTTTGAGAAACGAAAATTCACGTCACACATATCTCCTCCGAGTAACGCCATCATATATTAAACTAAAAAAAGTGATCAACTTCCGCTCTCCCCATGTCTGCATAAATAGCTTCGGAATGTGGACGCGGACTTACAGAAAAAAATATTATTGATAGAATAGAATTAAATAGTACCAAATAAAGCTGCTAAAATAACAGAGGACCTCAGAACCTTACCATGTCCTTGTGACAGGTTAAGTATCTTCTCTAGAGAAATCAAGGAATAAACATTCAGTTGCCAAAAAGAAAAACTCAATGATGATGACTTTTTATTTACTTCGCTCTGAAAGGCAGCATGAGAGCTGTTGGTGATGGACCACACAATTGTGAACCTCGGTCAAGTGACAAGAACGATATCTTAACTGGCATCCCTCACTCCAAACCTCCACCCCACCCCACCCCAAGAAATGGGATTGCATTAGTCCCGCTACACGGAGGGTCTTCAGTGTCATCAAGGCTCCAGAATACGATTAGAGGCAAGCAACGTCAACCACGACCGTGATCACAAAGCAATCATCCACAAAAAGAAACCTCAATAAATGCGCAAGAATGAGGGTATAACTTGGCTAAAAATTCTATTAATCTGGGGAACCAAAGAGCATTATTTCGCAAAATGACCTTTTGTTTTAAGAATACATTAAAAATCATAAAATGTAACTCAAATATATTTACAAAAGTTGACTGGTTGATCTGCGATGTTTAGGAATGCGTTTTGAAATAGTCTAGGAAAACAAGCATAGCCTTCACATTATCAGAGTCCTATTTTTGTCTAAGAACTAGACATAGTTTTTTTTTTTTTTCCTTTCTTTCTCATAATAAAATAAAATTGTTATCGATTTCTTATTTAAAGTAAATGTGAAGTAAGATTTTAGCGCTTCCAATTCAACATATATCTTGTAGTTTGAAATAATAAAATTCGGTATCCAAAACCTTCCTGGAGTACAGAATGATTTTTGTATTATTTTTATTTCTAAATACATATTTAAAGATCTGAATTAGGAATGTACTTTTTACTCTTTAAGTGGAATAAGACATTCTATTTCTTATGATCACATAGCATTCTTAATCTAATAAAGATGTTTTTTCCTCACGATTTTTAATGCAATTCAACTTAAAAAGGTTAGAGATTTATGAGGATTCAAGACAAAATAAATAAATGGAAAATCTAGAATTTATTATTAAAAATCAGTTTGCAGTGTTTTATTATTTTACGAAAAGATAATTAAAAATTACGAAACAGATCCAAAAAATTTCGCAAAATCACCACTCAATCATTATTCAAGGTAAAATATAATAATCTAACTAAAAATGCATTTCTTATATTTTTATTATCTGTAATCCCTAACGCGTAATATAAAGAAATGTTGAAATTTTAAGTACAACTGAGCCATAGAAGTGCTTTTGCGGTAAAATATTACAGATAATTACATACGCTTTTCAATCCTATTGCGTCCTCATCTCTATATTAAATGAAATAGTTCCTTTACAGTAACAAAATTCCATTTCAGAGTTCAAAAAAAAGATTAATTAGCTGCTTGGAAATGTAAACTGAAAACGAAAGCTGCGCCGAAGTCAAAATATTTATCAACGAGATTGACGATTTGCTATCTTCTTATCTCCCCATTTTCTATCACTAACGCCCACACAGGAGAGACCACCCATCGCGCCGTAATGAAGCTAGACCGCGCTGAAATATATTCGGTCTGGTGGCCGCGATCGTAAAATTGCCATTGGAAAATTATGCAGCGTAAAATCGCGTACCGTTAAAAGGCAGCTAGGGAAAAATTCCTTTGCACTCTTTTTTCAAAATGACATGCATACCTAAGACGGAGGAAGTTTGGTTTAGACTTGCCGAATATTTTATTTCATGAGTGAAAATTTATTCAGACATAGGCTTTCAATATGCGGAGAAGAAATATCGGTATGTTTGTGCTTCGGAACTTCTTGAAAAAGGAATGCATGATAAATGTATTCGATATTATGGTAATGGGTGTCTGTTCCATTTTCATCTAAAAAATAAATGCTTACTTTCCGACGATGTTATTTAAAAACCAAACCCTGTTGTAATTCATTGCAATAATAAAATGTATCTTGAAATTGCTACATATATATAAAGTTATTTTTATTAAGTTTCTATTCTCATTCGAATTGTTGATACAAAATAGGAAACTTTTAAAGGGAAGTTATACAAATGCAAATAATCCCATTTTCTGCCGTATTCTATTCTGCCCTCCATAATAAATTCACCTCTTTCTACTACCGATGACTTCGGGCTCTTACCATAATTAGTAACTATAATTCTTTGCGATGTTAGTACTTATACATTTTAACAAACATTCTTACATAATAATTTCACTCCAATACAAGCTTTACAGAAGTACTTTCATAATATATAAGAATTACTTTATCTTATATAATTACGTGTCTATGAATGCCGTGTCTTAGATATATTATATAGACTTGAAGTGGACTTACCCGTCAAACAATAACTCATTTAGAATTTTAAAAGATAGAAATTGTATAGTTTAAGCTGGAGTCGAAAAACTCCATATGAACTTTCTTCCAAGCAAGCTTTTGATTATTGTTTATGTCGTTCCTACTTTGTATTTTTTACAGTAAATATAAAATATAAAAATGCGATATCCTCTGCTGGAATACAATCCTTCTCTGTAAATCAACAAAAAGGCCTTATTTTATATGGATTGCAAGTACAAAACATTCCATCACTTGCTTTTTTATTAACTATTACTAATCATTTATTCATGTTTAAATTATGAAAAGATGGCATACCAATTACGGAATCGATGTCATGAATCCTACTGATTTAATCCATAGTTTGCAACAAAAATGTTATTGATACAAATGTGCTCATCATTTTCTATTTTTATGGAAATTTTGTATGTTTTTTCCCTCTTTGATATCTGTATGCGACTCCATTTTTTTTAATAACATTGTCACCAACAAAACCTGCGTTGTTTTCACGGGGCGTTTTATAAACATTTTGCTGTGATTTAAATGTTTTGTCAAGTTACTTGCAGTAGATGTGACAAAATGCTCTAAGATAACTGCATTAACTATAATTCTGTTTGTAAATGAAGTATTAAAATCTCTTTTGTATTCCTAATAAACTTTAATATTATATTCATTAGTGCACTCAGAGTTGCATCCATTAAATTTTTATTTAAAATATTGTGCATAAATGTTACCGAGAATTTTATTCAAGTTTTACATAATGGTGTCATTAAATTGTTTGAAAACAATATATCAAATTTTCAGTAATCTTAACTATCGATATATATATTCGCTACCTTTTTTTTTTTTTCTTCTTCTTCTTCTTTTTTTTTAATTTTCTTCGAATAAAAAAATTTGCAATACTAAAACTAATTCATCACAAAAAAGCTCTTTTTAAACATAATTTCTTATGCATTACCTCCATTCTGATACAACTTTAAGGCGTTGAAGTGATACATTTCCACAGAAATGCTTTTTTTTCTTTATTTTATTAGTTACTTAAGAAGCAAGAAAGTTTTACGAATATCACCAAACTTTGCTACGGGTTGTATTACGGAACTTCTTTAAAATAATCAATATTTAACGCAAACACGTATATGGTGTTTGAATTTTACCATGATTCGTTATTTTCTCTTTTAAAAAAGAATTATAGATGTTCGATTTCCTATATCGACTACTTAGCATCTTAGAAAACATCTTTAGTTAGCATCTTTGTTGCCAGAAGCGCCATCTGGCAACTCACCTTTTAAGAACCGAATCTCGATTAATCAATATTTTCTTTCGAATAGAAAAAGTAATTCTAAATTAACGTGAAATTTTTAAAAAAATGAGTAATATGAATTTATAGTACCACAATTTTACTTTGTAAGTAAACATAAAAACTTTTTGCAAAAGAAACCATCATATATTAGTTAACAGAACAATTTTAGTTCATGAATTTTTAAGAAATCGAAATACATGAGAAAAAGAATAATGTTGTACATATAAATTAATCTATGTTTAAATTTCATAAGCTCAGTAAAAAAATAATGTTACTCATTTGGTTTGATGAGGAGATTTAAGGAAACTGTCGGAGGATAGGATGAAACATTAATTAAACAAATATTTAAATCAAAAACAAATCAGAAATTAATCTAAATAATTAAAAATTAAAACAATAAGTAAAAAATCATTACAATACCAATGAGAAAAAAGAAATTTACCAATATATATATATATATATATGCGTCATCACATTGTTTTCTGCTACACACATTTTTGATAGTTATAATAGTCTCAGAAATTCATCATTGCATAAATTTCATACTTTATGCATTAAATCAAACGATTTAAATATATTTTGTTTTCAATCAGATTCAACTATTCAGCAGGATCTACTATGAATTTAACTTTTAACCGTTACACACATCTTATTTTATTTTGTATGAGAAGTTTTCATTTAAAATTTTTGTTTGATTTCTTTCAGTATCTTGTATTTTAACCATTTGACCTTTTATAGTTTGTTCTAATTACAAATTTAATTATGATTTTGTAATTTTGTCGTCTTTCAGTTGTTTAATTTTATTTTGTTTTTCATAATATTGACATTTTAATAGTGATTATAAGGAGTTTACAATTATTTGAAAGCGTAGAATCGTAATTGGTTTTTCAATCCGTTTTTAAACATTTTAACACTTTGAGGCTCGTCAGTTCCCAAGTCGCGACATCAAATTTACAGATTTTTTTTTTTCATACGTAAAATTCAGTGTAATTTTATTAAAATTAATTGAGTAAAAATCATTCACTTCAGTTTAAACACTAATATGTATTCATATATAGATTGCAGGAATAATAGAAATTCGCGCCAGTCTCTCAAAGCGACTTTGTTCCTTTGAAGGGTAAAGATGTCAGTTTTTAAAAACAAACTCATTTGATTTATATATGGACTACCAGTATTACATATTTCAGGTTTTCAATTGATAGTTTTGATTTTCAACATTGCACCCTTCAAAGAGTTAAATATGTAACAATGTTAAGTAAAAAAAAATCTTTTTAACATTTTAATGCAAGAGTCGAAATATGTAAATATTAATAAAAAAAATGGTCGGTTAGTCAAAAATTATAACAAAACGTGATATAATATAATATAATATAATTTAAAAGGTACTTATAAGCCTTAAGTATTTTTCTGTCTGAAAAATAACTTCCGCCCAATTCCTTATCGTTCGGAGAAGACATTAAGAGGAATGAAAACATGCCCATGAACCTATTTCTTAAAAGAAAATCATCCTCTACCATAAAAATATTAATAATTTAAGATTTTTATGTGTTTAAAAATGCTCAAACCGTGTAAAATCTTTTTCCGATTTTGAATCGTCTCAAAAGTCTCCTTCTTGATAATCCATTGTGAGATTTGAAGCAGGCGACGAGTTGCCGGCTAAAAATATTTTGTTCCCCCCTTCTGATTCCGTCTCTGGAGGGTGAGACTCCTTCCCTGATCTTTAATGCATATTGTTATCAAAGCCATGATTCACGTAGGGAGACCCCATTGTATCTTCGCGCCTTCTTGCTTCGAACACGACGATTCGATAAATTATATTTTATCAATCCGCTTTACTGCTGTTTTGAAAAAATGTAGGAAACGATATATTAGGTTTTGACATAAAATGGAAGCTAAAATAGTTTTTTTACACTGTTTCCCCCTTTTAAATCAAAACATTTGAAGTTGTACGTTCATAGTTATATACTTTCACAGAGTCTCTTTCGGTTTCATTGGCCTGAAACACAGTGAAATAAAAATAAAAGCATTCTATATTGATCCTTTAAAACATATTTCAATATTTGTGTGATCCAATATTTGATCGGAAGGCTGACCCATGCTTTATTCCAAAATACTCCTACTTTATAGTCTGATATTGTAATGCAAAATGATAATATATAAAAATGCGCGAAACAAAGAGAAATATGAAATTCTTGATATAATTAAATACAAAATAAAAAATTGTATAATATTTTTAATCAATTTTGCACTGCTAATGAATCGACAAGATGAATATAAATTAATAAAATACTTCAGTGCCATAATAATATGTGAAAAATATGTAACTAATATAATAAATATATTTTACTTCGTAATGTTAAATATTCGTACTACTTTTATAATAATAATAGTTATTTTAATAGTTAATTGTAATGGGAAAATGCTTAATATTCCTTCCACACATTAATGAAGTCCCCAAAAAACATTTGGAGAGATACGATCGACGGCGAAGATTTGTGTAGAGGAAAGATAAACTAAATTTCAAATCTATGAGTAAGATTATAATTTTCTTAGAAGTAAATGCTTTATTTTTGTCTTAAAATGTTTTAAATCGGCAAAAATGTAATATTAATCAACCATTTAACTTTTAATGTCTGAAAAATATAAGATATTAAAACAAACATATTGTTCTATATACCATGTATTATATTATCGATAAAAGACAAAGAAGTTTTTATTATATATGAAACCAATCATTTTGATTAAGGCTCCCGTCTACTGGCCATTTTGTTTTCATGAACGTAATGTTAATCCTATGGAATTTCTACTACTATCCTCAAATATTTGCTATTTTATCTATTTAAATGTAATAAAAGTACATCCGAAAGAGCAAAAGGTAGTGAAAGTTTCTACGGAATTACATTTTTCCTCTGAAGTTTAAAAATAATTTACCCTCATTGTAATTGTCCGTTTGTGGGTTTTCTGGACTTTAAAAAAATGTTTCACAATAATTTTGAATCTGGGGAGAAAACATAACTCCACTGAAATCTTCGTTATTTTGTTTTTATTTTTCGTATGCACTTTTTTATGTTCGAATAAATAAAATAGTATTAATTTAAGGACGGTAGTGGATATTCCATAGAACTTACATTACATTCACAAATTCAAAATAACCTGTATACGGGTGACTTAATAATTTACTGTTCCCTTAATCTAACATATAAAATATATCTTTATATCATATTTCGATGCGAAATAGTAGTTTTCTTTTTTCGTTTTATTATTATCAAAAAATTAAGCATGTTGAATATGTTCACGTAAATTAGATTTTAATACATCAAATGTAAACGAACACATATGGTTAGAATATTCAAGCCTTGTACTTCCTAACATCTTCCACATATTACATTGTATGTGTAAAATTAAATCGAACTATGTAATATTTTGGATAGGAAAGATTTATTTAATTAACAAAAGATGCAATAATGAATTACACTTGTTTCATTCCCAAACTGGTGATTTTGTTTGTGTGTATGTTTCTAAACTTTGACATATGTCTGCAAGTATTCGAAATGCCAGAAGTTGAACTGTGTAAATAGGATGCAATAAATTTTTGTTTAGAACAACAATAGGAAATCTATAAACATTAATAGATCAGGTGAGCATGAAAATTTTTATTTACAGATAAATTTCAGAACTGGTTATAAGAAATGTGAAAAATAACTAGATTAGAATAATAGAAAAACACATTTGAATGATTTATTTTACTTTTATATTTACCTAATTTTTCTTATACTGTGCTCTTACAATTTAATGTATTTTTAGAGAAGTATACATTACTTTCTTATTTATTTTAACTTTATAAACAGCTTTCTCAGAAACAAATGCTAAGTAATTTCGCAAACACGGTCTTCCTATTTATTTAGCTTAAGAGATTTAATATTCATCAGATGCATTTTAATGCTTTTCAAGTTTAACACAAATTAATTAAGAAAAACTCACAAAACTTTCGGTTAATTTAATTCAAAAAATAAGAAACAACAACATATTAATTTAAAAATAGACAGAATGTTTCATTTTTAAGGAGCTTGTTTGATTCAAGTTGCATAAACGTGAAATACTTAGACCAAAACTAAGTATTTCAATATTTAAACTTTCCATGACACAAGAGAACAAGATGACTCTTTAGAACAAAGAAAACACGTTTCTCTTAGATATTAATTGCTTTGAGCAACGGGATTTATTTTTATGTCTCCAGAAAGTTTTAAATGACAAAATTCATTTCGTGATTACTTCCTTAAAACTTACTTTCATTTTCTCTAGCAAGCGAACAAAAACTAAACAATTATTTTCTCATTTGGTTGTTCGTATTAATGTAATGGCCAAGTTAAGCTTTATGAATACAAGCGCGCATTTTGGGTCAACAATTTTAATTTGTTGTTGCAAACTGCTTCGTGAATTATTTGAATAGGAGTATTAACATGGGCTAGTTTCATGGACGTGCTATTAATACATTGTTGTACAGGTACGTTAATAAAATATGTAGTAATATTTATAAAATATTAATAATTAGTGTTACGACCACCAAGGTATTGTGAATAACCAATGAGGTAAGAATGTTACTCCGATAAATGGCGTTGTGACAAGTAAGACCAGATTGTTGCAAGATAACACATTTGGTAGTGAGCGTACATAGGGTTGCTCAATAAAGATGTTGTGTGTGATATAGCGCTCTTAATTGCACTCTTAATGAAGAGTTTTAGTCATTCCCCACAAACAATAAATGGGTTGGCGTTAGTACGTAACATGTTTGGTTTCAGAAGAAAAGATATTAGTTAGGAGAGGTGGATTGTGTTAGTGTATTTACGTTAGTGTTAACCGCTAACCCTTGTTGTTTGCTCAGGAAGGAATGGTGGTGGAGAGTAACACGTGGTGAGTACACATTTTGAGAGAACATCTTATTACTGATTCCTTTTGTGATTTTTGTTGTATAGTAGGTGTTGCTTGATAAATTGAGTTAAATGATATTATTTAAGGTGGTAGATTATTTGAGTTAATTAGTGTTGTACTAAAATTGATAATTTATGTTAATAGTGATGTGCTTTGTGAGATTGATATTGTGAATTTAATTTCGTTGTGTTCTGTGATTTGAGCTTAATAATATTATATTCTGTGTTAGATAATTTGAGATGAATAGAGTTGTGTTTTGTAATTCGTTATCTCAGTTTAACAGTGTCGTGTTCTGTGACGAAGGTGTAGTTTTTTTTAATCGATTGCTTTAGTGTTGATATTGTTAATTAAGAGTTGCTATTTGTGTGTTAAAATGAGTCTTAAATCACTGAAAAAAGACGAGTTGAAACTCGTAGCAGAGGAGTTAGCCCTTGATGTTCCACGTGGAGCAAAAATAGTCGAGTTAAAAAGCTTAGTAGAGAGTTCAGAAATCTACAAAAATGATGCTGAATCCTATTATTATTGGCATTCTTAAAGAAAAGAAATTAAAAAGTGAGAGAGAAAAATCAGAGAACGAAATAAAATTACAATTAGAGAAATTAAAATGATCTCAGTTAGATGCAGAATTGCAATTAACTAATACCAGGAAAGAATTACCCCTAAAACAAAATACTGAGACAGAATGCTTAAGTGTAAATATTGAAAATTTAATTAAAAGTGTTAAAACATTAGCAATTCCTGTTCCCACTAAAGTAGAATCCTTCAATTTGTTTTTTCAGTCAATTGGAAGGGCTTTTAGGACAAAAAAGGTACCAGAAGAGTTTAAAGCAGAAATCCTCTTAAATATTTTAGGTGAAAGGGCTAAATAAGATAAAATGTATCATTTTGAAAGAAAATTATTTTCGTTCAGCGCAAAAATTGTCTTCTGAGAATTATGTGCAATTCGCGTCAAAGTTAAGTGCAAATTTTGACTACTATTGTCAATTGAGGAAAGTAAATGATTTTAAATCATTATGTGCTCTAATAGTATTAGATAAGGTTTTTAGTGAATTAGATCCCGAATTAAAGTCTCACATAGCAGTAAAACATGGAGAAATATGGTTTGAACTCCAATTTATGGGACGTGAATGTGATATTTGTTTATCTTCAAAAGTTAATAAAAAACCAGAATCCTTTTTTGCGAAATCATTTTCAGGCACCGACAATAAGAGAAGCGAGGGAAATTATGTGAATAAATATTGCAGTTATAATAATAGAAATGTTTTAAATGTTTATGTGTCTGGAGTGAAAAATCATAGATGTATTGTGTGTAAAAATAATGAAAATCATTCGCTAAACTCATGTCATAATTTTAAAAAAATGTTTGTAAAGGAACGTGTTGAAATAGTTAAAAAGAATAATCATTGTTTCAAGTATTTTTCCGTTGAGTGCAGCGTAAAGAGGTGCAAATCACGAAATTGTTTTTGTGGGAAACCACATCATCAATTAATTCATTTTCCAAGAGAGAAGAGAGAAAAATTTCCACGTGTATGGAAAACGTTCGCTCTTTCCCCGAATATATCGCCTCTTCGGAACGTTCTTTGTCCTCAGTCTCCCGATCCCAGATGCCTGCTCTTTTATTGCTAACGTGCAGTGCATATGCTGGCCGTATAGACGAAGGAGCAAAAGTAAAGAGACTAGTGAGAATTTTATGTGATAATGGCTCTGAAAGAAGTTGGTGTACGAAATCCCTAGCGAACTGCCTAAAATTAAAACCAGTTAGAGAAGAAAGATTATCAGTTTTTGTCTTCGGCTCAACAAAGCCCACTGAGAAATCATACGCCATAGCATAATTAAAATTAACTAATAGATATAACATTAACTAATAGATCAATCAATTCAGATTGAAATATTAGTAACAGATACTATTAATGCTGCGCCTGTTTCTGTCCCAAATGTGGAAGTGCAAAATATTATGCGATCTCGCGGATCTTTCCTTAGAGCCACATAGAGCGATAAGGAAACAACAAAAGTTAGAGTAGTTTTTAATTGTAGCTCAAAATCTAAATTTAATCTTTCTCTGAACGATTATTTGGAAACTGGCCCAAACTTAAATCCAAATATTCTAGATGTAATTTTAAATTTTCGTAAATTCAAAATAGCATTTAATGCTGATATAGAAAAGGCTTTTTTAATGACACGAATTTCCGAAAGAGATAGAAAATTCTTAAAACTCTTTCAGCATTCAGATACGCCTAATGAAGAATATAGAGTTATGAGAATGCAAAGACAACCTTTCGGTTGTAAAAGCTCACCCTTTGTTTTGAGTGCCACGATAAAGCATCATATTAAAAAAATTTGAAAACAGCAATCCTAAATCATTCGAAATGTTAAATTCAGCACTTTACGTAGATGATTTATATTTTGGTGGAAATAATGTAGGCGAGTCATTTGAGTTGTCGACAGATTCTGTACCAATATTAAAGCGTGGTGAATTTAATTTGAGGAAATTGAGATCTAACAGTAGAGAGTTGGAAAAACTGTGGATGGATAATGGACTTATCAATGTTGATGTAGTGGGTGAATACCAGTTGAAGGTTCTAGGATTGAATTGGAATCCTGAGAAAGATGAGTTGTCGTTAGAGGTGAGGGGTCTAGTAGATTCTTGGCAATCATTACGAAACAGTAAAACTTGAACTACAATTTTTTGGGTAAAGTTGAATGCCTCCATTCTATAGATCTCTGCTTTGTTTCTAGTGTCATATGAATGTATTGCCCTCTCACTTAATTAATCTGCTAATGAAATTTATCCGCTTTCACGTCTTTTTCCCGCAGAAAACTAATCACAGCTTATATTCCATAATTGGTGGCATTTTCAACTATTTAGGACATTTTAAATGCACACAGACAAATGTAAACACGACGAATGTGTTCTTACTGGCGTCTTTGGGTACTCAGTGCTTCTGAGTAGAATGACCACAATTGTGCCGCATCTGTCATGTTTAAACACGGTATTTAAAATCATGCCTGGTATTCTCCGCCTATTCTTCGTCTCACTTAGAATGCATGAGGGTTCCAAACACATAAAAGAGAAGTAGAAATTTACGAGACTCGTCCTAGCAGCCTTAGTACAAATCTAAGGATATTTTAATTCAAAACAATAAGCAAAATGTCATTCGATGGATTTGAAATTATATGTAACGCATATAAGTTGTCGTGGAGGAGTGTGTAAGAGAGTGGGATGACTGTCATCTAACAGTGGTTCAAATCTACAAGGCTTGATGTACCTTGTGTCAAGCAAAAGTTGAACAAACGTACTTATATAACAACAAGAAGGAAAATTTTTCAATACAGTTGCTCTTTGTCAGCTTCCGTATTCAACCGAGTAAGATTTCTTCGATGATCAATATACAAGTAATTTGAATTAGTTTCTCATCAAAATGAGCGAGTGGGATGAGGTTGTCATCCACTCTTTCCATTTTTACTGATCAAGAAAATCGTTATCAAGAAGGATTTCCAGATTTTTCTTAAGATGCCGCATGTGCATTAAAGTAATAAGTGATGGTTGTGTTTAATGGTGCAAGAGCCAGATGTAGTCAAGCTGTATGTAAAGTATACCTGTAATCTAGACTTTTGAAAAGTAGTAACAAGTAAAAATTAATTGACAACAAGTTGAGTCGAAAATAGAGTAGGGTCGATGGGGGAAGGGGGCGTCACCTGTTTTCACCAAAAAAGGATTAAAATAGTTAGATTTTCGTCTTACTAAAAACAGTTTAATATTGTATATGTATCTACTATCTTTTATGCTGTATACAGTAAAAGATTACCATTGTAGTGTTACATATTGATAAAAAAAAGTATTTATTTTCTTTGAGAAGAATGAAAAAATCATTAGCTTGATTGAAATTAACCTTTTGCGTTACAAAAAAGAAGTAATGACTGATAACGAGAGAAAGGATTCTAAAATAGTTATTGGAATGATGGATAAGAGAAACACAAATTGAAATCCCACTATTTTTTCAACGCCAAAATCATCTAGTGCGTTAATACTTGAAAAAAAATATATTTGAGTAATATTCCATTCACAGGGTCTTTTTTTTCACACGCAAAATGTATTTCAATTTTAAATGTTTGTAGTATTAAGAAATTCTTTTTTTAAATTTGTATACACAAGTTACAATGATAAAATAAAATACCAAAAAAAAAATCAATTTAAAAGAATTTTTTAGATACAATTTTCGATGAAAGAGAGATTCCCATGCAAAAGGGTTAATCATATAAAATCTATGATAACATCATTCATGTGAGATCGTGAAATTTGCGTTAACTTTTATTTGAGGTGTAAAATAAAAGTTCAACAAAACTGAATAAATGAAATAATATTTTGATATTTCGAAAGCAGCAAAATTTCTTAAAATAAGTATTTTACTTTGTATACAGTCACTGAAATTTCGAATTCATATTTAATTAATAAATATGGGTGAAATTCAAAGTTGATACAAAAAATATTGGTATAACCAGGTAAAGATTTTTAATTATGAGACTTACTTAATTTCTTTTTGTTTCTTTGAAAAATTCATTTTTATTTTAGTGAATTTATGAACTGGAATCAATATATTCGTTAGTTTTTGTACGAAAATTCGATAGAATTGAAAACAAATAACAACATAATAGTATTATCACACGCTGAGGAACAATAAAAATTTGTATCTGTTCATATGAACAACAGAATTGACACTTTAATAGAATTACTTTCCTTTCAATCAGCTTTCAGCAAGCCAAAGCAACTGATTAAATTCAGTTCATAACCTTTTAAATTTCATAAATATATAACTTTAAGCTAAAAGGCAACTCGTCTTCGGATTTCGTGCCAAAAACATGGGACGAAATACACAATTACAATATTCTTCCTTCCCCTTACCAACAAAAAGAATTATCTGCGATCTCCCGCACAAATTAAAAACCCATCCAAAAAACGTGAAACGCACCAGAACACATTGGTGGCATTATAATGGTCAGAAAAAAAGGCAAACTGAAATTAACAGCAAGGAAGTAAAGAACACCCGAGCAAACCGATAGTTAGTATCACAGCCGCAAACACAGATCGGGCGCTGAGATTAGAAACAAATTGTTCAAACAAGTGTTACTCCTCTAACAAAATGCAGTCTTATCGAAAATACGAGGCTCTTTGGTATATTCGCAATTTCATTACTTAAGATGTCATAGGCCCATTTTCCTGTTTCGATCCAGTTTTGCCCTCAAAATGAAACGTAGCATGAATTTTTCCACATTTTGAACATCCTTGTAGTAAGTCACGCGATTTTATTTACCAAAGCATTCTTCTGTGACAGATATATCATTTCGAATATCGTATCTTCCAAGTGAAATCGAATTTCACGTAAGCGTATCGCTTGACACGTGCTATTTGATGAAAAAAGTTTTAAGAAGGGAAATGGAAAGTTTCTTGCAGAAATGTAACAAGTTATACAGTAATTTGCCTTCCAACTTCTTTGTTCAACGATATCAAAATGAATGGATCTTGAAATCTGGAACCGTACCTAATTATTTTCAAAATGAAATCTCGCTTCTCTGAACCAATCTATGTTTCACAAAAGTATAACATTTGACTACAGTTTTATTAAAAATACTAGAAATGTAAATAACGAAAACCTTTAAATTTAAAAGACGAAAAAATAAGTCTATTAAGGATCCCTTCTACCGGCCATTTTGATTTCGTAAACGTAATGTTATTCTTATTGAATTTCTACGAACATCCGCAAATTTTTACTACTTTATGTATCGGAATGGGACAAAAATATATCCGAAAGAGCTGAAATAATTAAAATTGAGGTAAAAATCTTTTTAAAACTCGGAGGGAAAATATAATTTCACATAAGCTATTATTTTTTGCTCATTCAAATGTGCTTTCTTTGTATTTAAATAAACAAAATATTAATGATTTGAGGACGATTGTAGAAATTCCATATGATTAATATTTTGTAGGCTAATGTTAATCCTATGGAATTTCGACTTCAATTATCATATCTTTACTATTTGATATTTTTAAATGCAATGAAGTGCATCTGAAAGAGCAAAAAATAATGAATGCTTCTGCGAAATTAAATTTTTTCTCAGATTTTTAAAAGTGTTTTATTCCTATTTTGATGATTCGGTTACTAGTTTTCTGGTCTTTAGGAAATATTTTTAAGAATCGGAGGAATAAAGTAACTCCGCAGAAGCATTCATTATTTTTTGTTCTTTCAGATGTACTTTATTGCAGTCAAATAGATCAAATAGTAAAGATGTGAGAATTAAAGTCGAAATTTCATAGGATTAACATTACACTAACGAAATCTAAATGGTGGGTAGGCGGGAGCCTTAAGGGATACAACAGTAAAAAAAAACGTGCAGGTTTATCAGTTAATTTAATAAGACATTTACTATAAATACAAGGATATCAGTATTTATTTATTGCAAAAAAAATAACTAAATAATGTTTTAAGGAATAAAATTATTTGTGTATTTGCCGAAAAAAAATTTTACGAAATTCCGAGCCATGGTATAATTAATATTAAAATACCTCCTATGAAATACACAATTAAGAATAACTAATAATTTCATTATTATAGCATCGAAATTAGTATATTTTAATTTGTTTATGATTTTAGCAATCTTCTCTGGCGTTTTCATTCCCATAATTAATTTGAAAATGCTAAACTTTGAAACAATACCGGTTAATCGATACTCTGTTCTTATTTTCTTTTCTTATGAAAATTATTGACTGTTTCTTTACACACATACTTATCATAAGCCACTGATTCTTAGAAGTTTTCCGTGAAATTCAAATTCGTATATACGGTTTATAATACCTATTTCTAAATTCTTAAAACTTCTCCTAATGATCGTAGATCACACTCTTACAGTCGATGGAATCTTGAAGTCCTTGCAAAAAGGTTACGTATATAGTTGCATTGATTCCAACTGCACCTCGGGAATAACGAGTATCATCTTTCTATTATTGTTTCTACAAGTTTTGCGTCTGGAATTTCTGGTCCTGTTTTTTGCTTCAGGACTAGGGTGCATCTCTGTATCACTTTTTTAAATTACAAAGTAAATCGTATTCATAGAAAAATATGTTTAATTTTTTGAAAATGTCTATATATAGCACATTTAGGAAATGGTGGCTTAACTGAAAATTTGTCTTATATGTTTAGTACGGATACCGTCCTAAACCACCTGTATTTTGCCATGCTAGTCTTTTATTTCAGTCTTCTGTCAGGCGTCTTAGAAGAGATATCTCATTTACACAAAACTTCGAAACCATCTATTCTTAAACCGTATAAACTCTTCCTTCTTTACTTCTAAAAATTTCATTAACATCCATTCCTAGAGTTTTTAAGGATCATATGATAATTTCCTCTTGTGGAAAAGTTAGTTTCGTGGCATTTTGCTCTTAAAGTAAAATGGGACTTTCAGGTATCTTTTCATCACGAAATGATACTATCAACCCCCAGAAGCTGAAAAGAAAAAAATCTTTGCATTTGGAAATGTAAAACAAAATAATTGTAATTTTTTTCCATATATTTAGAATAATTAAAAGTAAAGAAGTATTTCGTACACAAATGTCGAGTCTTAATAAAGCAGAAAAATATTTAATACTAACTCGAATAGGTAAATGAACTGTCTCTTGAAAATTTTCAGATCTACATGCACAGTTTTGATTGCTATGGATGAAGAAATTGATTTCTTATATACTTATATCGTCTGATCATGGCAGCGGGTTATCTCAATGCAAAAAGATATGTGTTGAATGAACTCTTAACTTGCTTTGTCTCCTACTTTTTTTGGTGGCAGGCAAAAAATTTGGATAAAATGTTTATCAGACTTTTTCGTGGGCAATGAGACTATAATAATAACATTAAGAATTCAAGCTATCCCTAATCAAAAAACTTTTAAGAATTTCAGTTTGAAATATTGTTAAAAGAACTGCGTACTAAATTTATTGAGTTAAACATATCAATAGTGATTTAAACAACGGTAAAAACATTGATCTCAGTTAAACTTTTTGCTTGTTGTAACATAGATTTTCTTTTAATATGTATTGATTTATAATATTGGAACGATATAATCTCGCAAAATTTCTTTCTGGATATCTAATAACTCTCGTTGGAAAGGAATCGTTTAAAGCCCATAGTTTATAAAGGTTTTCTTTTTCGCTTGCAGATTCGTTGGTTTCGAAAAAATCTGTACGTACCATCAGGATTTATGCCGATAGAATCAAGTTAGACTCGGGTAAGATGCATCGAAACATCTTCATAACAAACACAAATTTCTGTACTATTGGGACTTTAATTTAGGAATGCAAATCTTTGTTCAATATTCATTATCGAAACGTATTGACTATCAAAGAAGAACTGAAATATACTTATAGTTTTAGAAAATTTAATATCTAGATTACAGCAGGTACAAAATCCTCAAAGCTTCCATCCGGAAACACGGACAGAATTAGCCACGATATAAAAACTATTCTTTTAAAACTTTCACTTGTAGGGTTTATTTATTTTCATTCCTATACTTTTGTACGTTGGATTAAATCGAAACAGAAAATTCGCCGACGATGTGTTTGTTCTCACACAGTGCGAACTTACAGTCCCTGAAATTCAATCTTTGAATGAACAAATAAATAAATAACAAAGGGCAGGATCCATTCCACCAAGAAATTCGTATTACAACGAACAGCATTCGTTTTACATTCGTGTTGAAATGTCTTTGCGGCTTAAAGGTCCTGGATATTTACAATCTTCTTAGCCTAGATTCAGAAGCGAATACACTAGACACAATACCTCATGAAAGGAAATTTAATAAATTTCATCTTATATCTACAGTACTTTCTCATATGACATACAGAATATTTCACAAAATCATCTAAAAGCGACAATAGATTGTTGTTTACTCTAAACAGTTTTTATACCAGGCCTTTTAATCAAAAATTAAAACAAATATATTGAACTAAAATGTCTTTTAAATTTTATTATATTTCATTTGATATCATATGTAAAACGAGAAATGGATTATATTTCAAATGAACTGATTGATAAATTTAAAAAATATTTTATAAAGGTGGTAATAATTATCTATCAAGTGCAAATTAATTAAACTTGAATAATTCTGATTCCTATTAAACCCAGAACCTGCCTATTAATATTTTTACCTAGAACTCTTGAATATCAGTTAATATTGCGGTTTTTTAAATGCTCAACTCAAATGTAGGCCATTATGTTTAATGTAATGAAATGATAGCAGTAAAAAGAGCAATTAATTCCCCCCCCCCCATTATCTTCCATTCCAATTCAAAAATGCGTTTTTTTGAAGGGGGACGATAATTTTAACAGATCTTCTCATCATTAAAAATATTTTTAAATACTTTAAGAAGATAACTAAAACGCAATGAAATAAGAAACTTTTGATTTTCACTCGGGTGATCATTATTGCAAACAACTAAAGAAAATAATATAAATAAGGAGTAATAATCGTTAATTTAAAGGATTAACATTTGTTCTTATTAATTTAAAATTATTAATAGAAATGAGCTTTAACATAGGGTCGCGTCTCAGTGGCTTATAAAGTCTTTCCCGGGCAGTGACTGGATTAAAGAAAATGTCTATGCCTTTAATTTATAATCGATAATTCTAAAATAACAGCAAATTCTTTCAAATAGTTCTTCCTTATAATTTACAAGTTAATGGAACCCTTTAAATATTTACCCATTGGTTCCATTTAATTCATTTAATAGCATTTTTGGAAATGTAGAATGGGATGGACAATAAATCAATTGACTTCAACTACATTCCATCTAACCTTTCAAAACAGACGAAATCAATTTATGAATTAATCATTTCAAATTAATGTAGATGCTGTACTTGTAAAGTAGTTAACACTCGATTCTTAGTAATTTTGGATGATAAGTAGAAGGGAGCTTAACTTAGGGTTCATAAAGTATCTCCATGGCAATGTCTAAATTAAAAGACATATGTTCATCTTTAATTCGTAAGTGATAGTAATAAAATAACGTCGAATTTCTGTTAATATTATTTCCTTAATTTTTTTACCCACCGGTTCCATTTCATTCATTCCAAATCGGTGGAATACATACCAAGAAGATTCTCCGCTGTGATTCGGACGAAAAGATAATCGATTAAATATCAATTTACTATTTGAATCAAAATTAATAAAAGTTTGTATTCAAATGTGTGCCGTGTGTGTAGAGGAGGTTTGTCTTAGTATGATAATTATTAATTTTTATGAAAAAAAGTTATGTGTTGTATTTATTTTATTACTTATATGTTTTAAAATTATTAGTAAAACTTAGATTATTTGTATATAATATAAGGATATTTTAATCATTCTGTAGTACTATATAAAAAGAATTTTTCGGACTAATTTTACTTTCTAAGTCGAATATGAACATGATTTTTGAGATGTATTTGTTTTTACGTACCATTTTGAAAAAAAAAACTTTCTTTAGATATTCAAAACCAAATACAAATATACAAATTTTTTCAAATGTAAACAAATTTAATTTTTCTTTCTTTTTTTAATACAAAATTAATTTATTTCTTAAGACTTAGTTACTACTTATAGAAAAGAAAACTTTTTGTTTCATTATATGCTTAGGTATCCTTCATGTACAGACATAAAATCATAAAAAAAAATTGGATCCATATAATGTAATAGTTTTTTTTAAAAAAAAATGTTTTCTAATTACAAATGTGTCTCAAAAACCATTAACTATATTCAACTAACAGGGTAAAAGAACTTTTTGATGAAAAAATTACTTTTATAATTTTATAGAATGATTAAAATATCATTATTGTGCACACACGACAAATCTTAACTCTTCTAATAATTTCATAAGATACATCTTAGAAAAATAAGGAGTCTTAAATATTACATTTTACTGTTTCTTATGTGTACTATGTCATTTAATTTGAATTCCCAAATGTGACTAAATTCATGTGTGATATTTAAGTTAATAATGAAGTAATACTGTAAATTCTTAAGCTTACATACTTGATTGAAATACAAAAATTGTGCATATATTTTAATGTGACGAAACACGAATTTATTAGTTAATAAGTGAAAAATATTGTTTTAAAAATTGTTGGGGAAAATTCTCTAAATTTAAACTTCATATCTTAAAAATTTTCTAACGTACTACAGATACTTGTTAAAAAAAATAACTCATCTTAGCATAATATTTGGGAGGAAAAAAAATTGCAAAAAAGGAAAATAATTTCAGAAGTCACCTCTAGATGGCATTTCCCCTCGTGAAACAAACTTTACCTGCTTATTCTAGTGTTTGCTTCAACATTCTGAACGGTCACTATACCCAGAGGACTTCTGTAAAATTATTTTAATTAAAAATATCTCACTGCTTGTTACGGTGTTTCACTTTTGAAGAAATTTTAAGCAAATGAATTAAATACAGATTCCTTTTTATGACATAAGTAAGGATAAACTCAATAGACACAATGAAAGGAATTTCAGAGTTTGAATTAAATGAATTTCAGATACAATAAAACATATGAGCTGTTGCATTTATAATAGTGAATTGTAATAACGTATGCTTTAATTTTAAGTTAAGTTTGGAAACTCGTCTTGTTTTTGTGTTGTGATACATAAATTACATTTTTCTCTTTTAATGTACATCGTCTCTAAAGAATGGAACTTGAATTTTAAAATCTTTTTTGAAAGAAGTCATATTTTTTCCCAACATTTTTAGTGTCATATTATACACCATACGCAGGACAAATTTTATCATTTTTCTTATTACTGTTTTAATTAATTTTATGTATAGATTTTGTTTGTATATTACCTATTTTACTTTAGTGCCAAATGAAGTAAATGGGCAAAAAATTATACATTTGTTGAATGTCTCTAAATTTTAAAAACAGTATATAATTAACGAAGTATTGAAACCACATAATCTTATAAAAATATTTGAATCTTAATCTGCTGTAAAATTATTCTCAGTTGGATTCTTCTTTTTCAAATCGGACGAAGACCGCCTTAAAATAAGTATTTTTTGTCGTATATGATTTATAACCCACCCTCGGGATCAATGTTGTTTCCGTCGAATCATGGGTTCCAAAAAGGAAGGGTAGTGCAGAGAAGTTGATGCATGTTAAATCTGTTGAAGCTCCCAATTGGTGAGGTGCGGAAGTTTGGGGAAGGAGGAGTCTCCTCAGGCATCGCCATTTGAAGACTCAAAATGACGAGGTCCATCGCTTTACTTCTGAGTGCAACGTTAATAAGCGATCCATTAATACCTACTTTCAGTAAACAAATTCAAAAATATGGTTTGCCTTTGAAATGTATAAAACTCCTATACTTCGAAAGCCCCTTATAGGGGATGTATTAAATAACTTTTTTTATTAATTTCTTACAAACTCTCAGCTTAGGAATATAAAAAAAATCATCTTCGACTTAAGGTGACAGAAACTTTTCAACTTAGCAGGTATGGAAAATAAATGTAAGTTTCAATTAAATTAATTCATAAGCTTGATAACAACTCTTAGGTCCAGATATGCTTTGAACTATTGAACGAGGATGGTTTAAAAAGTACCTGTTTTTGATGACTATAGCGTCACTAAGGTACGTCGGTGTCACCACTGTGTGCTGCAATATTTTGAATGGTGCCGAAACAAATTTGACATTAATTCATAGATTAACTTTGATTTCTTCCACGTCGAGTTATCATTATCATTTTGCGTCTAGTTTTCACCATTGATGAGAAAAATGGATTTATTTTACACCCGAAACAAAGCAACAATCAAAACAATAGTTTGCTTCTGGGGTATCCGCTCTAAAGACAGTCTCATCCACCGAAAAAGTTGTAGTGACGATTTTTTAGAATATAGAAGGCATCATACTGAAGGAAACGATCAATATACAATTCTATATAATGAGTTAACTCAATTCCATTTCCCCATCCTAAAACTGAATTTTTCATTCCTAACACGAGTACTTTTTGAATCACCCTTACAAAGGGAACCGCAATCATATCTCCGATTAGCTCAACATTTAATTATCATACTCCGAGTTAAATCTCAGCATTTAATTCTCATCTATTATCCAATGAGTTGCATCTGATAATAGCATTATATATTAAAACTAAAAGATGCAATTCACTTCAGAAAAATTTCGTAAACTGTCTCAAGAAATACGTGGGCTCATTGGAAAAAATGAAATCAACAGAACAGAATGAAGTTATTCTAAATGAAAAAACAAAAATGTGAGAAATGCACGACATGAATAATTATTTTAGATATCGTTTGATATGTAGCCTTACTCCTTTACTTGACCGTAACTGAGTCTTTATTTTGAAAATTGTAACATATTTAGATAAAGTTGTTACATGAAAATGTCTTAAAAGATAATTTAAAATTAGAGATTATTTTGTTAAGATAAGATAATAATTTCAAATTCCTTACTTTCCATTAGACTTTCGAGACTTTTCATACTACATACAAAGAACTATTTTCAAAAAGATATTATTGGAGTAAAACTTTAAATGTAATTAGTTTTCAAATACCTGTCCATACTATCTTACATATAAGGTACCAAATATCAGTAAAATCTGTTTTGCAATCTCAAAACATGCAGAATATTCCTATGAAAATAAACAAACATCGATTTACATAATGAGGCTCGTTACATTCTCACTATGTGGCTACTCTGAGTTTAATTACTGGGAGAGCAAACCCTATTTAAACTCATTTTAATACATTCCTTGAAGATCAACGACCTATCAGTGTAACGAATATGTATGAGGTGTTCTTTGAAAATTAGGTAATGAAATGCATGGAAATTTCATTATACAAGGAAAAGAATGTCGACAAAATTCTTTCATCTTTTCAAAGAGCATATCTTTCTTAAAATGGGGTGCTGAATACGAAAATTGAGTTAATTACATTTTCATGATGTAATGACGTCATTTGTTTTCTGTCTGAGGTGCTAAGAGTAGTTTTAACTATATAGTCAGAAAATGTGAAAAAATTAATGTATCTTTTTTTTTCTTCCATTAAAACTACATACAGAAAGCTATATTTATATTCTTAATATAATCAGTGTTTAAAAATTCAAATAATTTATTAAAATTATTTTTCTCAACAGAAAAACCTTTCTGGATTTCGATTATTTAAAACATTTTAATGTCATATGATCAAATTTCATATGAGAAGTTATATGTCTAAAAAATTAAACGTCTTACAAATAATGTATGCTATAATCTGTGAAGTAGAATTTGAACAGAAAATTCACATTTTCATGAGGTGTTAACTTTTTTTAAATAATTTTATAAATTGAATTAATTTAAACTCAAAATCTACCATTAATATTGATTTTTTTTTTTTTTTTTTTGCATTATAGTCTGTGAATTTGTTTTAGCTTAAAAGCGTTCGTCAATAATCTATGCTACATAAAATGTTGCAATTCTCATAATAATAAAATCGTATGTAAATATCTATTCTAACAACCTTTATTTAATTGATACTAATTAACTAGTTTTTTATATGTTCTTCAGTTAGGAATTTCAAACGTTTTACTCGTACGCTTATGAAATAATGAGGCCGCAGTAGCCAAGTGGTCATAGTCGCGATCTTGTAGCCAATGTTGTTTCAGTTAAGTTGTGAGTTTGAGACCTAATGTCGCTAAGAACTGTGCTTTAAATTTGTTGGGGCATTTAGTCCTCACTTTTGTTTGGTGATGAAAGTTGGAACAGATAGGTGCCGAATCAGGTGCTGTCTTTGTCACTTGAGAGTAATTCAACAATATGAGATCCGTCTCCAATACCCCTGTGTTGCTTCTAAGTTTAAAGTTATTATTAATAAAAAAGCTGTATGATGTTAGAAGGAAAAAATACATAATTTCAAATGAGATCCTAAAGTATAACTTTCTAGAAATACAATTCATTCGGGAAAATAAACCTTTATAAATTACAGTTTATAAACTATATTATATACAATTATTAAAATGAAAGATATTAAACCTTTGTTTTGACATTGATGACACATTTTGAATGCATTTCCAAAATGAACAGTCCTTTTTACATATGAATAAGATTATTTATTGATGCTAGCAGAGAGAGCGTTACGTACTGATGAACACGGCTTCGGACACCAAGGCCGAAGCGGAAGACCATATGAAGATTACAGCAGAGGGGAGAATGGAAGACATAAAAAGAGAGAGAATTTCCTCTTGCCTTGATTTTTATATAAGGGATTTTCCATAAGTGACGTCATAGAACACGTGTGATGAATGGAGGGATTTTAGGTGCAGACATAAAGTCGAGTAAGGATCATCCCTACTGGTCTGAACTCGTGGGAACAGCTGACATTACAGGCTTTAAGAGAGTGTGATTGCATTAATTAAGTTAAAACGTATATATATATATATATATATATATATACAGGGGGTGGACAAAAATATGGAAACACCTTGTAAAATGCATGTTTGAAAAGAAAGATTGATTTTAATGAAATATGTAGGTGGCGCTGGCGTTTTTGACTACTAACGCCACCTATACAACTTCGTAAATGTGCTAAACAGTTCAGTTGTTGTCGGAGTACTGTTATGTGAGGTTGTCATTGCATTATGTCAGAGTTAACAGACTTCGAACGTGGGCAAATTGTTGGAGCACGTATGGTAGGTGCTTCCGTAAGCAAGGTAGCCGAGGTGTTTAGTGTTTCAAGAGGTACTGTATCGAAGATTTATTCCGCATATTTGAAAAGCGGAAAAACATCATCTGCTAAATCACAGCGCGGACGAAAGTGTGTGCTGAGTGATCGTGACAGACGATCATTAAGGGCAATTGTGACGAAAAATAAGAAGACCACAGCTGCAAAAGTTACTGCTGAAATGAATGTTGTGTTACAGAACCCTGTGAGTACCAAAACAATTAGAAGGGAGCTTCATAAACAGGGAATTTCTGGCCGTGCTGCAATTGAGAAGCCACTCATCAGTGATGCTAATGCCCGTAACAGGAAAAGGTGGTGTTTAAGTCATAAAGCCTGGACTATAGGGCAGTGGAAGCGTGTAATATGGTCTGACGAGTCTTCTTTCACATTGTTTCCCACTTCTGGCCGAGTTTACGTCTGGAGAACGCCATCTCAAGCCTATAATACAGACTGCTTGTTGCCAAGAGTGAAACATGGCGGGGGTTCTGTTATGGTTTGGGCAGCCATATCGTGGTTCTCTGCTGGCCCCATGATAACTGTGTCAGGGCACATGACTGCCAAGACTTATGTGAACATTTTGGCAGATCAAGTTCATCCCATGGTACAAACTTTGTTCCCCGATGGTGATGGTGTCTTCCAAGACGACAAAGCCCCTGTTCACACAGCTCACATTGTCCAGGACTGGTTTTCTGAGCACGAGGAGGATTTGTCCCATCTCCCCTGGCCACCACAGTCACCAGACCTGAATATTATCGAACCTTTGTGGTCTACATTGGAACGGAAAGTGCGTTCTCGTTATCCACCGCCAACATCGTTATCTGAACTTGCCACCGTTTTGCAGGAAGAATGGTATAATATTCCCTTGGCACACATACAGGAACTGTATTTATCCATTCCGAGAAGACTGCAAGCTGTTTTGGATGCCAACGGGTTTCCTACACCATATTAAGCAAAGAAACATGTGTTTTAAAAGGTGTTTCCATATTTTTGTCCA
>BMAW01034875.1:1596278-1634885 GCA_019974015.1 Nephila pilipes | reverse complement strand
CTTGCATAACCGCATGGGACAACATAGCATAGTGTTCTCAGTACAGTGCACTGATTCCTTAGAAATTGATTAAATATATATTTTGAAATATTCTAGGGAAATACTTGCATTATCAACAATAAAGATTTCAAAAAATATTTTTGCTTTCTATTTTGTAGGATCGAAGGAGCGTTTTCGCAATCCTACATGTAAACTTCAGTCTTGTCTGTTTGCTACATTCATGCTCTAGTTTAAATGCAGTATCTAGAGTTTCATACTTAGGTATATTTTGCTTAGAAATGTTCTATTACATCACTTTTTAGGTTAAAAATTTGAAATCACCCAACCATATTTACTATTTTTTCCCTCCTGAGGGAAATTTTTCTTTTTATGGACAACCGAATTGATAATACATCCTTTCGTGACCTGTTATAGATAAAAAAAAAAAAAGCATCTGAAAATTCAATACAAATTTGTTAAAAATACTTTCATTAGAAATTTCATTTTGTAACAAAATTTAAGTTAAACCCCTTTATTCAAATATAAAGCTATGGCTACTATTCTTTCGGGCTTAATTTTGTAATTTCATAGCATTATTATGAGACATATTCGCAGAATACTACAAAACTTTGAGCTGTATTGTTATTTAAGTGGAAATTCTTTTTGTGCTTTTAGACAAATCTGTACTTTTAGACAGAAATAATTTCTGATATTTTAATTCTGAAGACGCACACAAAATTCTCAACAATCAATAAAAACTTGTGAAAACTGGAACAATTGGATGAAATATGTTTCATAGGAATATCTAAAAAGGGTTCTCAATTCTGATATAGCACTGATTTAACATTGTAACACTTTACATCTGCAGCAAGTTTTTAAATATATCTTTCGTAGTTATGCTCATCAAAAATTAGAAAGTCATTCGTAATTAGAAAATACCCCAATATTAATATCTATACTTGCGCGATAAAATATGTGCGAGTCATGTAAATAAAGTAATGAGACTGGAAGCGTACTCTTCGATCTAGTAATACAGCGAACTTCCCATTTCGAAAGAAAAGTGAGTGAATCTAAGATGCTCCTCCAGTGAGAGTTTGATCTTCGTACTGTCACAGAATTGTCCATATGACTTTTTTTCGTAAGCTGTTTTTTCTAGAGCATACTAAAATAAGTGGCATCAATTTCGAGGAAAACTATGCTGTCAGATTTTGCTGCACATTTGAGCACAGTACAATAGAAAGTGTTTCATAGTTTCAATAGGCCTGTGGAGACAATGCCTAGCCAAAGGTTAAGTTTAATTTTTAATTAAAAGTTAAGCTCAATAGAATAACAAAAAAAATTAAGCTCCCAAGTAATCGAACTAGTCTTGTTAATTTACATTTAGAATGTATTACTAATTTATTATTAATTAATATTGATTTTAAATTTATATTATATTTCGTGTGAATCTATAAAATATGTATTTAATGAATATGTTGACTGAATAAACTGTCTACTATCCGAAATTCATCTCTTGTACAGAATGTTAGGAAAGTTCCTATTCTAAAATGCAGGTTTAAAAAGAGGCAAAGTGAAAGCTGAAAACAAAGATATTCTTCACAGTTTCAAAATTACCCGACATCTCGCATATAACGCTAACATCGCAAAAAAGAGTACGTTTTTTATATTTTATATCTGAATTGAAATTGAGATTCTTGATAATTGCAAAGATGAGACGTAGAATTGTTACTTTTCTAAATTATAATTAGAATATTTTTATTGCTAGAAATTCTATTGTGTTCTAAATGAATCTGAAATCACTTACAATTTAATGATTCCAGTACTACCATAAGTAAGTAAATAAAATTCGCTTAATTTACTGAGACGGGACAGCATAAACAAACAAGCATTATTTATTATCTCCAAACTATATTGGAACCAAGAGAGCACGCACCTATATGCGAGTCCGAGTGAGAAGAACGCCATATTGAGGCTTAACAATGCATCTTTCTGATTTAATACAAGAAAAAAGACAGCGAACTTAACAGATATTTCAGTCTACGAGTTGAATAATTATCCTTTTTGAAGGAAAAACTTCAAATAATCCTACTCTCACACTTCGATGACATCTTGAATCATAACGGGACAGAATTATTCAAACGAGAATCGAAAATTTAAAAAAAGTAATGAACTTATGAGGTAACAAAAGTTTTTTTATAATATACGAAAAAGTAACTTTATTATCCTCTCTGCTGAATGGTTAATACACATTAATTTAAAAAAAAAAACTTGGTATCAATTGTAGATAAGAAGGGAAAGTGAGAAGAGAACTTCCCCTCAAAACCTGCGAGGCGATATCTTAAAGAAATGCCTCCATGCCCATAACTGTTTTTGGTTCTTATTCAATTTCACAACTCCTATTATACATGAAATCTACATGTGTCCTCTATGAAATATATTCTCCACTTATTGCGAAATCCTTGTTCTTTTCCAAGCACTTTAGCAAATGCGGGAATGCTCGTGTAAACCCATCGTAGAAAATATCTGGTTGTTGCTGTTGACATCAAGCTTTAATAGAAGCTTTCACCTCATCATCATAACGAAAGTAATGCCCTTTTATATGCTCTTTAAATCTTTGGAAAGAAGTGAAAGTCGCAAAGGTAGGGTGCAATGACACCTCACAGCCTAAAACTATTTTGAGAAATTACTGCACACGTAATTACATTATACGAAACATCAAAATGGATTCTATGATTTATCAAAATGGCTTTTGAATGACTTTGTTGCTTTTCAACTCTAGAATGACCAGAGTTGCAAAGCAATTTTGATTGCAATGCTATTTTGAAAAGATATTATTCTTTAGACGTTTATGTCTGCTCACTGAAATTTCATTTTATTTTTGAGATTTTAAAAAATATAAGAATAAGTTGTTTTTTTTTATATCGTATAACAAGAGTATAAATTAATGTTCTGCCTAGAACGACCGAAGCTTTGAGACCATTATTGAGATTTATTTACCACTATGAGATTATACTATTAAAAGACCCCACTATTGATTTGAGTCATTTCCGCTGTTAAAATACCCTTGTTTTCTCTCCGCAGTTCTATTCTATTTGTTTTTATTCCATTCGCATAAGCACTTGTTTGCAGAGCCATTGTAGGTGAATGTGAGTCAGTAAAATGTTTTCAAACATTGACAACGGCTATTTTTTAATACTTCGTTCAAAGGGACTGAGTATTGACCTATCGATAAATGTTCAGTTCTTTTTCATGAACACGATGATGTTGATTCGGTAATGTTGTTGATAATAGGGATTCAGATTTCAGGATTCCATCTGAAAGCGAAACTTCTGAGCAAAGTTCGAACTCCTCAGAAGAAATGGATGACGAAATTCCCGTGCAACATATTGTTGGCTCTTCAGACAATCTTCATGCTCCAGTTGGAATTCAATGGTAAATTCCGGATAAAAGCTCTATAACATCATGGGTATTTTCCTTAAGAAACGTATTAAACTCGAAAACAAGATCTACGTTGGCTCAGCAAAATAGTGGAAGTGATGAAACTTCATCCTCGCTGTTGCTATATTTTAAATAAAATTGGAACTCATGTGTGTTTCCATAAGTTCCATTTTACAAGTTCTTCGATTTCGAAAAATTATTTATGATTCAATAAAACTTGAGTTTCAAATAAGAAGCTATCCAAGTATATTTCCCAACTATTTCAGAAAATCATTAATTAATTCCAATACTCTCAGAATAATAGAAAAATAAAACTTTCAATACATAGAATCAGTTTAAAATTTCATGCAAAGAATCCATTTCAAATACTATATTTTTAGCTGCCACTGAAATTTCACCCCCCAATAATACTGTCAATAAAAATTTAAAATTTATTTATTTAACTAAAACCTAATAATTGATCAAATTCCAGCTACACATTATGTAATATTAAAAATGATATCAAATAGTTTTTTTTATTTTGAATGATTTTGAATAAAAATATCTTTATGAATTAAATTGATTAAATTACTAATTCCAAACCATATTAAGAGATTATAATTATTAGGCGTGTTTTTAAGTAAGTACCGTTTTTAAATATGGCAGATGCAGGGCTACTGTCGCCATTCCACTTATTTGCTTTGAGAATCTATATGTGTTGGTTGGTCATGGATGCCAGCATGGAAGCATTCGTGCGTGTTTACATTAGTTTGCGAGCATTTAAAATGCCTCATACAAAAGAAAATACCTCCGATTATGAAATACGCTCAGTGATTCGTTTTTTGCACGCAAACGCCATAAAAGCTTCTAAATTCCTCTGCAGGTTATTGAGGTGTATAGAGAAAACACTATTAGGGAAGGACTGTTACAAAAATGGGTGAGAGCAATTAAAGATGTCATGACGATGAATGTAGGCATTCAAGAGGGCGACCATCTGTCATTACTGACGACTTAGAGCATAAAATTGATACGAGAAAACATATACATTACGATTTCATCTTTATATAATTAGCTTAGGCAAATTTAAAAAGTATTCTTTTGAACTTGTTACAGAGTGGCTTAAATTAACGAAAGCTGTGTTCGCTATAGAAACCGAAAATGCTAACTAAGGTACACAAAAACAATTGGGGGTTGGCAGCGCTTTGACTTTTCCATAATGGTACGATGGTAAAGGTGATGAGTTTTTAAACAAAACTATCAATGGCGACGAAACATGGATGGCTCATAAGACACTGAATCAAACCAACTTCCATGGAATAGAAGCATCCAACTTCAGCCAAAAAAGTGAAGCTCAAACAATTTCAGGGTACAAAAACATCATATACACTATGTCTTGGGATATAGAGGGCTGTTGAGTGTAGATTTTTCACCTCAGGGTGATACAATAAATTCTGAGAAATATTGTCATACCTTAATTAAACTGCGTCGTGCAATCCAAAACAAAAGACGTGGCATGTTAAGTAAAAGGTTAGTTTTGCTGCGTGAAAATGTCCGTCCACAAGTAGCTCATCGAACCCTATATCTCATTGCATCATATAGATGGGAACAATTTGATCAACCTCAGTATAACTATGATTTGACGCTCAGTGACTTCCACTTGCTCCTCTACATGAAAAAAAATTTAGTTGTTAAGCGCCGTTTGACGATGATGATGTCAAAATGGCCCTGCTACAGTGTAGCCTATCAGGTGGCAGATTTTTATGAAAATAGAATGCAGAAGTTAGTTGTGCAATATGATAAGGGCTTTAATAGTGGAGATAATTATTCCGATTAGTAGCTGAAGGTGTAGTAGTAGACTTCCTTATAAATATAAAATAATAGAAAAAAAACCAAAGTTTTCCTTAATATTAAAACAGTACTTACTACAAAAATACGCTGATAATCTATTTCATATGAAACCACATTTGTAGAATTTTCAAACTGTAGCAATAATGAATTATAAACAAATTGATTTTAGTGTATATGTTATTTGTGAGATTAAAAATATAATCCTCCTAATAAAACCTTAAATTTCAGTCAATTGTATCTCTCCTTTAATGATAAAAATCTCATATTCACTTATAATAACTACTATAATGTTAGTTCATTAAAAACTATCCAGACGCATAAAATTGGCAGTAATTTCAAAATTTACTTGGTTATTATTAAAGTCAGCATACTGAAAAGCTCAATATTCTTTTTAACATTCATCGAGGAAAAAAATTCTCTAAAAATAGGAGGGTAATGATGTTTCACCTAACGAGATTTAAATGAGTGTGTAATTAGAAAATGTTTACACCGAGACACAAGATGAATTTTAAAGAAACTTTTAAGAATAAGTAAAATCAGTAGATTGTGCAAAGCTTTTGTTATGCAAAACAGAAAATAATGTCAATTACATTCACATCTTAGAGTACATTAATATTTAATTAATTATTAAAAAGCAATTAACTTTTAAAAATATTACGTTAGCTATTTGGAAACATTAGAAGCCATGCTAAATAAAAATTATTGTACCATTTTATGCACAATAAATATATTAATAAAGCAGAGTGAATCCTGATTAATTAAATCATAGAAATGAAGTATTAATTTGGAAATTTTATTTTACACTACTCAAGTCTTAGGACTTTTGTTGCAGTTCTTAGGTGTTTAAAAGGAAACTCTTATAAAGTAATAAGGGTTTCTAAAAACCGAAACCTATGTAAACCTGGAAAAAATATAACCTATTTTCAATTACTTTAACCCTCTCACTCACTTAAACTTCATATGAGGCTCCTACAATAATTCAAAGAAACAGTAATTTAAAATAATTTTTTCTCTCAATTTTTTCGCTTGAATAACACCACTTATCCATTTAAGCCTCAAATGTGGCCTCAAGTTGTTTTAGTATATTGTGACAGATAGCAGCTCCAGTCTTGAAAAATTGAAGTCTTTGATTTTATGAAAGAAATGAATGTAGAAATAACATTATTTGTTTGTTTCTGTAATATACTTCCAAATGAGGAAAAATATAACTAGTAAAATTTCCAGTAAAATTTCCCTGTTATAAGACACATATGTGTCATACAATCACATTAAAATTACAAACTTCAAAAAAATAAACTTCATACATATTGGAAACAATAGTGCCTCATATGAGGCTTAAAGTAAACACTTGGTAGTAAAGGGCAACTTCATTAAAAATAAAAATAAACAAGTTTTAATAAAATTCCTAACAAAATAGTTTTGTATTGTCATTTTTAATATAAAAGGAATAAATAGGAAGTTAACTTTGTTAAAAAATTTAATTAAAAATTATTTTTGTTCCAAGTAATGCATCTCACGACAGTAAAGATAAGTTATACAAAATCATACAAGTATTAGACAACCTTTCCAAAGTATTTGCTGAAGCTGCGACCCGGAAGAGTATTTGTCAGTGGATGAAATGATTCCGTTCAAAAGAAGGTCAAACATCAAACAACACGTAAGAGGTAAGGAAAAAATCCCGGGAATTAGCTGGAATTTATGGCTATGTTTAAGCCTTTGAAATTTATTAAGGTGCAAATGCTGAGTCAAAGGAAATTTGTAAAGAATTTGGAGCAGTTGGAGTTGTTGTATTGAGGCTTTGTTAACTTATAACAAATAATAATCACAAATAATAATAACATAATAATCATGAAGTATTTTTCATCAATTTATTCACAATTCCTCTTTTGATGAAACTTATTGAATGGGAAAAAAATTTCAACAGGAACACAATAGTTACAAATAAGGTTTTTTTTTTCAAGAAGCTACAAATAAATTGAAACCTAACACACAATGAAATGAAACGTGATCCAAAAGGTACATTTTCCATTACCACAAGTAAGGAAAACTTTACAATAATAAGGTGGTTCAACAACTCAACTGTTCATGTAGCCTCAACATTTCTTCGAGTAAGGCCTATAGGATCGGTGAAACGCTGGAGCAAGCAAGAAAAACGTGTTAATTTATTATTATTAGGTCTGCATAGACATAAGCTACAACATAAATGATCTTATTTCCGAATTTTTTACCATATGCTGACTGTTTGAGTCGTAAATTGTTAGATTTTATGGAAATTAGATCCTGAAAATGAATTCTTGGATTTATAAAAATTTAAAATATCCATTGCGAATTCCTGTTATATAAATGTAGTTTGACTCAGAGCAAAAAGAAAAGCAGACCAAGTACATTTAGGGATCCACCTACAAAGGAATATTTAAAAGTGCAAGCTCCTGATGAGAGAATTGAGAAGAGATGGTGGTAAGCATTATCCGGCTAAAGCTGAGGGGAAATATGCTGCCAAATGTCATTTATCTGGCTATCCCAGGAAAATTAGATAAAGATGCGCTCGATGCAAGGAAGCACTGCGTGATAGGTACTTCCAGGCTTTTCCCTCGAGATAATTTTTCTAATATATCTGTAATTTCATTGCATTAAGTAATAATTGCAAAAATATCATTTAGAAATTGAAATAAATACAAAAATTAGCTTAAATTTGTCACCTGTGAGTTTCCTTTCATTTTTCTGAATAGGCATGTTTGCAACCTTTTAAATTTACAAGCCTCAAATGAGGATCCTCAAATATCCTATAATGGGATCAAGCTGAACAAATTATTATTTTACTACGGTATTTAAAACAAAAATTTAAAAATATTTATTCATAGAATGATTTTTTTCCGTTTCTCTTTTCATAATTCGTGAGCGAGAGTGTTAACATTACATACGGCTCTAATGACTTATCTAGCAAGTGATTGGCAGTTAAGTACATTGCCTTTTAAAAACTCTTGTAGTATATTTTTAAACAATAACCGAGTTGAAAAACAGAACTTTCTCAACATAATTCATAAAACCATTTAAAAACCGGAGTATGCTAATATATATCACGAAAAATTTTATTCTATGGTTTACAATGCAATTATGGTTTCACTTCAGGTCACCCAAACACGTGGAGAAAGAAATAATAAAAATTGCTTTTTTATATAAGAAAAGTTCTATTTATCTTTATTTCTCCTTAGAAAAAAATTAACAAATTTTTATACAACATAGGACGGAATAGTATTTAACTAGCATTGAAAAATATTCAGAACATGTATTTCTTTTTCTGCATTTGATGTAAAATCTTGCAACTTTTGCAATTTCTGCAACTTAAAACATTTCGCTTTAAACCAAGAAAGAAAGAGTAATTAAGAATAGATAAACTAGAAATCTAGGGAGGGGGAAACCTGCATTAGTAAAAATAATACAATCAAGGCAGATGGATGATTACACTATAATTTCTGAATATTTTTTGTATAATGAAAAAAATACTATAAAGTTTTGATAGAATTGAATAATGCACTTTAACTTTTTCACAATATTTCCAATAAACAATTTTTCACAAAATTTGCAAACTAAAAAACAGTTACTAAATGTTTACAAATTTAAAAATAAACTTTGCTGAAAGGAGAAAGTTTCACATTTTTTAATTGAGAGAGAATTGCTGGTGATAATTGCTTATTTATTCCATTGTGTTTGCCTATCTACAGAAGAAGAAGGAAGCCTGAAGTATCAAAGTTACAATAAGCTTTCTGGACCATCGAGTGCAACCTTTAGAATATTTTCAAGTTTTGCAGAAGTATTTACTATTTTCAAATATATTTCAGGTTATTTATGACTGGTTGGAAACTTGTTATTCGCACTGCTGAATTGCATAGGAAAATTTCCATAGCGTAGGGGGAAGGAGAAAAATCAAAAACCTCTCCTATTAAATGCATTTTTAAAAATTTGTATAAAATCCCCCAATTGATATTTTCCAACGTTCTTTTTTAAAATGGCCAAATGTTCATACCGTATACCATATGAATACCGCATATTTTGGATCGACTTAATTTCTGGATGGAACGATTTTTAACTTAAAAATAAAAAATATTACTGCTTTTCAGTTCGTATTCAATTATTGTTATCACTTGGGGACATTTATTCTAAGCAATAGTCTGTTAGCCTTAAGCCTAACTTGTAATCCAAAGAAGTGTTTTTTTTAAAAAAAATATGACTTTTATTGGGAAAAGAAGACTAGCTACATTTTTGTTTCCATTGAAGTCACATTGCCGCAGCAGCAAATTTACTTTTTAATTTAAATAGTACATAACAAAGTAGAACAAATTTCTTGCATTAAAATTTATTAGAAAGCAATATTTACTGAATTGACATTAAAAAAAATCACAGTATTTTTGGAATAAATAAATCTGACGTTTATTGTCAATTTTGGGGCCATTTATTTCTTCCAATTTATTTTGCAAAATTACAGTCTAACAGATGCAATTTCAGCACTTTAAGGAATGTATTGTTATCAATTTTTAAAAAAAATAGTATAATTTTAACATATCAAATCTTTTGTTACCTAAGATCTGTAAATAAATAAATATTTCTCATCGTAAAATTTATATGATTCATACTAAAAAACTTATCAATAAGATCTAAGCCTCATCTCTCTTGCAACTTTTATCCCTGACTGTATGATTATTTATTGTGTATTAAATTTGAAACTACATATTCAAAGCTTCATAAATATGGACATTTGTTGCAAACACATTTAATAATTATCAAACACTAGTGTGAGTTAAATTCAATTTATTTCGCAATTTCTTCTATAATATATAGTTCAATAAATAAATGTTGAAAGGGCTGCAGACTTATCCGTCACATGACTTTTATAGTTCTTTTTTAGCATTATTTCTGTAAATATGATTTCTTGTTTGCTTTTAATTTGCATGAAATTAAATCTACTTTACATGCGGCAGATGGTATGTTCATAGAATTATGATGGACTTCGAATTATGATTTTCCTGGTAATTTATACTATCTTAAACACGTACATAAACAATATTCATACATTCACACTTGCATAGTATCAACATAAAAGCAAGCAAAAAATATTGCACTGGAAACAAATGTTGAACTAGTAGGTTTTCACCCGGTGGGAGAATGAAAAAACACTACTGAAGCTCTTCCCTAGTCGAATGAAGTTACAACAAATACCACCGTCAGATGAAAAAGATGACAAATGAGTTTTTCCTCATTTGGAACTTAACATATCTGCTGCATAACAATTTTAGACCCAATCCAATTTGCCGTGTAGCATCCCTTATTATGCCCCCTCATAGTTAGCTGTTGGTCGAATCAGACTTTTAACTACTGATCCATTAAACACGATGTTTGCTCTTTTGCCACAAAATTACTGTGAAGAGGCAATTAGATGCCAGAACGTATACCACACTTTAACTGTTTTAGATTAGGAAGTTTCAAATGATCCAGGACAATTTAAAGTTTTAAACCTCATTTATTTGTCATTTATTGTAATATTGTGCAATGAGAATATCATTCGTTCAAACAGAACAATAATGAAGTTATCTTAGATATTTATAAAATTAATAGCCGATGAATAAATGAAAAGATACAACTCGTATGGCAAAGTTATCAGATTAGTATGGAATATAATGATGAATAGAGCAAATGACGAATAACGAGACAAGAAGGAGAATCTAGATAAATCTAGCAGCGAAATTAAGCTAGATAGTTTGCAGAGGAGGACGGTATTCGGATCGGCAAAGCGAAATCTCCTTTTTTCTCTTCTATTGTATTCTGATAGCTGCACGAGTATAAACACTATTAATATACGTGCGCCCTCAGAATACTTGTAATTTTCATAACCGTGAGTCAAGAAAAAAAATTGTTCTCGTGTACCGCCTCATAGCAAGATGAGATTGGAGCAAGAGGATCGTGTCGCCTCATGGCAAGATGAGATGGTAGCAAATGGTTCAAGGACAGTCTCAACTGCAATTTCAAAAATATGACTAAATTAGCAATTCAATTCTGTTTCCATTATTTTTAGAGCGAATGTAACAGGCATCAAATCCAGTTTGCTTAAATTAGCTCGAAATATGTGGATTTAAATCAAAATGAGAAAAAGAAAAGTCTGAAGATAATTGTCTTATATTTTTAATGAAATAATGAAAGAAGATACATATTTTTATGGGATTCCTGATTGTTTTTGTTGTTTTATATAATATTTTTTATCATGTTCTTTCGATTCAATTTCTTCCTGCAAATCTATAATCGTTTCACTCGGCTTTTCATGCATATGTTAAGAATAGAAGTGAACTCTTTTTTTTTTCGATATTCACCCTATAATGCTGTTTTTAGTGGAGGTTGAAAGCAGAGATAAGCATTCAGATCAAAATGAATGTTTTGGAGAATATGTTCGTTTTCTCTTGTAGTACTTGAGTACGAATTAGTATTTTAAATGTAGGACTAGGAGTAGGGATTGGAACTTCTGTTCCTTTAGATCAGGGGTACGCAATTGTTTTGACTCGGGGGCACTTTGTGGAAGCGGAGGCTAGAGGGGGCTATTAAAATTATTGCATTCACTAGTTGTATTGATTGCATAAATTGTACTTTAAAAATCAATAAATAGAAATTAAATTAAATAGTGGCAGTTTGTGTCAATTTTTGTACTGATTTTATGTAATCTATAGCTATAACATACTTAATTTTAGAATCAGTTTGATGATACAAGTGTACCATTTTACACTTTTCTGTAATTTTTTTAAATCAGGAGTGAGATTGCTTGTTGAGATTCTCGTCACAGCCTGCAAACTAAAGTTTGCCAAAGAGAATCTATATTTACTTTTGCTGATCTTTTTTTGAGAATATTTTCCCAGCAAATTTCTTCATTCATGGAATTATGTCACACCAGACAAAAATGTTTTAAATCAACTAATGTCATAGCATTAAACATTTTTTCACAGTGCGATCTGACTGCAAATCAATAAATTAAAGTTGTAGATCCTCTGGTGCTGTGTCATCATCAGCTGTGATAGGATAAGAGAGCAAATTAAATTTAGACTTGATTTTCGTTAAGTCCTGAAATATTCGTGTGACCTCGTCCTACAAACTCTGCAGATGATAGGGAAAACAGTCTTCCTAATAAAGGGAAATGATAATAATTGCTTTGCAAATAGACCTAGTTTCGTTTTAAAGGATTTTACGCATGGGAAGGAAACTCAGTTCAAGGCGAATTTTTATCACTGTGCTTGAGGGTTTCAAAAGGCTCTCAGAGGGTCTCATGTGACCCGCGGGCCGTTATTTTCCCATCTCTGCTTTACATGGACCTTTCTAAAAGTGTGTGTTCATTTTTAAAGAACTAACTTGTTCTTTAGATTCTTCGCATAAGCCCTCAGAAATGTTCAAATGAATTTAACATTACAGAAGTACTACTTAAGTACATATTTGAAAAATTCTAGACGGTTGGTGTTTTTTAAGGTAACTGAAATTTTAAATTGCTTCAAATTCTGATTTTTTTTATTTTGATGTTACAAATTAGATAGCACTCCGTTTATTCATTAGGTCCATTATATACCAGAATTTGATTAATACAACTTAGGAAAAAATTAAATTTTAAAGTTGTAAACAGCCATGCCCAATCATAAAGAATATCTTTATTTACGTTCTTCTCACGGATATTCTAGTACACTTTCCTGATTACATATTTAAACTATAGTGCTGGTATTTTGTACATTATGAAATGAAGTTATTTCCTATATAGTGAATGTATTTTTTTTTCTTAAAAACACTTACAAATTTTACGATAGCACAATGTTATATAAAAGATAAAACTTGTTTCTTTAAAAAATTTATTAAATTCAAGTTTTAAAATTGTGATTATATTCAGAATATAAAATGTTACATTTATATATACGCTGTTGATTTTCAAAGTTATAAATGCATTGTATTTTATGTGCGATATATGCACCTAAAAGTAAGTACATTACTAACAAATGCATATACAGTTGATTATTAATTACCCGTGCTGAATTATTCATATGCATAAATGTAATTTTTTTTCACATAAACAAATCCATAAGTATATAGATATCTCAATATTGAGATATGACTTAAAAAGTTAGGATTATTTAAACTGGGTATAAAATAAGCTCTTTTTTTCTTCTTGGATATATCTCAGTTACTTAAAATCAATACTAAGTTGAGCAGTATTTTTTAACTTTATCTTTACCCAGAGAAAAAAAAGATCTTGAAGTATACGTTTATCGTTAAAAGAATTTTTATATATTTATATATTAAACATTAATAAATTGAAGTGTAAATTCTGGTTATAAAGAGTTTTAAATCGATTTTCTACCATGCAGAGTATTTTGTGAATATAAGGCATAAGTATAAGAGAGAGGACCTGTGTCTTTAACTATAGAAAATAACTTCGAATCATAGGAAATAAATTCTTCGGAGTATCATCAATGTTTTTCCGAAAACTTAAAAGGATTTTTATTCTTAAATTTCTTAATATTAGATTGTATTTTACCTTCAATATTGTTAGTGGTTTCACTATGGTTGCCGTCATGTATGACACTAATAAAAAATTGCCATTAAAAATTTTTATACTCTCCACAGATGTATCACTTGACAAGGGCTTGTAATTGAAGATACAGTATTAAAGAACTTTCCTTTTTTCGTACATAACTTTACAGCAGAATGCTTAAATTTAATGAGTTATTTTGAAATTGATGTCTGAAATCATAATGTTTCGCGATAAATGAAACATGTAGCTTGAAAGAGTTGTTATCACTTAAATAAAATAAGTCATCTCTTTCTTTAAAATTGCCCTGCAAGGTATACTTCCAGCCAATTTTTCATTCCTTCACTTCTAAACGTGCCATAAAACTGTTAAATATGGGTCTTAAATTTATTTCTTGCCCATTTCATAAATGTTCACGAACTCATTTAAGCAAAGAAAGTGTAATGAGAAGTGACTTAAAAATTAAAAGAGGGTCTCTGTAGTGGCATTCATGTAATTAAATTGATCTCCCAAAGTTTTCTATGAATTTAATATTTTCTCTAACTATTCTCGACATGCATAAGTTTTGCTTATAGAATTATATACTTTTTAAAGTTAACATTTTTTTAAAAAGCTAAAGGTTTCGTAAAAATTAGATCTCATGAAATTGGAATGCCATGGAAGAACTTTGAGCATTGACAGATTTAACTAGCATTCGCCCCGAATACACGGTGAGTCTTTAGTCGCACCAAGGTTCGTACCCACGTCTCGAAGAAAACCGCAATCCGCTACCAGGACCACTAAGCTTGTCCAAGGTGGTTAGAGATACGGGGAGACAGATAGCCTAGAAAGTATCCTGGTACTTTGCAGAGCATGTTGGCTGATGTGTGCTGTGTGAGATCTGGTATTATCCCGCTGGTAAATGGCATTCAGCATCTCTTAAAGAAAGGTAGTGTTACCAGATGGAACTCATCATCCGCGAATCGTTGGGACGTCATACTACAAATAATACGGTCTAGCTGTGATCTGCAATGGTAGAGGATGGCGCTCCAAACCTAAAACTGCGTTGTCGCGTGGTATGGAGTTTCACAGTTGGGGCCGGATTGGACATGTCACGAGGTTGCCTCCAGGCTCGTACACGGCTGTGATCACTGCTTAAACAAAAGCGTGTTTCATCTGAAAACACCACATCCTGCCACTCCGAAGTCCACGTGGCTCTATCTCGACACCATGGCAAACAGAAACACCTGTGATCTAGGCTTAGTGACAATCCTCTTAACGGATGCATTGAATGTATACCCCTATAGGTGAATAATGTTTCTGCTCGATATGGCAGCATCAAGAGTATCCTGCTACCCCTCCCCGTAAAATGTCGATGAAAGTTACCTGTGGGCTCTAAAGTGCAAGCCTGCGAACGCTTCGAACGCATGCTGACGTCACCCTATCAGTACCGCCACCCATTATAATGTACCACATTACCTTCTTGCACTCATCTTTACCAAAGCAGGTGTACGGTTTACGTGTGTAAGTGCCTTTCGGTTGCGATTTGACGCGGGGACCATCCTACTCTTCTCAGTCCAATCACCATACTCTTGGTGTACTCATCTATCTTCTGGAAGTGCCTCAATCTTCAGGGTCCTGGCATTCTCAGTACTGAATAATACCTCTGAGACAGATGACCAATTTTCAAAGATACTATTCTGTCCGATGGAGCAGCACAACTGTTGTTGATTCTGCAGATTGATTATTTCCTTTATATCTCGCTTTACCTGTCCTAGAATATAACGTACTTCTCATCATTTGCATAACTCTGTGTATTGCGTCTACCCAACAATTTGTATATTTTTCTGAGTATGTGTACATAATATTCTATTTTCACTGTCATGTAGTGTACATTACAAAAACAGATTATTACATTCGTAGAATTGATTACATTCGTAGGTAACTATTATTTAATTGTAAGTGTTCAAACTGAGAAATATCTAATATTTATTTTTTCATTTAAACTTGTTATAATAAAGTACAAATTTTATAGAGGAAGAAAGTCTTGCTAAACTTTTGCCTAGCAAAATCTTTAAACAAAAATGCACCGAATACTTAATAAAAAGAAATACATTTATTTTTAAAATTTTGATTATAAGTAATCAATAATTGAGATTCTATTTAGTCAATAATAATATTTTATGTTGGACCTCACAATACGAAAAATAATTAATCATTTTATATTTAACTAATGCTAAAATCTCACATGAAGATTTCTTTCGAAGAAAAAAAAAGAGTTAATAAAATTTGAGTGTAATAATTACGTAAAATATAGTAAGAATAATAATAATAATATAAGTAAATATTCTTCAAAGCTAAAAAATATTTGTAACTGAGATTTTATTTATTTTTAAGAATTCCATTTAATTTTCTCGAAAGAAATATATATCATCGGAAGGATTTCACAGCGATACGTTTCCCTGTTACTTCATTTATGTTGCAATCCTAAATATTTTGATGTAGATTTTTTTCTTCTTCGAAAGTATAAGAACAAGGAATAAATACATTAAAAAAACTCTACGAGATATCTTTTTTCATTTCCGAATTAGATGATAATACACTAGAAGGAGATAAAAATTCTCTTCAAAAGTTATTAACTATTTCATATATCAAAATATACTGATTGTAAATATACCATATCACTAAAGATATCTTAAAGTGATCACATCTTTACGCCTAACATCAATTTTTGTAAGTATATATATATAACTAAAAGGGGAAAGTTACGAAAAATTATCTCGATTTCAAAAAGATGTTATACAAAAATTTAATTTTCAATCAAAAATACATAATAAAATATCAGAAATGTATAAAATAAATATAGATAAGATATGAAAATTTTGTAAATAAATTTTGATAATGACTAAATATTATGAAAAAAATTGTATCTCTGTCATTAATTAACAAACTTATATAATATCATAAAATTACATTGTATACACTCATACTTAATTTTGATATATTATATTCATATCTTACATAATTATGGGTTTTAAAATATGAAATGTATTTTAATTGGATTTCAATTAACAAAACCTACCGGACGGAATATTGGCAAAAAAATAAATTCGTCGTGGAGAAGATAGATGAATGAAACACTTCTTTTTAAATGTAGACGTAAAATCAATTATGCCACACTTTTCAAAATTTTTGCGTTGATCAACATATGTTTCGTTTGATGTGATATGAAGTTGATATTTTGAAATACGTGATATATAAAAAAAAATTGAAATATCTGAAGCAGAACTGGTAAGAAATAAATTGTTTGAACAAGCATTAAGACTAATTTTAAAATATTCTGGGAATCTGAAAGGAAAATTATAATAGTGTCTTATGTCTATTATTGGGACGAAGAATAAAATGCATAAAGGAAGCTCTTTACAAATGTTAGCAAAATCAAGTTTTGAATGAGCTAAAATATTTTGCAAAAGTATTATTTAAAATACCAATCGGTTAAATATTTCAAATTTTTATAGTGATCTGAATGATAAATACGAGAGTAATTCTGATTATATAAACAGACAAACATTTTATTGAAGGAAACTCTTATTCAAGGCAATTGAAACTTTCGTAAGTGTTAATTGGCAACCTTTCAGGGTGTGTTTTTCAGCTTTTCGATAATATCAATGCTAACATGGCTTCTGCAGTCTTAGTTACAACGGTGTGTCCTCTCGAAGAAAGTACTTTTCAAAAACAGCGTTCTGTGATTTGATTTTTACTTTCAGAAAGTGTAATACCATCAGAAACATTCTCTTGGACGAACAAAGATTTCGGCAGAAGTTGCATGAACATTGCGAGGTTTCCGCGTGGCTGGAAAACCTTACAAGTTTTCGAAAAACCGTTCACCTACGAGCGAAGTGTCCATGATCGGATTTTCTTTGATTATTTGAATAGAAAATCCAACATCAACAGTGTATACAAGAAAGTCAAGTCACCATTGAAGAGGAATTGCTCGAGATGCGAGAGGAAAGGCGGGCTTCTTGTACAAAACAACACTTGAGCTTGTACGGAACAATTGACGCAGGAAATTGTTTGTAAAGAAGGTTATGAGCTTCTACTTCATCCTCCTTACAGTCCTGACTTTGCTTCTTCGGATTTTTATCTGTTTGGTTCTATGAAAGAAGCTTTGCGAGGCATCGAGTTCAACCACAACGAAGGGGATAAAGAAAAAAGCACTCAAAACTGACTTCGAGATCAAGATAAAGAATTTTCCACTGAGGGGACAAGAAGAATACCATAAGGATGGGACAAGTGCAGAGAAGTTGATGGGGATTAGGAGAAAAAAAAGTAAATAATAGTACATTAATTTAATAAACCATTTATACTGTGAAGCTATTTATCTGTTTAAATATTGAATGGCTTTCGTATAAGCTTATTTGTTTTTATATACCTATTTGTTTGTTTTTTCTGAGTGTATTTTTTGTTGCAAAGAAATTTTTCTTTAAAAACATTTGATACTTGTAAATAATAGGGAAAAAATAAAATTCGATTTATAAGGCTGATTCACATGGGAAGGAATTCTTACAGAATATTTACCTCATCAATAAATCATTCCTATTTTGCAATAAGAAAAATTACAGAATAAAATCAAACTTAAGTACCCAATGAATCATATCAGGACAATATTTCTCCTTTGGGAAATTTCGGCATTGAGAATTCTCTTGAACTATATTTTTTTTTCTTTTGCTTTTGCTTTTGTTTTAGAAACCGTGAGTATTAGAACGCTTTGGAAGTATATTATTTTCTCAAACGTAAGGGTAAAATAATTGGATTCGATCTATTCTTGGTAAAAAAGCGCATTATATTATATTAAACAGACAATAAAAATTGCTCATGAATAATTTTAAGCAACAGAATTTCTTATTATATGTAGGTGGAAAAAATGATTTGAATATGAATTAATTTTTTTACTTAAAAATTAAAAAAAAAAGATCAAAAGGTTTGATTCGTTTCACACACTTTTTATATAATAGACAAAAATTGAGCAATAAATTTAAAAAAAAAGTTATGTGTATGTTTTAAATTTGTATTTTTATGTGAAAATAAACGAAATTGTAGGGGAGGGTAAGGATATATTTCGTTTACAACTTCTACAGCTCAATGATTCAAACTTAACAGTAAATTTAATAGATATGTGTACCGTAAAAACATACCAAACTAGAATTAAATGTTACAGTCGTAGAACAGTAAGCTTAATAGATATTTGCACCTTAACACATCCCATTAGACTAGAAACTAATTTAACAGTATGAAAGCGAACGATTTAACATTAAATTTAATAAATATGTGTGCCGTAACACATCACACTAGAGTTACGTTTAACAGTATGAAAGCGAAAGATTTAAAAGTAAATTTAGCAGACATTTGTACCGTAACATATTAGACTAGAGTTAAATTTGAAATTAGTAGAGTGATTTCCTTAAATCTTTCCTAATTCTTGTATTATACATGTGTACCGTAAAACGTCAGGCTTGAGTTACATTTAACAGTAAATTTAACAGACTTCAGACTAGTATTATATTTAACATTAACAGAGTGATTTCCCTAAATCGTTACTAATTCTTATAAAATACACTCCATGAATTTGTTCAAAGTATCTCTGTGTCTATGTCTTTAAATAAATCGACTCTTCTCTAAACATTTTCCAGTGTAATAAAATTTTTCATAAAGATGCCTTTCCAGTGGCATACAAGTAAAAATATAGTAACTGTAAATAGAGAGAAACTCTTGTAGTCTGTTTGCGAAGTTCTATAACCTGTTAGGTTTTCAATCATTCCACACCATTTAAGGATTATTTCTGAACAATATAATGCCCTCGTGATCGCAAGAGCACATCTTTTAATTGATTGTCCTCATATATTTAAAACAAATATTTTCTGAACCATTTCAATCGACAAATCCTTTCACTGTAGTAACATCGGATGGGAAGCCGCCGTTCAAGAATTTTAGCTATTGTAATATTTGGCAAAAACTCCTCAAGCACCATTTTCCGGCTTTATGTCAACACCATTTTAGGTAATAGCCTGAATATAGGTCAGATGTGAAATGACGATATATTGATGCAATTAATTTGTATAACTTTTTTTCTTGAAGAAATCATAAAATGTTTCTGAAATTGTATGCATTTCTTTTTCATTATATGCATTTTACATTCATCAACTAATGATTCAATTGAATAATTCCTGTGCATGTTTGCGCTCGCGTGCGAGTGTGTGTGATGGGTTTACTTATAATCCTATAATGTATATAAATAGTACTTAAGCTAAACTGAAGGTATGCAAAATATTTCAAGCCTAATTTAAATGATACTTTAGTTATAGCATTTGAGTGAATAGTTAAGCATTCAAATTATTTTTCATTCATTGCCTTTTGCTTCTCCTCTCATAAATTTTACTTTTGATAAAAAAATCATTTAAAAAAACATGCGCACTACATTAATACTTCCGTTCTGTTATCAAAAAGAATCAAATTGAGATAATAAGTTCTTTTTTCACTGAGCAAAAGTGAAATTTAATATTTACTTTTTTCGAACTTGATTGTCGCGAGTTAACTATTCATTGAGTAAAACCAAACTAATTGAAGTTATTCACACACTAATGAAAATATCAATAACAAATCATACCAAAAACAACATCCATTTACCCCTTAATTCTTTTAAAGAAAAGACCTTGTGGAAAGAACTAATAGAAAACCCTTTCTCCTCAACTGTGTCTACTAATCTCGATAAACAAATACAAAGAACGGAAGCCGAGTTGCTTGAGAATAGTTCCACAAAACAAAAAAGTCTTTCACGGGTAACAAACATTCTTTGTTGACGCTGAAACAACACAGCTCTTTGACTACGTTCTTATTTATAAGTTGGCACGACTGCGAGATTAAATTTCTATGACTTCAGAAGCACTTAATTGTTCGGAGAATTTAAATATTAGCCGAACTTTCAAACAGACGATAGCTTCTGTCTCTCGAGAGCTCTGTTGTTTCGGATTTAAAAGAGCTGCACAATCAAAGCAGTAAAAAAAAAGTTATCTTCGAGGAACGAAACGATGAATGTGAGATTACAAATGCTACGAGCGAACTAAAATGGTTACTTTTGATAGCGGTATTGTCTTATCAAATGTTCAAGGCGATAAAGTGGCTGAGACTGAATGTTCACTTCCCCTAAAATTCTAAAGTTGTGTATTACTCGTTATTTCTAGTCTTAGAGGATATTTACCAACGAAATGCAATAGAAGGGCATTGGAAAATGTTAAAATTGTTGATATATAGCATTTCATTTTTATAAGTAATTTCAGAATTAATCTTCTCATATGAAGAATAATTCGAATTATGAATGTACGTCTCAATATTATGAATTCTTTGAGCATGCATGAGTTGCATGAGAAAATCTGTTTTATGTGTATTAAAGCGTCTATGCATTGCTGACTATTAATGAACCGATGAATTTATTCTGCATATTCAATTTATGCACCAAACATTTGGTTGAAATGTCTGAAATTGTTCAAATAAACCAATATTGTAAGCAAATTGCTTACAATACATATTTAATAAAGATAATTATAAACATTATAAGCGCAAGTTGTGTATGATAATAAGAACATGAACCATGAATTCAAAAGCTTATCAAAATGAAAAAATATCGTCCTTTGAATACACACTCAAACATAATACTTCACCTGAATCATTATTTTAAAGTAAACTGGAAATTGAATTTCTTTGTTTTCTTAATAGCATTCGTATTTTGGAGTTTTTGTACACAGTTATCGATTATTTAAAATTAATATATTTTACTGGTAATATTTTTAAAGTAAAAACTGCATTATAAAATAAAGTTATTTTCATAGAAAATGCAATAAGGAAAATCTATATTGTCGAAAGTGAATGAGAATTAGAAAATATTTTACCGTAGTTCTTTGCGGATTTTAATTTATGAAACACATTACAATGGCTTTTAATATGAAATTAATTACGAACTTAAGATCTTCGCTTGATTTCGCGGAAACAAAAAACAAATTATTTATAAAAACACAAAAAAGCTGAAGGATCACAAAATTAATTCAAGGACCTTCTTTTTTTTCGAATATTACTAAAGAATTTCAGACTCTCATTAAAAGTTTAAGGAGTTTTTTAATGTTTTTTAAAAATAGTATTATTGGAAAATTCTTGCTAAATGTAAATGAATTAAAAAACAAAAATAGTAATTATTTATTCATTGAATTCCATAATTTTATTGTTCGTTCCGTAAAATTACAAAGCAAAATAATTAATAATATGGAAAAAATATGTTTCACCGCAGATCTATGAATTTACTCTTAAATAAATATAATTGAATATATTTTCCAAAAAAAATCCATTTAATTTAGTAATTAAATGAATACTCCCAGGTTTCATTCTTTGGATTCAATACAAAATATCTAGTATTTGAATATCTGAAATCTACTAGGCAGATTAAGAGAATTATTTAGTTCTTTTTCATTTAAACAAATTTTAAGCCAATTCGACGTGTCTTAAAATAATTGACTGTTAGTTTCTATGCAAGTATAACAGCTTACAGTCAATCAACAGGGGATGAAGTGCAATATCTTTTGCCCACGGTACAATATTTATATATCTCAGCTTATCCCTCTTCTCCATTAATCTCTCTTCCGGTTGTATACGAGAAGAGAAAATATAAAAAAAGACAGAACATGCAATTCACTTTGTTTGCGACCCATTTGGTGACCAGGTGGGAAAGAAAGAACAGTCCCACTGTAGCTCATAAATGTCGTAAGAGGTGACTAAAATGGGTACACAGCATCTGGGGATATAGCTGGGCACCCTGCCCCTGGGGATTATATCAGCTATCCGCAAGAGTTTGCCCTCGTTGGATAGGTATGGGCCCGTGACCCAGAGGTACCCAAGATATATTTTCCCTATAGGGTTTACTGTCATTGGTAAATGCGGGTGACGCCCCACCGGGATACCCTAGCAATCCTTTTCTATTTTCGTCTCTTTTTCTTGTCGCCAATTTTTATCTCTTTTCCAATTTTTTCACACGTCTAGATCACAGCTTTCCACTTTACTAGCTGAACACTACCTGGCTTACTTTGCTTGGCGCAACATATCCATATCTGGCTTTTGCGCCATTAAATTCCACCATTACTCACTCTCTTTATTTGCGTATGCCAACTTCGGGAAATAAACATAGACTCGTTACATAAAATAGAATTGTTAGAATAGAATACTATTGTCTCAAATGAAACACAATAAATAAAAATGACGATGACAACTAGTCATGGTGTCCATAAAATTATGTTTTTTGCAAAAGCCTGCAGATTTAAAACTAACTTATAAAGCAATATCTATCTGGAGACGTTTAATAGATGACACCGCACAATGTTGCACACCGCCAACTTATCTTTACAATGTTATCTGCCATCAAAAACAGGTATTAATTGATGGTATATTAATTGATCACCTTAATTTATTTTTAGGTGCGTATTAACTGTAAAAATTTCAATACGACATTTTTTAAATATTTTTAAATACCTATTTGTATTACATTAGAAGACATTAATAAAAGTCTATGAACTACATTTAACTTATGAAAATGCTGAAAACATGGATAGTTTCTAGATTAAAGATATTTACTCAGTTCTTCAGCTGGCTTCAATTTTCAGTCTTTCAGTGTTTATCAATGCTTTTAAGAGCTAAGAAATAGTGTCATTGCGCTGTTCAAGAGTTTGTTTTATAGACATCTCTTTTTAGAGCTGTCTTCTTAGATTTTGAAGAGGTACTTTCCTTTTACTGAACGCGAAGGGGTTCGATTTTTTATACGGATCACACCTGTAAAATGGATAATGAAACTAAAACTCCTCTCAGAAATTTCCTCTCATACAATTTCTCTTAAGTCTTTTGAAAATAGAAGAAAATCCATGTTACAAATTAGATATTTGTTAGCTTATGATTGAAATTCATTTATAAGTGAATTTTATTTTAAATCGAAAACAGAGCTCAATGGGGAAAAAAAAAGCATCAATAAGATTATCCTTCTTTAACTCGTGATCCTCCAGTATTGAAATATTTTCTTTATTAGAATAAAATGTATGTGGCAATGTCTAGAACTGAATTTTTAAGAGGAGGGACTTCAACTGGATTTTTTTCTGTCATTATCTAGGAAAAAAATAAAAATTATGGTCTTTTTAACAGTAATTCCAACTAAAGTACGAAGCTGGTTTAAAAAGTATCCGGGTTAGGAATGGTATTTATTTTCATTAACGTCGCAGTCAGAAGCAACACGAAGACTACTGGTAACGGACCTTGAAATTTTGAATATCCATCAAGTGATGAGAACGACACCTGAGCAGGTACTTCCCTCTCTTAACTTCCACACCCACCAATTGGTGGACTTTGAGCCTCGACATATTTAATATGCATCAGCCCCTGCTTCACGGCGGGCCTTTTGCGATGTCAAGGCTCGAAACCATGGCTCGACGAAAACCGCTCGCCGCGAGTCAGCGACCAAGATCACTTAAGTAGGCTGCAGTTAGGAATGGAAAATGGGGTATAGGAATTGGAAAAATGAATGGGGTTGACTCTCTTCAGTATTGTCCAATGATCAGTTTTTTTTATTCAAAATTTCAAAAGTTTTATGCTTTTTCCATCCAGAAACTTACAGCCATTAAATTTTCAGCCGATGAGACCGTCTTCACCTTCTTTGGTGAAGATTCACTGGAACCATTATTATTGGTTGCTTTCTGGTATGTAATGATGAATCCGGGTCTCATCGAGTGTGAAAACTTGAAGCAAAATGGCGACGACAATTTGACGCGGAGGCAATCAAACCTAAGCCATGATTTCGTGTAATATTCGATTTGGCACCCCTTAACAAATGACAGTATTCAACGGTAACACCAAACTGCCTTAGAAGCGTCATCTATTGGTAAAAACAGGTACTTTGGGAATAACCCTTGTAATATAGTGGTTGTATAAAACAAATATTAGAGCCGAACACAAATAGTCAACATAAAGCATTCTACAATCAAACAAATAATGCAAAGTTTAAATTTTAGACTTTACTGGTATTCAAAATATCTCTTGTTCTGATCAAATTTATAAGTTTTCTCTCTATAATTTAAAATTTTTTCAATCATTTTTAAAAAATAATTTGTTTTATTATTATTATTTTTTATTTATTTATTTTGCATTAGCAATTTTTTGAGTGTCATTTGAGTGACATTGCATTCACACGAAAAATATAGTTCTAGCTTTTAGAAAAATAATGTGCGTAAAAATGAGCTTTTTTTACCGATACAAAAAATTAAAATACAAAAAACAAACAAAATTATATTTATCTTCAGATATACCACAACGATCGAGATATTAAAATCAGTGAAAAAAAATTTCTCATGTTTTTTCTTTCATTGTGTTCGATTAAAATTTACACTCACTTACATTTCTATAATGATTCAAATAATCTTATTTTTTATCTTATTTTCATCAAAACATAATTTTCAATCAAGCGAATATTTACTTGATTTTAAGTAAACCAGAAGCAATTATAATGAGACAATGACTACAGGCAAACCAATATTTATCAGATAATTATGGGAATATCAATATAAACGCATACGCTTATATAGTTTTACTTACGAGCAGTACGGTGTCTCTTATCGTAATCGTTTTTTTTTTTTTTTTTTTTTTCCTTTTTTTGATTTTATTAAGGCATGTCAATTTATAGTTTATCAAAAATATAACCCAGAAAAGAAGGTAATTTTTCAAAATAAGTCATTGCCAAAATCTTATTTATATTCTTGCCGAGAATTAAAGTAGGGAAGAAGAGTACGTGAATAAATGCAAAATGTTCTTAAGGTGGCTGAGACTCCTTCGACAAAGAAAAATGGTTTTCTTTTATGGTAAATTTAAATAATCCTCACTTATTTAAATTGAAAGTATTAGAAATCCAATCCAAGCATTGAGAAACATATATATTTAACAAATGGATCAATAAGTTCCGAGACTAACCCAGAGATGGCGCTCGTAGTAAACCAGTAACCAGGTCTTTCTAGAGTACTAACCTTTGCTTGAAACGTGTCAAAATTTTAAGTCGATCGGACCAGAAACAGCTGAGTTATCGAGGTTGGAGTAAAGTCGTTTTGGAGTTTGTTTAAAAAATGGAAAAAACCGAGTTTCGTGTTCTGATAAAACATTGTTTTTTAATGGGTAAAAACACCGTGCAAGCGAAACAATGGATTGAAAAATGTTACCCGGACTCTTGTCCATCAAAAGCAACGATTTGTCGGTGGTTTGCCGAGTTTAAACGTGGTCGTACCGACACAAATGACGCGGAACGCTCGGGTAGACCTGTGGAAGCCGTTACACCGGAAAATGTGAGTGAAGTGACAAAAATTATAACGAAAGATCGTAAAGTGAAGCTCCGTGAGATTGCTGAGATGACACAGATATCATATGGAAGTGTATTTACTATCCTTCATGAAAAATTGAGCATGAAAAAGGTTTTTTCCAAGTGGGTGCCGCGATTGCTTTCGATGGAACAAAAACAGCAACGAGTCGATGATTCAGAAAGCTGTTTATCGCTATTTACTCGCAACCAAAAAGATTTCTTGCGTCGTTACGTGACCATGGACGAAACATGTATACATCACTACACTCCAGAGTCGAAGCGGCAGTCATCTGAGTGGCGCACAGCTGGCGAAAGCCGTCCGAAAACGCAGCAGTCAGCTGGCAAAGTCATGGCGTCAGTTTTTTGGGATACGCATGGCGTGATTTTCATTGACTACCTCGAAAAAGGTAAATCGATCAACAGTGATTATTATATTGACTTGCTGGTGCGTTTGAAGGAGGAAATCGCAAAAAAGAAAAATACTCGCAGACAATGCACTGCCTACCACCAGTCGTGATGAAAACAATGGCAAAGTGAACAATTGGGCTTTTGATCTTGCTTCCCACCCCATACTCGCCAGATTTAGCCCCAGTGACTACTGTCTTTGCTGATAATGCTCCAGGGGAAAAGATTTGGCTCAAATGAGGAGGTCATCGCTGAAACTGAAGCTTATTTTGAAGCGAAAGATAATTTTTTTTATAAACATGGTATTGAAAAATTGGAAAAGCGTTGGAACGATTGTATCACCCTAAAAGGTGATTATGTTGATGAATAAAAAAAAGTTTTGCAAAAAAAAATGTTGTTTTCAATGTTAGTGTATGATTAATTAATAATCAATAGCTGTATTTACATTTGTAAGTCATGTACTTTTCTGTAGGTATATCTTGCATAAAAACCTAATACATTCACAACTTTAGAAATTTTTAGAATACATAATATATACTGAATTTCATTAAATTTTAAATTTTCCTTATTAATTGTACAACATTACGCAGTATTTAAAAATACTTAAGTGTTGATAAGAAAATATTATGTGCGCTGTATAAAAAAAAAATCTCATTTCATAATTTGTAAAATATCAACTTCATGGTTGAAGTAGATTTTAAGAAAAATTTATCAGAATTCTAAGATTCCACATTTTGAGAAAAACGCAAATACAGCTATTCTTCTCTATAGTGTAATAGTGTGTTTACAGTTTCAAAATTCAATTTTACAACGTTCTATTTATCAAATTCACATAAATTATACATCTACGGAGTCAGCGAAGAGGGCTCATTTTGCAGCAAAATCAAAAGTTAAAGCATTTAAATGTTTCAGTTATCTCGACAGATATATTATTTTGATTTCATATAAAAAGCGTTTAATTGATTACATGTAAGTTATCAGTTGCATTCAACAAACATATAAAACGCGCGCGCGTTAATGAATAAACATATTAAATTTTAAGGAAATCAATTAATGATTTCATGAATAGTAATAACAAACACCCAAAGATGTTAGTAGAAAAAAATGAAAGATTTTATCCAATGAAATTTCTAATTAATGCATTTTAAGTTTTAAAAAAAATACTTCTGGTGATTTAAAAATTTTGCACAATTTGAAATCGGAATACTTGGATATTAAAACTCTTGTATCGAAATTTATTTAGCTGATTAACCACCTCTCTGAACAAATTCTTTAATGAAGAACAGAATTTGTCTTTGAATTGGATTGTATTTGTGCTCCATAACAGCATTCTCTCTCAGTGATATCATTTTTGATTACCAAATCATATGAGCCTTCAATTTATTCATAAGCTTTTACATTGTAAAGAGAAAATTATTTCGTATGTTCAGGACTTAAGCATTTTATTAAATATTCTCTTATAAATAGCGCATATGACCGAAAAGTATCAATTCTGGATACCACTTATTCGCCAAAAAAATAGGGTAGAAAACTAATTTTTTTTCGAACAAATAATTATCACATCGAAGAATCTTTGTAATAAAAATTTCGATTGCCAAATTTTCAAAGTATAAGAGCCCGAATTTTGAAAGAGGAAAAAAACATCAGTGTATGATTTTTTTCCCCCGTTTCTCACGGTTTTTTTTTTTTTTTTTTTCCTAATTTCCTTATTTTTTTTGAATCATTTAGATGGAAAAAAAAAAGGATTGTAAGCGGCTTACTTGAAAACCACTTGTAAAGGATACGTTATTGTCTTAACTAATTATTAAGAAACACACAACAAACTTGTTTTTCACTCCTACCTATAATAATAAATAGCGATTAAAATATATTATAAAACATATGCACATTCAATGTTAAAATTAAGATATTGTATTTCATTGCATATACATAACATATATTCAATACTAGTGTTGCATTAGTAATTACTCAATAAATACCCTTTTTACTTTACCTCTATATTGATTTATTAAGTCGCTGATTGATCCTCTGTGAGGAATAATAAGTCCTACTGCACATTAAATGGAACCAAACCATAAACTCGTCACATGGTGCTTAGGGGAATTTTGTAAAAAGAGGTGACAACTCAGGTGTCATCCTCATTTTTTGACAATAATTTAAAATCAAAAGGTTCTTTCAAAAATAGCCATGTGATTTATTTATTAGTGGAATCATCGTTATTGTTATTTTCATGAATAAATATTCGACACAAATGATAAATCAAGAAGAATTTACTTATTTTATTATATAAGTCTCATAAATTAAATAAATTTATTTAATTCACTTCACAAATGGTAAAAACAAAAACATATAGACGTAAAAAAATTTGTAATATAAAAGGGAATTCAGAAAAAGGAAAATTTTATTTTTCAATGCCACAATGCATATTCTAACTCTAGAAACCTCAAACCATGAACCTGTAGTAGAAGAAGTAAACAATGATTTTTACAAAGTAATTTTGCGCGACAAATAACTAACTTCAATTTAATTCATTATCACAGCATTTAAAATAAGCAGATTTTGTAAGTTACTACAAACTTTACATGCAAATGTATGGAATGAAAAGATTAAATAATTTTAGAAGTCTAGAGAGGAAATGCATAACAACACAGATCAAAGGCATACTTTTAGATCTAAAACATTCTCCATACGAGTAGATGTAATTTCAAATCTAAATCGCTTTTTCCTGTCACGTGTTTTAATTATTGTTCTTTAATGACTGCGCGTAAAGCGAACCTAAGAGCGTGCTGTAAGAGATGTGATTTTATACTACCTTTTTTTTTCATCAAAGAACAATGATAATTGCGCATTTTCCCCCATAAAACAGAAGTTTTGCTTCGGATATATTTCTTTCCACGTAGGAAAAAAAACAAATATGTGAAGCTTTTTAGAATTAAAAAGCTCTAAAATTGTTGATGTACATAGTTGTGAAATGAAAGATTTTATCAATTCCAAACAAAATTTATTTATTTCATCTGATTTTAAGGTTGTTATTGCTAACTTATAGATGATAACTAATTTTTTTTTCAGTTCATGTAAAAGGAGGAATATATTTATGGCTATATAAAGTCACTGTTGAAATCATTTTGAGTTTTGAATACATTTCAGAAAGTCTATATTTTGTATTCATAAATTATCGAAGCTGAAGAAAGAAAAGAAAAAGAATGTAGTATTTGTTTACTACAGTTTGAATTTTCGATAAATTATAACGCAAATTGTACGTCTCAATTAACTGATAACCCTGCCTTTTAAACTTGAAATACATAAAATGAAAATTTGAATGTCAAAAAACATATATAAAAGCTTTATATTGTTTTTGATATTCGAATTATTTCTATGATTTACATTTTTAAAACAGTTATTTAGATCAAAACATTTTTTGTTACATTGCTAATTGTTTTAAAATATTTGTTAAATTTTGGTATTTAACCCTATTTTTTTCGATAATAGCTTTGATTCTAAATATAAACAATAAAATATGAAAGAACCGTAGATTATATATATTGTTGAGCATAAGATATTCGAACTATAAGAAATCTAAGCAATACAAATAATGATGCAGATGTTTCATATATTTTAAAATTATAGATTCTGTAAAAATATTTAAAAAAAAAACATTTCAAAAAATAATTTCTATAAAATTCTTTTGAATCCTTTTATGAATTAATATCAGTTACTAATTAATTATGTTAATTAATTAACACAATAGCTTTGAATTTTGTTTCCCTTTAAACCCTTAACAATGTATCTAGTTTTGGTAGCTATCTTGAAATGTATTTTATGACAGCTCCTCACCTTTTTAAGTTCCACATCATTCTCGAAGAGACAATGAAACCCTGTTGCTTTTGACGAGCGATACTTCCTCCCCTCCGGTTACATACGACAAAATATGAAGTTTAGGCTAATTTTACACTGAGAAATCAATTGCACGAAGGAAAGAAAGGCACTGGCAGTGGATAAATTTCTCCTTCAAAATACCTCCTTTCATTTTTAATATTATTATTACATATGGTAGTCTTGGGTCAAATGGTGATCTCGATCTAACAACTTCTGGCATGGAACTCGCAATCCAATGATCAATTTTATTGAATAACAGACGATCCTTAAATTCCAGGTAAATTGTAATGTAACAATATGTAAAGTGATCATATTAAGTATTAATTTTAACTTATAATTTATTTTCACAAATTTACATTCTTTGTTAATTTATGACGCATTTAATTGTTCAAATAAATTTGCTTACAGTTTATCGATTTTGCTTTTTCAAGAAATATAGTGGTACTATATTTGCTAAAAATTCATTATTATTCATTTTTAAAAAAATTTCAAGAATTATTTCAATCTTGCCGTAAAACGTGTTTTTGTTCAATTATGGATAATACATTGTTTATTATTGTTTAATAAATTTATAAGCTTTTCAAACAAATCACTAGTTTATAGGAATTCGTAAGTTGCATTTAGAAAATAAATTTGATTGGAAAAATTTAATATTTTTCACAAAAAATACTAATAAATCTGTTGAACAATATTTATTAACACTAATTAGCTTCTTTTAAAAATAAACTCATTTCCTATATCTCTTCTTAAATTCATATATGATTAACATCTGAAAATACGATCCTTAATACATTTTTGAAGATTTATAAAACTGGTTTCTATTTTTAAAACAAATGTAAAAATATTTTTTAAGTCATGAAGTTTATAATGCTTTGTAAAACAAAGTATCATCTTGAAGTTCAATTACAGTAATTAGGTTAGATTAATTACATATATTATTTTGCTAAGTTGAACTGAACTATATATAAAATAAGGAAAACCTCGTTCTGAAAATGGAAGATTATTTTTTTTTATCCTGTTCCATTCAATTTTCTTTTTAGATACGATAAGTGATGGGTCATTTAGCCGAAAGCTGGATGCACAGACATCTGCATTGAATGGAAGTTTCTAGAAGGATACAATGCAAGTATAAACAGAGACCAGCTTTCTGATAAAGTGGATTTACAGCCAGTCCATTCCAGGCTAGCCTTTCCGGCTGTGCTTCCCTCCCCCGAAGAAAATGTCGAAGTGGTCAGTCATAAAAATGAAATACATTCCCTGGTTATGAACTAAATCATGGCGGATAAGGTTGTTGTTGCTCTTCATTGATGCGGTTGGGATCTTTACGACTTCGTTATTTCCCTATCTTCCAGGCTTTCAATTTATTCTTAAATGCACTCCTTACGCTGGAAATATTTTTGAAGGGTTAGATTTTAGTAGGGAGTTGGAGTTCGTCTTTAAAAGCAGGGGATTGGATATCTTTTGTAACACGGTGAAATCGGAAGTTACGTTGTGTCTGAGTGGTTTAAGACCTAGATAAGGATCTTTTAAAAGATGTATATCATAGATATTATTTACTTATACCTGAATTCTCTCTCTCTCTGGCAAGCAAATCTTAAATTAAAGATGGGGGTGTTTAATAGATTTTTTTTTATTATTATTTTACGTCATGCTATCAGCTTGGTTGCTCAAAAGTACCTGTGTTTGAAGACAGATGGCATTGTATGTTACCATCCATTAATCGATGCTTAAACAAATATGACACTGATTTATAGGTTAATTTTGATTGCTACAATGTAAAATTGTCGTCATTCTTTTAATGAACCTGGATTAATAATACACCGGAAACTAAGCAACAATTAAAACAATAAATTACCTCCAATGAGTTTTTTCAAAGATGCTCTCATCAGCCGAAAAAATTAAAGCGACAATCTTTTGGGTACTAAAGATTTTATACTCATGGACTTCTCACAAAAAATATAGGCAATCAGTGAACAAAATTATAATGAGAGAGAGAGAGAGAGAGAGTTACCATATTTTCTATTCCTAATACCCCCCACGTCCATTTTTAACACCAGTACTTTTTAAACCTCTCTCGTATGTTTACGTTGCTGTTTTTTTTTTTTTTTTTTTTTTTTTTACCTTTATTTAAAATAAAGTACTTTTTCGCTACTTCAGCAATTTTTTAGGTTATTGAAGAAGTCTATCTAGAAACATAAGTATTGTTCTGATTTGACTGGTTGAACTTTCCCTTGAAGTACTCGTATGTAGACTATGGGCTGGCCTCATCACTGACCTTTCAAACGACGAGAAAAGCCCTTTTGCATTGATATACATCACTCTTTAGACTTTCAATGCACGTCTCTACATGATTTCGAAAACTTGGTGAGTTTAGCCTTTTGAAGACTGGGCGAGCTATTCCACAATGTTTAATTTCGTATAATCGGTTCTCAGACGCAATACTCTACCATTAAACCACCAGGAATATGAGAGATAATTATGACAGAAATAATTTTTGCTTTCTTTTTTACTTTTAAAACCATCATTTCAACTTTTAAATCTACTGTAGTGTAAAAAAAAACGTTTGTTAATTTAATACATTGTTTTTATAATATATAATATCGTAAAAATTATAATATAGCTTATTAGTCTTCTCAATATAATTCTAATATTTCTATGCGTTTTTTAGATAATTTCCTGTCATGTTTGTTCCACATTCACTCTATGTGTCGGAGGTAAAGGGCTCTATATCTATTTTAGGAGTTTTACTGGAGAGCAACTTAAGTGCCTTTTTATTCTGATTCTTTATTTATAGCTTGTTGTTCATGAATATTTTTCAATAACCATTGTACATTTTATTCTTTGAACTAATGATACTAAAAGTAATGAAAACTTTTTAAATTGTATCATTTTTTTTAAGTTTTTACTAATTACAATTTTAAGAAATGGCCCTAGTGCTGTTTACCTCCAGTACACAGAATTATTTAAGTACACGCCTATTTTGTTATAAAATATAAATGAGATCATTATTTTATCTCAAAATATTGCATTAGAGATATTTAATATCTATCACAAGCATATTTGTGTTCTAAAAATAACTTTCCTCTTTTCACAAAATGTATAACTATCATTGTAACACTTATGCATAAAAATATTCATATCTAATTGTCAAAGAGTCTAGCTTTTTGTAAAGTTACTAAAGTAGGTAGTTATTTATAAAACTATTGTATAGTTAAGCAACATTTGATCAAAGCGCAAATATTTAATCAGCTCACTAGTATTTGTGTAATTATTTATATTGTAAAATGCGTCTTAAATACAACGTCTCCGGCATTCAAATACCAAATTATTCGATGTATATATATATATATATATATATATACATATATATATATTTCTTATCTAGGCTGAATCTGAGAGGAATCTTACTTACCGAAACAGAAGTTTCAGTGGTTTCATTTCATTGCATAAATCAATTTGGTGAAACGAACATTGATTCACTAAAAGAAAAAAAATATTTTAAAACGAAATATAATTATGTAACGATAACGGAATGTAATATAATTAAATTAAATGATAAAAATAATGGTAAACCTAGCAATAGGAGAACAGAGCATTGAAATCGTTTAAAAATTGATATATATATATTACTGGCCATTAAAATTTCTACACCAAGAAGGCGATATGCTACACACATGAAATTTACACGATAGGAAGGAGATGATGTGATATGCAAATTATCAGCTTATCAACACCTTAATTCAAAGCATTTGCCGATAACACCTACAATGTGCTTAAATGAAGAAATTGTGTAGCATGTTTCTCATACACAAATTGCGTTTAAACGCTGTTGACTGGTGAAAAATTGTGATGCCTAGTGTAAGAAGAAGAAATTCTTACCAGCACTTTTCTGACTTTGATAGAGGTCGATTTGTAGACTACCGGGATTGCAATTTATCGTAACGCAGTATTGCTTCCGTCGATCGAGATCCCATGACTGTCAACAGTATATGGAATCGATGTGTTCAGGAGGTCATACGGAACATCGTGCTTATCTCAACATGCAACTAACATCCATTGTTGTGATCAACAATGAATGGCGTGACATCTTTTCAGACTAATCCAGGTTTTGTTTACAGCATCATAATGGTCGCATTCCCGTTTGGTGGTATTGTGCCGAACGCATATTGCCAGCATGCATTCGACTTAGTCATATTGACCCATCACCTGGAGTGATGGTATGGGATACCATTGGATACACGTCTCGGTCGCCTCTTGTTAGCAATGACGTCTCTTTTAATAGTGGTTGTTTCATTTCTTGTGTGTTAAGTCCCGTGACTCTACCCTTTCTTTTAGCCCTGTGAAAAGCTACCCTGGACACGACCACATGTTGTCAGTAGTGTTAATAAATGTTCGGCTGCTGCCCTGGTCAACTCGTTCTCCATATCTCTCACCAACGGAAAACATCTGGTCATTAGTTGCCGAGTGACAGCCTTGTCACCATACGCTAGTCATTACAGTTGATGAACTGAGGCATTGTGTTGAAGTTGCATGGGCAGCTGTACCTGCACATGTAATCCAATCTCTGTTTGACTCAATGCCCGACGTATAAGAGCTGTTATAGCTGCCAGAGGTGGTTATTCTGAGTTTTCATTCCTCAGAATATATGCTTCCAAATTTCTTAAAAATTTAATCACTTGTTACAACATCTAGTATAATATATTTGTCCAATAAATATCATTTTGTTATTTTCATTTCTTCCTGGTGTACCCAGTTTAATGGTTTACTAGTGTCTGCGTGTGTATTTCCATTTTACTTTAATTTTTGTTTCAAAGGCTTTACAAATTTTCTTGAATTAGTGCTCCTCTTTGAGAAAGGACATTGCTGTACTTCTTGTTTAAGATTAAGTGGGAGAATTTTGCTCTGCAAGCACGAGAATTGCATGAAGATTGATGCCGTACATGATATTTCACTTAAGTTTTTGTGCCTTTTTAATATAGTTTATATATTTATTTTTTTGAATAATATAATTCTATTTTTCTTCACGTACATTTTGAGTATGTAATAATACATGAACTTTTTTGCGATATGGATTAATATATAACTACTTATTTCGAAGCATTCTTATTGAACTAAAAGTTAAATGTAAAATAAAATAAATTAAACCTAATACTTTTTTTGCTTAATTACTTTATATGTTTCGTTATATGTAGGGAAATTAATACGTTCAAAAAAACTCAAAATTTGAAATGTATTAGGTAAGAATTAATTTGTCTTCAATAAGGAAAAAGAGGTTTAAATGGAAATTAAGTAATATGGAAAATCAGTTTAGAAAATTCCTTCATTTTTTTTAAAAAAAAATTTCGATAAATTTAAAGTATTCTCAAACTTATAGGAAATCAAAATCATACTTGAATAACATATTTATGTATAATTCATCCAAATGATCTTTGAATACAATAAATTTATTCCAAGTGATTTATTGTTTGAGTGATCTGAAATATATGTAATTATTAAAATTATTTTAGAAACGCAAAACTTAGCTGTAATTCAAACATTTCTAAGTCTTCGAAATATATTTTTTCTATCAATCCTATTTTCACAATTCTGTCTAGTAGTCAAATAGTAGTTAACAATTATTCATTTCAACGCTAACAAGAGTTTTCTCTTCTTTACTTAATTAGAAGAATAAAGCATCATTTTAGTTATAGTACTGGTAGAAAAAATCAAATTGAACAAATATCAATCGTATTAAAGAGCTATGTAAAGGAATATGCATCACAAAAATAGCAGAATATTTTCATTTCTTTTTTTTTTAGTTTAAATTGGGAATGCTCAAATCATCAAAAATTTAAAGATTCAAATCCCACATTTAATATTATATTATTAATAATACTAACATACTCATCAAATTAATTTAGTTAATTTTATACTTTGTGACAAATCCACGTTATTAGTAAAAGACATATACACGCAACAAGAATCAATCTTAATTTTGATCAATTCATTCAAAGCCTTGAATAATCAATAATCAAAATAAATTAAATATCGGGAATATTTTACTTAGCTTATATTTAACTAATAATAATAATAATATCTACTTATTTTCTGAACTCTGAATCGTAGACTTTTAATAAAGGAGTCGAATTCAGGCAGACTCACTCTGAATATCTTCTTTCATTTGCTCTAACCTCTACTAGCGATCTTTTGACTCCCTCTGACACCTCTAACTCTTCTAATTCCAAATATCTATACGTCTTAAGTAATAAGGATCATTTAAAAAAATCACGGTTCTTTCACAAAGCGAGGTTCTCATTTTAAACATTGTAAGAAAGTAATCCCTGAAATTGAATAAAGAAAATGCGCGTGAGAATACATTGCAATTTTTTATTTGAGGGGAAAAACAAGGTTTTTAAATGCATAAATCGAATAATAAAAATTGGTTCATGCACTGTTTTGAAAAGAACAGATGTAGTTACTATAGATGCTAACTTTCTTTTAATAATTGATAAATTATTTGATTAAATATTATAATTAAAGCAAACGATAATATTACAAAGGAATGAAGTTTGATTGGTTGATTAGTGATTGGCCAGAAAGATATTCAGAAAACAATTTTGAAAAATGCTCGGGTGACCATTTTATTGGTGACTAAAACTATAGCCCCTTGGACGAATAAAGAAAATTGTAAGCAAAATAAATAGTTAAAACGAAATTTATTCACTTCATAATTCAGCCTTCCTTATTACATGCAAACAAATTGTACAATTCCCCCCCCCTATTACGAAACTTTAAAATAATAATAATAAGGAATATATATTCTAATATCTAAAGAAATACCACAATAATTACAACATATAAAAACAATTAGAAAACACAATTACACACTCTCCCCAATCACACATCCACTATGCAAAGTTTTTCAAAGAACAGCCATCAAAGGTGCTATTTTTTTATGTAATTTTTAAATTATTCAATTAAAAATTAGAATTACAGCAAGCGATAAAATATGTAAGTGGAAAACAATATTCTTTTCAGATATTAAAATTAAAGCAAGCTACAAATCATTAAATTGAATATATTTAAGCTAAATGCAATTAATGTTGCCACAAAATGAAAACAAAATATATTTTTACCTATTTATCTATTCTTAACACTAATACCTCAATAAGACGACTGCAGAACAAACTGAAACTATGGTGAATAGGTTGGATGAAATAAAATTAGATTAAGCAAGTCACGTGCATTAACATTTTATTTTCAAAAAAAGTCAGGAACGACATTTTGTGGTTGTATGAAAATGAAAGTCCCTTGAGAGGCTCATAAGAAGTCGTAATTACTGTTAAAGTTACCTATTATTAAGCTTTCTTTCTAAATAAATAACACCGTAGAAATTTTAATTATAAGCTACTTAAAAAAAAAGAATTTTTTGTTATCGATTTTTAAAAAGCAATAATAAAAAGAAATCAAGTTTGCTCTGTTAATCTAAAATAACATACGTTTTAGCAGCATGAAAATATCAAACAATATATAGTCATCAGCTTCCTTTTTATGACCTCAGGAGCCATAACAGATTCTCCTTTACTGCTTTTGATATAGCATTACTAGTAATTTATATGTGACCTTTATGATTATATTCCTCTGTCTGACATTTGCACCTGTTTGTTATCACAAACATAAGCAATCTATAATTTTTCTTCCAGACACTACAATGCTTCATATCGATTACAAGAGAAAAAGATCTTATTCGTACTAGATTAGTTCTTGTCCAGCAGTTGTTAAGATTAATAGCACATTTTTTCACATTTGTACTCAGAAAGTAGGAGGGAGGATGCACCTCTTTTTGATCTTTCAAACAAGCACCCACGTTACATTGTTATAAATATGAATTACTTAGAAATGACAGAATAGATTCCCTCCCAAATGTCACATGACATCGATCACAGTTCTCGTAAGATGAAATTTGCATTCGATAAGACGCTCAGAGGTTGATAGCGAAAATGATTAAGTTGAGTATCTCAAATTTATTAATCTTTGTGTGAGAGAGATTTGACTGAAGAGGCGGATGCGTGTTCGAATAATTGTCAACGAGATAGACTTAAAATATTATGAATATCTGGTAAGTGTAGTCACCGTTGAAGATGTTGGGAAGTGACGA
>BMAW01034875.1:1553990-1595919 GCA_019974015.1 Nephila pilipes | reverse complement strand
GAGATGATGCGATCCTCTCTTCTGTTGATTGATCTAGGTCACCCAGAGCAGAAATGTCGCGTGTGTGTACCTTCACGCACATTCTGCAATCAACATTTTATTACAGCTAGGATAGAACGGCCAAGTTGGCGGGCAATATCCAGCCCGCTTCTCTGAATCTAACAATGTGGTCATTTTCAAAGTCCATCAATTGTGTCTTAATGACATTCTTAAGGCTTAGAAATTTCTAATCGATCAACATTAAGCACTGCCATGAAGAAAATCAATCTTAAAGACCATTTTATATACGAATTATTTTAAGAACGATTTAACTTTTACGCCCTCTAGTGGTGAGAATATTAGCATAATTCTTCCCCCACACTAATCATTTGCATAACTTCATTGACTTACCTGTCTACCAAGTTTCGTAGCGATCCGGCTTTTCATTCTTTGTGTGTGTTTTTGGATTGTGAGTGGAATATATATATATATATATATATATATATATTATATATATATATATTGTAATATTTTAGGGACCGGATGAATAATTTCAATTTATGAGTTTAATCTTTTATTTAGTTATACAAAATTATAATGAAATTTGAACTTAACTTCGTTGTATACCTTGGTTTAATATTCAGAATAATTAAAATAACTATAGTAACAACTAAATTCTTCATTTGCTTCTTAGAGAAACAAGTGGTCAGAAGATAGTGAGCAAGATATCCAGTTTGCGTTTAGGAATGCAATTTACATTATGTTTGAAGATTTTGGGACTCTATATAAATATTCAATCAAGCGATTTTACTGTTTATGCTGCAACCATTGATCAAATTTTTAGTATTACTATTAGATATATATCCCTTATAATAAGTTCGATAATACATATCAATTGTAACAATAATAAAAATTCATTAATCTTTCTCTGAATTGAAATAGATCATTCGGAAATTTTCAAATTTAAAACAGTCGATAAGAAAATTTAATTATATTCATTTCCTACGTTTAGAATTCAAGAAGTGGGGTTTTTTTTATTTTAAAAACTGCCGAAATTTTAAAAAAATTATAAAAGTTCTAAAGATATAAAAAAATGACAAGAAATTTAGGAATATAACCTAAAAATAAAAATAGTATAAAATGACTTTGAAATCTTTGTTTTAGGTACGATTAAAAGAATTTAAGCGTACATAAGAAATGTCTGTGATAGTTAATTAAAAAATAATTCCTTTTCGAAATTCTAACTTTTTAATTGCATTCTTAATGGGAATTTGTTTTTCTATTTTGTATAAGTTTTCTGTAAAAGAAAGTAATTTTTTAAGAAAATCACTGCCTTATAAAATTAAGTTTTCCTATTATGCAAACAAATTGGTAAATTACTTAAAGAATAAAAATTCTGTAATAATATAAATCACTATTCCGTTCTTAAAGAAAGATAAATTATGTAATCGCTTATCACACATTGAGATTCCCAATTCATTAGTAAAAAACATTACTACAAACATAATTCACTATTCTTAATACTTTAATTGCTTTTGTAATCCTTTTTATCCTTTCTGGTATCACTTAAAATATGCATGCTTTCATATAATGTAGATTTGTGTCACATGCATTTATTAAAGTAAATATATTTAATTGGTAACAAGTTTTGTAAAACGAAATTTTTCTCTTATATTATTTTAAGAAATTTACTAAAATTACTCAAATTACAAACATACAAATTACAAACATCATTACAAACGTAAAGATTTCTAATTTATTGTGACTTTATTTATACAGTTACTATTAGAATTACAAACCCGCATATTATACAATATTGAATACTTTCAAAATATTATATTAAATGTAGTAAAACCTTTTTAGCATTCTTCCACTTAACCTTTTACATATATGTTTAAAGAGGATATATCTTCGAAAAAGCTTTTAAATATTTATACATAAAACACATTGAGGAAAACATTTCTGATATGTTTCCAAATTATTTAAAATCATTTTTAAATTTATTTTCAAACAGCTAACAAGAATTTTTTTTCTTGTCAGTTATTCAATTACTTCTTTGAAATATATATTTTTTTTAATTAATTTTTCGTTTCAAAAGTTCATTATTTCACTCACATTAAAATTCGAAAAAAATAAAGCTCTGAATACTTCAACTCAATAAAAAAAATATTATGTGTTATAATTATTTTTGGCCTGAAAAGTATAAAATTTAATTTCAAATCATAAATGACTTAATTAACGCGAGGGATGCAATAGTAATTCCCTCCAATATCTTTTTTCAATAAACTTAATTAAATTTCGAGCGAAACAAGATCTTAAAACTAATTTGCCCATTTCCATTTAAATCTATTTATACTTCCATTTTATTTTTTACAATTATGGGTTTTCTATTGAATTCAGTTCTTTCAAAAAAAAATATATGTTTACGACAATAGACTAAAGTATAAGAAATATTGATGATTCCATGAGAGGAAATACAATTCATCAGATTCCACGGTTCCATTATTAATTAGAACTATGGAATAATATTCTGGTTTAATCGTAAAAATGATATAAATTTTTGATAACCTCTTGCCTTGTAAAATTTTGAAATATACACTGTTATTTTTGTCTGTTACCCAATACTCCATCACGATTCGAAAAATTAATTAGCATTTTATCTTTCCTCTTTAAAAATTAGATGTAGCTTTACTTTATAACTTAAGCAAAAAAGATTTTTAATGGTTTTTTTAAAACTTTTTTCAGATTTTACTGTTAGTTAAAAGAACATTCAATTATTCTTAGACAAGTAACGTGCAGTTATGAAAAGGTAAAAGTTCTAACTGTTGAATTCTATAATGGCGGCCTTCGAAAATGTTAAGAAAACCTGAAAGAAACGTAAAACTCTGGATGGTAACTATGTAGTAGAAAGTCGTAAGAATAATAAATCAAAATTAAATTTCTACTTCCATTATTGTTAGTAATAATTTAAACTTTAAGATTCCCCAAAGCATTAATAAAAACTTTATGATAGTATGGGTTACTTCAATCTACGACTTCCTGAAACCAAACAAATCAACATGAATAGTTTTAAACATTATTAAGATAAAAATTGGTTACCATGCAGAATTAATTTTATCCTGATATTTCGGTTATTTCGTAATAATAATCAAAACTTTACGATACCTTGACGTGTATCACGTAAAAAAAAAATTCGAAATTTTCTGAAACTGAGAAACTTTCAAAAGATATTTTCCTACTGTTTAAAATTTAAGTATTTGCCATATGTTATATTCTAACTGATTTTCTGGTTTCCTTCTAATCTTTTTAGAGATAGTAGATTTTTAATAGATATATTTTCAAACCGAGACTAATTAGTTGATAATAATGATAATGATGATGGATATAATAAATGATGAGAAAAGGATTTCTTTTATTCAAAGATATTATTTAAAAAATTATTCACATAAACAGAATTTTAGTATCATGTAATTTAACTCTTCTATTTACAGTTATAATATACTTCCAACGTCTAAACTCTTGAAAAAGAGAGAGGCAATTGAAAATAAATAGAATTTGGCTTTATTTTTAATGTTTCATTAATTAAACATCAACTTTAGTAACTGTTAGAATAAAAAAATTAAAAAAACAAAACACGCAAAATTTTATTTATGAAAGTGCAATTTCAAAAGAAAAAGGAAATATTCTTCATTTCAGTTTATGGAAGAAACTTGATGACGTTTATTATTATAGTATTTCTGTAGTCAGGCAATTTATCCATTCAGGCCCGTCAGTAATCAGGCATTTTTACACCGACTGACAGATCACAGAAAATTATTTTGTATCTTCTACTTCAGAATAATGTAGGATATCAATACAAAATAGTACATTTTTTCAGTAGTTTTAGTTATTTCGTATGACTTATATTTCATTTGCGTGTACTGTATTAAACTTTATACAATACTTCATGTTTTTTGTTTAAATAAATTTTTCTTGTAATCAGGGCGTATTTGGTAATCCGGCGGCGCTAGGGTATGATATGTACCGCATTACTGAAAGAATATTGTAATCTCAAATCATTTTCCGTCTTTTCGTGATGTCTTATGTATTGACTTGGTCTTTGATCGATATTTGAGAAAATTAATCATAAATTATATGATTTATATCTATTATCATATTATATCCAGGTCATGATCCCAGTACTTACCTAAAAAATCAAGCTCCTGAGGGCTATTAATAACGTTTCACATCTTTTGCCAGTGACCGTTCATATTTGATGGAAAAAATTCAATGAAGTCAGTGTGCCTGAATTTCCCGAATTTTTCGCTGACTATTTTGAAAAAATTCAAAAATCTTACATGATATTATCTTTATGTTTGCAGTATCTCATTGATAAGTTATTTGTATTTATGAACAAAAGTAAATCTCTTTTTAGATTTACAATAATTGCAATTTTAAATCTACAATGTTTTTCTCTGTGCCATCTTTCTTTTTAATTATTCTGAGGGCAAGAAATATTTTATAAAAGTAATAACAATTGCTTGATTTTTGAAAAAAGTAAAATTATTTAAAATTATCATTCATTTGCATAAAGCATACAGTAATCATTTTTCTAAGCCTCAAGCTCCGCAAAAGCTATTTATATCATAAAAAACCACCTTTAAAAATTTCAACTACATTTATTTACACATAGCCAGGCACAAATATTTCTCTGCATTGAAAATCTTCGTAAGAAAACATACTAATAAAAAATTTTAAATAAGTTCAATGCAAAATTTTACAAAGAACAAATTTAGCCACCCAAGGTACAATTTTCCAATAATTATTATAAAATAACTCAATTAAATATAAGAATTGAAGTAAACGATGAGCTATAGAGAAATGGACAATTGTAAACTTTTTCGATATTAAAATTAAAGTAAACGATAAATTATTAAATTGAATATATTTAAGCTAAATGTAATTAAAATTGAAGCAAACGAAAAAAAATTGAAAAGTGATCAGGTACGCCAAAACGCCCCACCTAAAACAATAGTCCCTTAGGTGGCTAATAATAACTTAAACAATAAAATCAAATCAAATCATATCAAACAAATTCTGCAATAAAAATTTTAAAAAATAGTAAAGTATTTAAATGGAAGGAAATGATAAATTATTAAATGAAATATAAAAATATTATTAGAATAAAAATATTATTGTCTAATAAAATCAACGTTACATTATTTTTTTGTTGCCCGTATGCATTTATATACTTTTTATTTGGTCCAAAATAGTCTTCGAGTTTGGCATACTTGTCGTACACTATTTGAGCATTATTTTGTCATTTATGTGTTTTTTTATACTTCTAACCTTTGGCTAAACATTAAAGATTATATAGAATAATATTTATTTAGAATTGAGAAAGGCGGTGTAAACAGAAGAAACACGAGAGAGTATCGTTAAAGTTCAATACTTACTTAAAAGAATAGAGATAGAAAATTCATTTTTTATTTCTTATTTTTAATATTTCCACTATATATATATATATATATATATATAATTATTCGATTTATTCTTTGGTTCAAATTAGTTTCAAATTTGATTCAAATTTTATTCATCTCTTAGTTTCAAATTTGATTCAGTTTCAACTTTTTTACTTAGTTCTGTAAATGTGTTTCTTTTTTTTTTTTTTTTTTGTTTGTTTGTTTTTTGATTTTGGATTTTAATTGTTCTCTTCCTTTTATGTTTTTTAATGATAAATTCATTGCTTTATCTTAATAAAGAATATCTTTATAATATCTTTTAGAAATAAGTATAGATTGATTGTCAAATACCCCGCTTTTTGGAAAAATAAAACAAAGAATAATGTATTTTTAAGCATTACTTCACTTAAGAACAGCTAAAAATCCCATTAAAATGATTTGAAGAAAATAAGCAAGCCAAACGATGTGTACAAAAATGAAATAAATGCGAAACAAATAAATAAAACGAGCAAATAATAAATAGAAATTGATTCGCGTGGCTTAAACAACATATAAAGCACCTGTTTCAGCATCCAGTCCAAACACAAATGTAACTAAAAGAAGAAAAGCTTTTAACAACTTTATTCGTCAAGATATTTTCGAACATATTTGCCATAATATCATGAATCGTAGTTTCATTTTCTTTTGCATTTATATATGGGTTTTATTAACTGATTATTTGGTTTTATGAAATATAGAACAATGATGGCTGTTATCTCATATATATGTACATAACGGGTATTTTTAATTCTAGTTTTACGTATGTGAGCAGTTTTAATTTATTATTGATTGATTGCTAACTTCACATTTAAAAGCTATTCGAAGCATTTGGAGACAGAATTCGTAATTTTAAACCTCAGTCTAGAGATGAGGGAGACACCTGAGTGGCACTTCCCTACCCTAACTTCCACTCCCCGCTAACGGGAGGACTTAAGGCCTCGAGAGATTTAACAGGCATCAATACGCTACACGGCGGATCGTCAGTGGCATCAGAACTGCAATTCATGACTTGGTGTGAACATCGGAGGCCGTGAGTTCGTGACAACGAACATTAGCTTACGGCGGCCACACAATAGTTCAGAGAGCAGTAGTTCGTGAATTATTATTTTTATTGTTTATTTATTGTCACAGAAATTCCCTGCGGAAACATTAAAATTGACGCACCCCAGGTAGGATTTATTATAAATTATCTACATAGGTTTGTCTTTGGACATTAATACTTTCTCTTTTATTCTATCATTTTATTCTGTTTCAAAATTTGCTATCATCATATAGTAATTTAGAAGCATATTTTTGCATCATATTTATAAATTGATGCAACACGAGATTTGTTTCGTACAAACTTTTGAATACCCTTTCGACATTATGTTAACACGTTTCATTTCTCTCTTGTGTAAATAAATTCTTCAATTTTAGATAATCGATCTATTGTATTTTTTTTCTATTTGAATTGCGTGCATGAGTGTGTGTTACTATAATTACATTAATTGATTCATTCTGTACTAACTTAATGAATATTTTTAATTCACATGATAGTTATCCCAAATCTCTCTTAAACTCCTTTTTAAGCCGATCTGGAACAAAAAAAAATTGTTTTATTTAAAAAATAACCCTATGAACATTATTGACCATAAAACAGAAAAATGAATGTAATCAAATGTCACGAACATATTCGCGATGAAATACTTTACTTAAATTTTCTTACTTAATACTTCACAAACTTAACTCTGAATTTAAGCCTTTACTTAAGATCGGTTCATTTTGAAGCAAATAAAATCAATATACAGCGGCGTACCACCGGTGGCTCACTTTGTCAAAAAGTGTTTATTTAACATAAACTTAAATTCTTTCAAAGATGAGATAAATAAATGAATCTGATTATTTTCTGAGACCTCATTTTCCAAACGTTACAATGTAACTCAAAAATTGAGCAAACTGTTTGTTATTCACTTGGCAAGAAAAAATAAATAAATGAATAAAACTCAGGATGACATTGGGTTTGCATTCGTTTTCGAACGAAAAAAAGCAATACAAGTTCTCCCGAGAAATAGCGAGGCAGTTACCCTTCGTGGATCGAATACAAACGGAGAGATATCAAACAAGCCGACTTTCTTTATCTATGTCTTTTTCAAAACATTCTAAATGTGATTCTTGACATAAAAAAAAACAGACCCTAATAGAAACAGAAACAAAACTTTCATCTCCCAAAGCATTCCATATCCGTCCTTTTTTCATCTTTCCCACTTCTTTTCATTCCGATCCTCCGTGCGCGCCTGCGTGGTGGCGTCTCCGGCTCCCCCGTCCTCCCCATCGATTCGCCATCGGTGTGTTGTGCCGGACGATGTGAACACACACACGACATCGTCACTCTAGGCCGATGGGTGGCAATTTGGGAAAGGCTCTGTCGACGCTTCAGAAAAAGGGGGACGGAGACGCGGGTGCGGTGGCGCCCCTCGAGGACCCTCCCACGCCCCCGGAGACGGATCCCCGCCTCCCCCTAACTGCACGTCAGCTCTTCAGCATCACCAAATCATGGAAGGGAATTGCAAGGGCCATGGAGCCCACGGGGATAATCATGTTTGTCAGGTGAACGAAAGTTTTTATATTATTAATTCTTTTAAACATTTAAATGATATTTAATGGGAGCAATAATTTAACAAAATTGTTAAATACTTGGAATATTATAGTATAAGAAAGAATAGTGTTGCCGGAGAATATAAAAAAGTATTTTCGTATTAAACGTATTAAAAAATGTATTTTTCTTTCTATATATTATTTGGAACAAACTTGTTTGGAATCAAAAAGCATTATTTCTCACTCTCATAGTTCATTTATGGAAGCATCATGAAGGAAAAAATTTTAACAAATATTTTATTAATAAGGAAGTTGTCAAACTCGGAATTTTATTAATAACAAAACTTACGTAGATCGTACCTATGCAGATGTTTAGATCGTCTGAAGTACATTAACCTTTTTTCTAGAATTTATTTATAACAGCATGATTCCTAATTTAGATTGCTGGTTGATTTCTAGATTTTCAAAAAAAAAAATGGTTCAAAATTCAATTTCCAACATTCGAAATTACAAAAAAAAAAGAATTTAAACATATAATGACCTGTTAAACATCTAAAAATTGAATGTTTTTTATAAAATATTGTAGCCAGTTGGATAGTATAATGGTTTACCTACATTTATAACATAATATGTGAATTTATTGATAGGCGATTTTCATTTTTGACTAACTTATTGAAAAATTCGAACATATCTTCAGCAATAAATTTTGTGTGAATGTAATTGATTCTTTCAGTTTGGGAATTGGTAAGATCCATACTTCTTCCTCACTTCGTACATCCCGATTAGGCTTCTATCACCAGTTCGAACTAACGCAAGTCACTAAAGTTCCCAAAAGCAAAAGTCAGCTCAAATTCAACTTATATTTATTATACCTTTAGAATGATTCAGAGAAACTAATAAGTAACGTAATGTAAGAGAAGCAAACCCTTTACACATCTACTACTAAAGAGAGTCTATAAGTTTTATATAACTTTGAATCCTTATAATGGGAATCCTTTGTGATGGTTTCAGTGTTTCCGAAGCAACTAACCATCTTAAATTTTCTCATAAAATAGATTCCCGACTACTTAAAGAGTTCAACTAAGCCAAAAAACGTCAACGGAAATCGCTTGTAAATTATAGAGCTGCTTAGCGACTCATACGTATCGTGAACAGGAATAAAAGAGTTACAACGCAATAAATTGCAGCGCAATGCAACTCAGAATCATTGCAAAGTATGTTCATTTGCTCTACAAGACGGATGATAAAACAATAATAGCTTTAATAGCCAGCGACCAACAAAAGCCCCTTTGATTCCGTTGCAAAGTTGAACTGCATTTAGGCTACGAAACACCGAAATTGGAGACTCGATGAATGGAAGAAGGTTGTCTGGTCTGGCGAGTAAAAATTTCTTCTCTTGACGGGGCGCAAGCAGCATGGAATCATGGATCCGGCATTGCACGTAACAACCTTTCAAGCCAGTGGCGAAGAAATCATGGTACTATATCATGAAAATTGCAATGGTATGATACCACCATAAACATCCATTTAAGTACGAAATGTTTCCCGGTGATCATGGCTATTTCATCATGGCAATGCAACCTTATATCAGGCTATAGTTAGCTCAAGCTGATTTGATGATTATGATTCAGAGTTACAATTGCTTCAAAGACCTCCTCAATCTCCCGATCGCAACCCAACTGAGCATTTGTGGAACGAAGTTGAAAGTCTTAAAAATTCCTAAATATCGCCTTCTACTCTGATGGAATTGTGAGCTGTCATTTCTTTAGCATGGACTAATATTTCTCTTCAACAATTTTAAAAGCTTGCAGAGTCCATGCTTAGATTTATATCTGTTGTCATCAAAGCTAGGAGAAATCCCACGCAATATTAGTTACGAGCAGTAATGTATTTTCTTTTCATTTTCTGTGCATATCCATAAAAGAAAAGAAAAAAAAAGTCTACACACTCTGGGATTACGTGTTCTACATTTTAAGAACCACTCGTTCAGATTACGCCTGTTAAATGAACATATGGAATGAAACTTTTTGTTCCATCAGCCATAATCAGATAATTTTTTTTTGGATGAGTGAAAAGAAAATGTGTGATTTCACGACTGTCTTCGCTTAATTAGGACCCGAACTCAAAATGTTATTTTTGATTTAAAAAAATAATCATAATACTAGTATATTTTACCTTGTACTACACAATTGTTAGTGTGACACTTCGCTAATATGTAGAAAGCAATACATTTCATTATATTTTTTTACTCTTTCTTCTACTTTAATGAACTATATGGTACAATTTTCATACATAGAAAAATGTACCATTCAGTTCATTTCCTGTTCTATATTGCTTAATGGATTTTTAACTGCACATGTGGAATTTTTTTAAAAAATTGCAAATTATAGAATATTTCTGAATTTTACAAACAAAATATGATGTGATGTGTGTGTGTGTGTGTGTGTGTGTGTGTGTGTGTGTGTGTGTGTGTGTGTGTGTGTGTGTGGTGTGTGTGTGTGTGTGTGTGTGTGTGTGTGTGTGTGTGTGTGTGTGTGTGTGTGTGTGTGTGTGTGTGTGTGTTATAAAGCCACAAACATTTACATTAATATAAGAATGTTTTTTTTCCTGTATAAGTGTTCCTCCGAGATTGAGTCATGTAATTCGATATTGGGCTAAATCAGTCCTTAAGCTCTATTCAAAAGCAAGTAAAGTTAAATTCGGCATTCAGAATCTTTTGTGATCTTATTACAAGTATAATTTCAAATTCAAACTAAATGTAAACAGATTAGGGAAGGATGCTGTAGAAATATTATCTCAGTCACTTAATTATTATTTGCTTACTATTTTTAAATTCTTTTAGAACTGTAGTGGCATTTTGAATGAAAAGAATTTTATTGTTATTATCGACGCGTCAGATCTATTATATTTGAACTAATTTTTTAAGCGATTTCTTTTAATTAAAGTATTAAATATTTTAAAGCTTTCAATATTTGATTTTAACAATGCAATTTTTAATTTGACAAACAGGTTTTAAATTTCATTTTTTCGAAATTATAATTCTATTTCTACCATGTAGTGTAGAATAAAACGAGGAAATACTGGTCTTTTTTTAAAAAAAATTACCCAGAGTTCAGAATCAAAAATGATGATCCAAGCTTGTTTTGTTAGCACGTGCAGTCTCACACTTCAGGAAAAATTCTTATCTCGTAAATATCGGTCTTCTTCTAGGGATTTATATAAGAACCTTGTTTAGTCTAGCTAAGATACAAGGGATCTTCTCTAATCGCGGGTAAGATTCTTGCTTTCAATACAGATTTCATGTTTAATTAATTTAAAGAGCAGATGCATGTGTATGATCACTTGATCTTTTGAAAAATGGTTAAAGATACTTCTTTTAAAAAATGTTCATTGTGTAGAGATGTGCATGGATTGAGCTTGCCGATAAAGCCCAGTTTTGTTTGACATGCATACTTCTTTAACTTCATCTAGGTTGAGATTGCCTAAGCCTATAGGCTTTAATTTTCCGGAATCGAGTCAGGCACAGTTTTGTTATTTTTAAAAAGAAATTCTGCGACTGAAGTAAAATCGGTAGAGTTGTAACATTTGAAAATTTTCACCATAGCGGGAAAAAATTAAATTTCCTTTATTTCACCTTTTGATGGAAAATTAAATGAGACGATCAAAAAAAATTTACTGTATCGATTTGTTTACATTATTACGACATTATTAACTTGTAGAAACTAAGCACTGTAAATGTAATTATATATATATATATATATATATAAAGAAAACAGTTTAATGCTAGAAAAACCTTTTTTTTTTTTGTCTTCATAATTTTAACATTATCTTGTGCAATAAACACCTCTCCATCATCCCTTTCCTCCATGTAGCGGGGCTGATGCACATTAAATCTAGTCGAAGTCTCAAATCCTCCCATTGGCGTGGTGCGGAAGTTTGGTGCTTGCTCGGGTGTCGTCCTCGTCACTTTACAGAGGCTCAAAATTACAAGGTCCGTCACCAATAGCCCTCGTGTTGCTTCTCAGTTCTACGTTAATAAACAATCACCAACAACAACTCACAATCACCATCCTCCCATCACAGCTCCAAACGAATTTTCCATTGGGAAAAAAAAGCTTCGGAAATCATTTTCTGATAGCTTGCACATGGTCTCCGTCGCTTTTCCTTTTATGTACTTCCTCAGATCGCGTTCTTTTCAGCGATGATTTCACATTAATAAGTAGAAAAAAGTCGCACAGTGAATGGCCAATTGAATAGAGTAGAGGCTCCAACACAGGAATATTATGCTTGCCCATAAACATATTGACAAACAATGTTATGTGGTTCGGGGTGTTTCTCTGATGAAGGTTATGTGACTTGTTTTTTCATAATTTCGCGCAAAATTTCCCGAACAAATTCTTTATCCATTCCTATGATTTCGGCAACTGCATAAATGACGGTCTTTTCGGATTGAGAGACTGATTTTTATCAATGCCTTCCTCCGTCGTTGACGTGATAGGTCATCCTGGATGTGGATCATCTTCACTCTCTTCTCGTCCTCCTTTGAGACCATTTAAACTATTCAAAAATCCTAGCATGTAACAAACTTTCTCTAACACATACTTTTTTACAAATAATAACTTTCTGTGGTTCGGGAGACATTTCTCATTAACACGTAGCCTTTAAAATTTTCGGATGGGCTACAGATGCAAGGATCAATTAAAACGATGTATACGACACGGCTAAGGAGATCGCAGTCGATTCTTAATTGTCTATGGGAGCGTTACTCATTTGGTAAATGTCAATTTGAAAATTTATATCGCTTTTAAAAACATTGGGATGAATTTATTGTGTATAATAAAAAAAGTCTGTTTTTTTTTAAAAAAAATTTCAATGAGATGAAACAAAAGGGCGCAAGAAAATGAAATACTTTTGAAATGTAAGAATAATTCGTTTATTTCATTTAGTAATTAGGAATATAATTTATTTATTTAGACACTTTATTTATTATTTCTATAAAGAAATAAAAAATAAATAAATTTCGTTTGTTTAATAAACGCATATTAACTGTTTATTAATAATGCACTGATTACAAAACTGTATCAAAAAAAGAGATTCAATCAGTAACTTCTCCAATTTGCGTCAAAGCTGTAATTGATATCACTGTTAATAGTGTTAAGAAGCCTCATGATAAGAGTTAATAAATTAATTGATTAATTAGCTTTTAAAAAACAGTTTTTCCTTGTGGAATTCATGATTTTGCAGACAGACTTTAGTAGGAAATGGTTTTAATTACTCCCACATTCCAAATTTCTCTAAAATTCCATCACTCTTTTTTAAAATATCGTGGAAAATTCTTAGAGTATTAAACTGTACTGAGTGGACGATTAATCTGCAGAGCATTTAACATTTTCATAAGCTTAAAATCTGTTAGCAAAGTTTTTCTAATTAGCTTTTATTACAATGGTGTTATTATTTTTATATTTTATGTTTAACAAAAAAAATTCTTCTTCAAATTAATGTTATTAATTCACTACTGAAAACAGACCCTTCATAATGTTTTTCCGTTCTAGAATCCCGCATCATAAAAAGATCTGTAATTAAAAATTAAAATTTTGTATGCACTCCCTTAATGTTGACCTATTAATGATTGCATTTTTAATCCCAAACATTTTCTAAGTTATTTTGAAATTAGTATCTTTATAATTGTAATAAACATTTTATATTTTGAAACATGCTTCATTTTTCGACTGCATTGCATTTTGAAATTAAAGGAAATTATTTACAAAATAATTGAAAAAAATTGGGTAGAAAATTATATCTTATATATCCAAGGTATTCGTTTAAGATAACTGGAACTTTTTTCCAAACTTCTACAATTTTTCATCAGAATTTTACGAAATTTGAAATTTAAACTTATTTCACAATGAGAGAACATAAAACGAACGTTCATTTTTCTGTGAATACAATTATCAATCTATGATTAATCTCTATGAATGCTTACAAAAATTACAAACTAAGTTTAATATTATTATTATTATCAGTTCTTTACTATAACACATGATATTTATACGGATTTTTTAGGTATTTGACTATTTGGGGGGGGGCTTAAATTAGTTTTACTTATAAATTTAAAAGGAAAAATAAATACTATATAAGTTGGAACTGTTGTGATGGAATTGACTGAACCCCTATCGGTAATATATTAGAAATGAGTGTTATATTTCAACATAATATATTTTGGTTGAAAAATAACTTAAGATTGATTTTTTTTCCATTTTTAAAAAAATAACAATTGTACATTATATCAACATGTGTTTCCTTGCATAAAAGAATCGTTAAAATTAAGTTATGAAGAAATTGAATACAAAATAATTACAGAAAAAGGGTGGCAGCTACAATATTCGTAAAACTAATTATTTTTACAGAACACTTTTCCATATTCTCATACTTCAAATTCAATCAAAAGATTAAAAATTCGAATGATGAACTTCAAAGAATTCTTTTTTTTTTATTGTTTGAGATTTTGATCTTGTAAAAATTATGTTTAGTGAAATTCTAATGGTCCTGTAAAAAAAGTTTATTCTTCTCAAAAGGAATTTTGATATATCATAGTTGTGCTGAAAACATGTGTTTTTGAAAAACATTTTTAAAAATAAGAAAAACTGGAAAAAACTGAAAATGCTCTCTTCCAAAACCTGGATTGAAGAAAACTTTAAAGAACACCTCTGAAATCAGATAATGGAAAACGTTTTTTTCCCTCTTTTCTTAAAATAAAAAATAATCCTCTCTTTAAAAACAGAACTATTAAATATGCTGAAACTCAGATAAATTCTATATTTATTTCTTAATTTAAAAGGAGTCTATTTTGTGTGAATAGGCTGAAATAGTGAAAAAAAATTCAAAAATCTTAGCAAGATTTTTTGTGTAAATATTTATATATATATATATATATATATATATATATATATATATATATATATATATATATATATATATATATATATATATATATATAATGAAGTGTTTTTGAAAAGAAACGAATATCAAAAAAGGTAGGGAGATGTTTTGAGACTTAATCTTTTCAATAATTCATAATTTTTTAATAACTAATTTTTTTAATTTCATGTCTTTTAAATAAAGATAACAAAATTATCTTAAATCACTCAAACTTTATTTATTATTGTATAAATAACCTATAGTTAATCGTTTTTATATATTAGTTAATCTCAAAATATAAACTCAGTTTCGCTCAATAAGATATTCTCTGTATTTTCACGCTTAAAAGACTTCTCAGAATCAGCTCTTTAGGAATGATAAATAGTGTTTGGAAGACTGTTCAGCTCATATTTGCTAAATTGATGATGTCTGCATATGACACAGTCTAGAATACATAGAGTGTTCTCATGTCGAATTCTCCGTACAGTTGTTTTAAGTATCATTTGAGAGACTAAAGCATTTTATCAAACATTGAAACAATTTATTTAATCTCGATAAGCTCAGTAAATTCGTTTAAAATCATCGCAAAACAGACGAAGTGAGTAAAATCGGTTTTTAATAGAGAACTGGGAAAGACATATAAAAAATGGCTGATGACTATCATGAAAAATGTACTAAACTGATATTCTACCAATAAGTCACTACAACTACGGTATTGCTAAAAAATAAGGAGTTACACAACTTTAAATGCGATTTTCGTAAGAATAAATGCAATATTGGAATATTTTACTTTAAAGTCTTATTTTATATGGTTATTTATCATATTTCGTTATACTTGAAAAGAAATGGTGAAGCGAACGTCTGAACTTTTTAAATGGTTAATAAAATTTTAGGTGAGAGGGATGCAGTTTAAACAATTCGCCTCTGAAATTCCAGTTTTGTAAGAATTGAATTTGATAATATTAGATAATCTCTTTGAATACGTCTCAAATATTATACGTTATCAAAAAATAATGGTAATAAAAAATAGTTTTTTTTTCGATGAAAACATACCTTCCTTTCTGAAGTTTCATATTATAAGTCATATAGAATGAGAAAAGATTTTTCTACAAGTACTAAATTGAAGAAAACACCTCTTAAAACCGAAACTCTCAAAATTCTTTTTTCACTGAATAAGAATGCAACAAGCAAATCTGTTTCTATCATTTCAAATAAGAAGATATCCAAGACTCGTGTAGAAAGTTACTGCATATTAAATTTATATATATATAATAACTATCTAGGTCTTTGATGTTGAAGCTAAATTTATATATCTAAGCTTTGTAGCACTCCTTTATTATTTCCTTTACTTTCTGTTAAAAATTTTATTTTGGTAGATACTAAATAATAGTCCAATAAATACAGATTCAATCAGTAATAACAACAAATTTCTATTCAGATCAGTGAATGTTCAATTCTGATCCCTGAACTACTTCATCTGAAGGAACAAATTCTATGCGAACCATATTTAAGAATTAGAATAATAATCTTTCTCTTACTGACATACCCGGGTTCGAGGCCTTAGATGGCTAAAGTGTAGGGTTCGAGTCACTAATCTTATGCAATTTCATCTGAAGTTACTTCAAAGGCTATTTACTCATTGTAGATCTTCTTGCTGATGTTTCACTTGATAATTTCCCTCGCTGTCTTTATCATGCATTAAACTACCAACCTTGATATTAAATGCTCATACACACTTATATATGTATATATTACATATATACTTATATATGTATTTCCTCAATGTTATTCATTGCACTTCACTATATCCAATCCAATTTACATAAATCACGTTTCATTTATTGGCAGGGATTCTCAATTCGAACAAATTCAATTAAAGTTTCTCAAAGTGTTAATTGAAGGGGAAACGCGGTATAATCCATGTCAAAGTTTGAGGGGAGTTGGGGTAATTCCTAAGAAGCCGAATTCTGTTTTTACGATATAGTATAGGTGTGAGAATTTTATTATCTATTATTGACTACGATTAGACAAACTACGATTAGACAGTGATTTATCTAAACTATATTTAATTAGAAATTACTTTACGATACTTAGTTAAATGGAAATTTATAAATAAAATTCAATAAAGTATTTAGGATTGTAATTTAATAGTTATTACAGCAATAAAAACTTTCAGCATGTTGCTGCATCATTGGCTGTAGATATTCTTATTGCATTAAAAGTTAATTGCAAGTAAAAAAAACTCTTAGTCCAGGCTTGCTTTCATAAATATGTACTCTATTTTTTCTTCACGGTTTTTTTTTTTTTTTTTTTTGGAAATTTCTACAGATACTTTGGCTATTCTCCATTAATAAATAAAGGTTGCATCGTCTTATCATTCTAAATTAATATTAAGTAGTTATGACAAAAAAAACTAGAAGAATATTTGCTACACAATTTCTAAAAATTACACAAACAAATTTTGTTCATCGTTTCACTTCAGAAACTGTGTTTATTAGTTGTTGTTCATTTTAATCGAAAAAGAAACATCCACAGAAACTTGAAACCACAAAGAAAAATTTATAAATAGTACTATTCATAATTTTTTTATTCTTAATGTATTTATAAAATTTGAAAATTATATACATTCTAAGAAATATGTAATCTACATAAGTCAATACAAAAAAACGGAGAAATTATTAATGCATCACGAAAATAAATAAACGCTTCATTTTTAGCAATTCTTTAAAAATTCATTTAAGTTTGTAAAATATGCTCATAATCTTTCTAGCTATAAGCCTTAAAAATCGTTTATTTGACATCCATGCATGCAATCTTAAAAGCATAAGAAAATGGTACGTGTCTCAAACTATGAAACAAACTGCAGTTTCTAAATATTAATAAAAATTCAAACTAAAAATTTCATTTTCCTGAAAGGTTTTCATCCAATAACTTAACGTTATTGTCTTTTTTCTGCGAATAGTTGGAAAAATAATAATAAATAGAATTTAACAATAAGTCGTAAAACGATATGGAGGCACAAATTATATTAATATCCATTAGAATTTTCTCACTGAAATTTATATTTTTAAGGTTTAATTAGACAAATGATAAAGAACAAACACAAATTATTTCAAAAGTAAATAACACATTTATAAAAAGAAAACGTACAGAAGAGAAAACCAAATAAAAATTTTCATAATAAAGTTATTAAATAACATAGATTGGAATATGATGAGAAACGATAATAAGCATAAGAAATTTTTATTACTAAGAATATTGTCAAAGAAAATGTTAACAATTTTGAAACTGTTATAGAGATTTTGTATGAAATAAGTTTTTAGAATGATATAAATTTGATAAATAAACATAAAACTTTTCTTTTACATTTTTTTAATCAGAAAGCAATACAAAAAAGAAAACAGACTTCATATCAAATATTAAAAAGGTATAATGTGCCGCAAGGAAATGAGTTAGGTAAAAGAATATTTGAGTAAATGTATTTTTGGATATTATATTTAGATATTTTTGTTCTTTATTTAATAAGTAATAGTCATTGTATTTATATTATTTTCCCGGCCTTTAAGCATACCCGATTTCCCCCTCGCTTTTATTACGTACTATTTTCAAGCTTTGTTCACTGATACCCCTATCGAATTAAGTTCTAAAAGGTTATCGTAAGCTTACATGCTGGTGGTAAAGAATTGTCCATTTCAAAATTTTATACGCGAACAGCTCATTTTTTTGTTTCTATATTTACAGTTTGCTTGTTTACGAACAATTTTCAATAAATATTTTTACTTTTTATTCTTTGAACCATTGACTTTTAAATTACAATTCTTTGCAAGCCTTGTTACTTTACAAAATTTTACTGATTACAATTTTAACGCTCTTACGATGATTTGTACCACCGGTGGAACATGACATATCATGTGTATCCATCGTGCGCCATTGGTGGTACACCACTGTACGCTGATGTTATGTGATGTAAAACCAATCCAACTTTAGTAATGCTTTAAATTAAGAGGGAGGATCGTTCAATAAGTCCTCAGAAACTCCAAAGGATGACACTCGTCGCATCGAAAATGGTTAGATCTTAGGTAACGTCATGATTCACTAGACAGCTGTCCGAGTCTCAGTTACTTTGAGTCGTGATTATGACGCCTTTCGTACCTAAAAAAATTCTTCGTTATAAATTTTCCCTTTGAGGAGACCATCTTCGCCTTTTTGGGAAAAGATTCACCGAAAGTAAACCCACGTTTTGATTTTTTTTTTAATTTCCGGTGCATATTGAGGAATCCAGGTCTCACCAACAGTGACAATTCGAGACAAAATGACGTCGACAACTTGCCGCAGCAGCATTCAAATTTTGATTTGGCAGGAAATGAGACAACAAAATCAAAAACTAATCTATGATAAATGTCAAATTTTTATTAGTTCCATTTAACAGATGGCAGCACTCAATGGTAACAACAATTTACCTTAATGATGCTATCATCAAATACAAGAACTTTTTGAATCACCCTCGTAAGTGAGAGAGAGAATTTAAGTAAAATATGGTGTTACGCACGTGTCCACGTGGGACATATTGCCCTATTTACCTGTGGCACACAAAAATATCTGCATTTATAACCATCATTTAAATAAATAAATTGAACATGCATTTTTGATGAAAAATTTTTTATCCTATAGTTCAGTAAAAGTATATTCGCATTTTATACATATTTATATTTAAGTTTCTAATATTTTATTTATTATAACTCTGCTAAAGTTTTTTTTTTTTCTCTATTAGAAAGAATAAAATACGCATTTAGGTCAATTGGCCTCATAATCATATTGTAATTTACGATTGTTTTACTAGACAAGGTAATAAAGGAATAAATCCAGAAACATTTACCAAAATTATTTATTTTTAAGTTACAAAATATTACTAGCATATTAATAATAATTCAATGTACTCATTATGGTGGTTTTAATTAGAATCGCTCTAGAGCAGTGGTTCTCAAACTGTGATCTACGGAGGCCTTTCAACTAAATTAATTGATAATTTAATAACGTCATACTTAGAAACAACACCGGGACTATTGGTGACGGACCTCAACATTTTAAACCATAATCAAGTGATGAGGTCAAAACCTGATTTCACATGCCATTCTCCTAAATACCACCTCAATGTGATGACTTTGAACTTTTACATATTTAATGTCATTTGACTCATTACACGATGGTTCTTTAGCAGGAATCAAACTCCAGATTCGTTTGAAACAATACCAGCCATGAGCTTGCGCCTATGACCACTGGGCCATCGAGGCTACTATGGGATATGAGTGCAGTTTTTAAATGGATTTCTATCCGATGACAAACCTATATAAATAATTCAAGATAAATCCTACCTTGGGGTACGTTTTAATGTTTCCGACATTGATTGCGACGACAAATAAAAAGGCTCCTAAGCCACTGATCTTTAAAATATTCTGTAGCCACAATAATCTAGAGCTCATTGTTACGAACTCGCGGCCAGCATTGTTTCCGTCAAGTCATGGGTTCAAGTTCTGATTCCGTCGTGTAACTAGTTGATGCATGTTACATCTGTCAAGGTTCCTGTACTCCTGTTGGCATGATGTGTATATTTGGGGAGGGCCTAGCTTCAGGTGTCGAACTCGTCACTTGACCGAGGTAAAAAAATTGCGGAGTCATCGTCATTAGTCATCATCATTACCATTGCTTCTAAGTTAGAGTTTGATGAATAATCAATCAAACTATGAAGTCCAAAGAATGCGATTGGTTATGACCCTCATTATTTTGACCCGTGTTCGAATAATAAAAGTGACATCCGAGTACCTCATTCTTCCAGATTTTACATCATACTTGAACCTTTGGAATCATATTTCATTTAGCATTCAGCAATCTTCATTACTCCAGTCTTTGGCAAATTCAGAATTTGAACCCGAAAGTCCGCATGAACATCACTGGACATCTGTAAGATCTTATGATACTGAATTAATAATGTTGCGATGTTTGTTATTATAGTCTCCAAACATAAATGTTATGTTATCATTAGAATGCATTAGAAAAAGTCATTCTCGACAATAACTCCTACTTTTATCATTATATTCTACACCGAACATGAAAATATTTTGGAATTCATAATGTTGTAAAGAGAAAAATATCGAATATTAAACTTGTCAATGACACGGTTCAGTAAAAATAAGCATACTGTATGCACATACTGAATGTTGAAAGAGATTAAAAGAAACAAATCCGAACTAATTCGAAACCACTGTGACGTCTTCCTTTAATTTACTTCTACGGTCGTTATTAAGCTTAAGTAGATAATCAATAATTTCACAGTCAAATGAAAAGAATGCTGATAATTCTTAAATCAGTTTATTCAAATTGTGAATATTTAAAGATTTTTTTAGCAGTATTATTCTCTCTCCCCAAGTTCACTTGGCCTCAACAACTCTGAAATGTAGTTTGGAATAATAATCTAAGCTCGCTCTTACCAACTCTCTCGGGTTCGAATGAGAAATACTACTGGGGTAAATTCAAGTTCAGCTATATGGATTTGCTCCTCAAAGGATAACTATTCGAAAGCAATATGTTACCGATGTTCATCAGTTACACCGCGATCTCTATCATCCAACAAGTACTATCTACCAACCTCAATATTCAATTCTTCGTAGCTTTTAATATGCATATCCTCAAATCTATTCATTACATCCCCCTCGGAGTCTTATTTTCTTTAGATATGTATGGATATCACGACCTCGAGGCACCCTAATGATCTTTACCATGGGGTTTATTGTCTTTGGTGAACACGAGTGACGTTCCCCTGGTTACCCTGGAAGATCCTTTTTTTCGAGCCTCATTCTTGTCAGCTAATTTTCTTTTAAACGTCTAGATCAGTTACACTTTGTTTGGCGCAGCAAAGCCATATCTAGCTCTTGCAGCATTAGACTCCACCATCTCAATCACTATTCAAACACTTTCTAACAACAATCTAATAAGGTACTAGTGTTGATTAATAGTTTGACCTTAAAAACCCAGTAAAGTTCCAAATCCCATCAATATCGAAAAAAAAACAATCATCATTGCTTAGAATTTTGATTTGCTCATTCGTGTTTTTTTGGCTCTCAGTGAAGATGGGTTCTTCCAGTGCATGGATTGGCGCTTCATTTCAGGATCATAAGTAGAAACCTACGATTCGTTACACGTTGTTTTCCTTTCCAATAAGTTTGCGTCATTTTCAATGGCATTCAAAGTGTCAATACAAACGTTTTTACAAGTTTATTCATGTTCAAACGTGAGAATTTTAGGTATCATTTTGGCACACACTTTTTTTTTATGTTAAAATTGTTATTTAAAATTTCCGTATGGATTCTTTATCAATTCCTACAATCTCAGCAATTGCACGATTACTTAACGAAGGGCAGATCGAACCAGATTATTGATTTTTTTTTTTTTTTTTTTCGATAATAGTATCCGTTTTTGGCCTGGAAGGGCGACCTGGGCATTAATCATCTTCAACGTCTTCGCGGCCATCTTGAAAACTATTAAACAATTCAAAAACACGTGCACGCAATGAATATTCATTGCCATACATATCTTTCAATGAATGATAAGTTTCAGTAACGGTTTTTCTAAGTTTCATGTGAAATTTCGCAACAATCTGTTGTTCTATTGTTACATTTATCATTTGACGAATTTGTACGGCGAAACAAAAAAAACAAAAAAAAAAACTCTAATGCGGATGAAGGCTACTGATATACCGATTTGTTTACAGAAGTTAAAGGCACTGCAGTCGAAAGAGAAGGCTTCACGCTAAACAGCGTCAATCTCGATATTTAAATCCATACCTCGTACATATATATATATATATATATATATATATACGAGGAGACGTCACGGCATGCAAACGCGTAGAATACTTTCGATCAGTTCCAAGAGAACTTAAAAAGAAGGAGGAAGGACGCAATTCCAAACATTTCTTGCAAGTGAAAGTGAAATCGTACGTTCACAATGGCTACAAGAAAACATCAGAAGGTCATCACACGAGATAGAATAATCGGCAAGCTTGAAGATGGAAGCAATTTGATGAGTGTTGCACAAGAATTTGGAATTGACAAAAATGTAGTTTCAAAAGCTTGGAAAATCTTCCAAATGATAGGTACAGCTGTAAGAAAGGTTGGCTTTGTTCGTCCGAAGAAAACACCGGCAAGGGATGACCGGTATACCATTCTTCAGGCAAAAAAAGACAGGAACCAAACACCGGGCAACAGCAATAGAACTACATGTAATACGGTTTACTATGACCTGACGTCTGCATAAAGGTGACCAATTTGCCCGTCGTCTGGAACTCTGTTTACTATTAACAGCAGTTCATTGGCGGCGCCGTTTACAGTAGCATCAAGAATACAAAGACTGTACATCTCTTCAACGGAGTCACGTTCTGTTTGCTGATGAGAGTCGTGTACGTGTCTGAGCAACGATTCTCAGAGCCAGTTGATTCGGAGGGAAGGAGGAACACGGTTTCATCCCCTTATATCAGGGAAAGAGACCATAGGAATGGTCCTGGAGTGCTTAGATGGGGAGGCATTATGTTGAATGGACTAACCGAGTTCCATATTTTTGACAGTGGTTCACTTACAGGACATCGCTACTGTCACGTAATTGTCCTCCCACATGTGCATCTGTTCCAAGTGCCATTGGTCTTTATTTTTATGGAAGACAATGCACGTTCATACAGGACATCTACTGTCAAGGAGCTTCTAGAAAGTGAGAGTATGTGTAGAATAGGTTGGCCAACGTGCTCCCATGATTTAAATCCTACCGAACATGTGTGGGATGCTTTAGTGAGATGCCTGTAGGTCAGATCATATCCTCCGGAGAACATTAGACAGATGAAATAGATGCTCGTTGAAGAGTAACAACTTTCACTTCAAGAACTGCTGGATAATTTAGTACTGAGTATGAACAGACGGTCTCATGCACCCATTGCAGTTAGAAGAGGTCATATCTCTTACTAAGGGGTTTCGATTTGTTGTCATTCCTCATTACCTAACAATATTCGTCGTTCGATCAATAAAGCCCTTTTCGGCTATTATGCTTTCATCAACCTTTGAGTATTACACTGTGCCTCTGAAATTTGAATTTCATGTCATTCAGTTGATGTATTTCGGAATTACGACACAATCTGAAATGAAATCCATATATATATAATATATATACATTTGCACCAGTGTTCGAAACTAAAGAACTTTTCAGAATGTTTGTTTCGACTGAAAATGTAGAGACACGAATCTCGAATTTAATTATTATTTTATCACTAAATATATTCCTAGTTTTTATCTGGACTTCGTTATCTAATTCAAAAAGAGCCATGTCCTTTTAGTATAAATGCATAAAAATTCTTTTTATAATCATTTGACAATTTTTTTGTGATATTTGATCTCATTTTTTTTTATCTAAGCGCAATAGGATTTTTTCTTATTATTCCATGATATAAAGATTTCTCTCCATTTTTATTTAGCTTTCTTTTATTGCTAGGCGGTAATTACTGAAGCAAATTTGTAAAAAGAACTTTTTCATTAAAAAAAAATTATTGCATATTTTAAAGGATTTCTTCGTTCATATTGAGGATTTAAATAAGATACTCTTTTTCTATATTATTTAAGTCATTTAATAATACCTCCTTTCTTTTTTACTTTGTGAAAATAATACTAATTTAAATCTTATTGTTTGAAAAAGAAAATGGTTGAAAAATACATAATTAATAAAGCATTACAAATTTTTTCATGATATAACTATCTGCATTATGCGTAAAAATGAAACTGTGAAAAAATATTATTTTAATTATAACTCATTTTAAATATTTTATTACGAATTCGTATCTTACGTATTGTAAAAAACATTTATTTTATAATAGACATAAGTTCCTTAAAAAAATAAATTTTGTTTGAATTTTTCCCACAGAATCATGTTAAAATTCTCATTTTAAATTAATAATTTTAATTTTTTTGAAGAGTGTAAATATTTATCTTAAAAAAATAAACTAATTGCAAAACAGCGGGGGAAGAATTAAAAATTTTGTAGAGGAAAAAATGCCAATTCTTAAATTTCTTTAATGCTGTTTCAAAGGAGGGGGGGAGGGAGGGGTAATGCTTGAAAATTCTAAATTAATCTTCAGAAATAGGTTTAAATTTACAAACATGTACAGTCGTAAAAAAGACAACTCAATAATTTCGCTATTGAATGAAAATGGTGTAAATCTAAATAGTTTAAAAGGAAACTAAATTCTGGTATAAATTTATTAATTGGTTAGCACAGTCAATCAATTAATAAATTTATTCTAGAGATAGTTAATTTCGATTACATAAACAGACACAAAGTATCAATATAGTGATAAGAAATTTTAAATATTAAAATTAATGATGAAAGGTTAAGTCAAATATATTTTAAATAATGGTTTTTTTTTCAGAATGTTTATATATAATTGTAAGAAAATGCTATAAACTTAAAAGAATTTGAAGCTACATGATTTTAAAATATGGCTTAATAATTCAAATCAAAATTATGTAGATTTTAGTGCACAGCCGTCTAAAAAATAGAGTAACTTAGGACCTTAAGATTTTCAAAACTCATATCACAATTTAATGAACGAATTTATTTATTTATTTATTTTAAAACAGAGTCTTCTCATATTGAAATTTTTTAGAATTAAGAGGATAATGAATAAAATTGCCTATTCTCCAAATTTGATGCGAAACAATTCAATAGTTCAAGAGATATTCGAAGAAAACTGTTAGGGGAACAAGTATTAAATTACTCTCTCTCTCTCTCTCCTACTCAAATTATTTACATAATTTTTTTCCTTTTTCTAAAATCGTATGGATCGATAACAATGATTTCTGAGCTATTATACATTCACTTAGAGCTCCGCGATTTCCAATCATTGGTTTGACTTTGAATATTTCTTTAATAGCTTGGGGGGAACTGCAATGAATTTTGAATTTAAGGGTTTCATGGAATGAGAAAGCTAAATATATATGTGTAAAAATTTTGATATATTATAGTTTCCTTTTTTGCGTAATTGTATTTCAAAGTTCATAATTTTCAAGCAAATATTTTTTCTGGTGTTTTTTTTACCTTATTTCCAGAATCGGAAAATAATTACGTATCTTTACGTACGAAACGTTTGGTAAAATAATGAGTAGCATTTTTTTATTGTCAGTTAGCTGAGGCTAATTTTACGCTAGAAGTACCTTTTTAAATCCCCTTTGTCCGAAATGTGTTAAACAAAATTTTACAAAATTTAATATTTTAGCTCATTTAAAGACTGGGAATCTCATATACGAGAAAAAGATGGTATCAGTGAAGAAAAATATTACGTTGTTAAATGTGAAACTCAAGTTAATTGATTCATCCTTTAATATAATAATTTAATTTCCTTTTGGAGATAACCAATGTTACCAATTTTGTCTAGCTTCACTGAAAACAGCAAAAAATATTTAGAGGTGTTCTTTCCTTTCGGTGACCGCACACCCTAAACATATTTTTCTGTTCTGTTATCCTTGTGGTCACCGGCCGAACTTCCGAACTTGAAACCGGTGTTGTTTCGTCTAATCTGTTAGAGGCTCCAAATCCTCCCATTGGCATGGTGTGGAACCAGGAGAGGGAGGCTCAGTACAAGTTTAGTCCTAGTAACTTGACCGTGGCTTAAAAGTTCGAGGTCCGTCGCCAATAGTCCTCGTGTTGCTTCTAAGTTAAACATTAATAAGCAATCAATAAAGAAATTAAGTACATTTTTTCAAATTGTATGAATTCAAGATTTAAGTAGTTAAATATAGTCTAACTTATTTGGGGCTAATAAATGATTACAGAAAGACACAATGCAGAAGCTTTACTCAATAATTTTTTTCCTATACACCTGTTTTACATTACAAATAAAATACATTTGGGCATGGGTAGTATTTGATATAAATATCGCAAAAACACAGTAGTATCTACCTTTCTAATCATGAAATGAAAATGTAAACAAAAAAATATGTCTGAGATGCATTTATAAGAATAAAAGAAAATTTCATTTAAGTGTATCGCGAGATCATGTCTTATTCTCGAAAAGTATCCTATTTTTGGATTTTACTGTCGCTAATATACTAAATGTGAGACTAACAGCAAACGCACATTTAGATGAATAAGCTACACATTTCATTGCGAAGTCTCATGATCAAAAGCTTTCCGCTTTAAATATCTCATATAATTCCATTAAATAAAAATCTTTCAACATTTAATAGGTTTTTTAATTGATACTTTAAGATTTAATCAAGTTTTAAAAAATTCCCAAAAGGAAACGGTAAAAACTCGATATTTCTTCAAATGTGTAAGAGAATAATTTAGAATTAAAGTATATATGTAAGATTTTTATTTACTGATACAAACAAAAAAGGAAAAATTTCAAATATTTATTTAGACAATGATTTAAAAAAATCGGAACTCTAAATAAATGTTCTTTGTTCAGGTGTTAATAAGAGAAAATTTTTGAATAGTGAAAACATAAACTGGTAAATAATAAACCCTAAAAGATTTATTATTCAACCCATAAATAATAGCCAAATCTTGCACAAACTGAAAACTAAGCAACATGATGAAAATTTCTTGTTTCTTATTGAGGTAATTAATTAAGTGTAATATGAGAGGGGTTGTAAATAAATGGACTTTTAAAGAAGTAAAAAATTATTTTTAACTTTTTCAGTTCATTTTCTTAATTTATGGAGATTAACTCATGTTTCAAAAGCAGTAAAAAGATAAAGACTGCTTAAACATTAAATAATTTACAAGCAGACTTCGTTGGCATATTTGCAATAAATGAAAGGGCTTTGTTTTTATTATTTTATTTAATATTTAAGCATACAAAATTTTCTAGGAAATATTAATTTACGAAGCATTTTAAATAATTCTCTCAAGACAAACAAAAATAATAGTTGCTTACTGATAAATTTATTTTTGAATGTTTTATTTCTGGTAATTTCTCTCGATACGCATAATTGTTTCGTTCCAAATTCCATTTCTTCTTAATGAACTGTTCTTCGTAGGAAATAAAAAAGGGCCCATCATATAGTAAACTGTACAAAGGTTTTCAGAAAAATATAGAGACAAAATGCATCTACCTTATTAAGCATTTTTACCCTGAATTCATATCATGCCATAAGTGAATAACGTTGCAAAATAATTTCGAAAAAATCCCTAAGTATTTAACGAGTTTGTGAAAATGGTTCAAAAGGTGCCTTTTTTGCCAACAGGTGGTGTTTCTAAGGCAAGCTGTAATTACTATTGCTTGTTACCATTTCTTAAACGGTGATAAAATAAATTCGACACTATTTCATTGGTTAAATTTGATTATTGCCATGTCGGATTATAGTCGTCATTTTGCATCGAGTTGTCCCAGTCGAGGAGACATGGATTCAACATTATACACCAGAAGCTAAGAAACAATCAAAATAATGGAATACTTCCACTGAATCTGCTCCAAAAGAAAGCGAAGACGATCTCATCGGCTGGAAAAATTATGCCGACAACTTTTTAGGAGGCGAAGAGTATCGTACTCAGTGATTTCTCAAAAAAAAATTACCCCACTTCTATTCCCATTCCTAACACAGTTACTTTTCGATCCACTTTCTAGTGAAGAATATATTCTAGTTTAACTCTCACGGTGAGAAATCTAAAGTTTTCCAAATGAGAGGATTTCCTTGACTTCGTTTTCACTAACTTTGCATAATAGTTCTGTTTCGATAATGGCAGGTATCAGACTAGAGCACTGTTACGAGGAGATATCATAAAGGCTTTCTAAGAAATAAGTGAAATATTTGGATAACATTTATTCAGCATATTAATTGATCTTTATGTACATAATGCTGTATATTATACCAAGAAACGTTTAATTTGTATGGTTTCAAGCAGCCGTAGATTAAAATAGCGCACAGTATGGTTAATTTCGATTATTATATCCTGGGGTTTCGAAATTTTTAATCTTTATTAAAAATAATCAAGATAGAAGTTTGATTTTTATTTATTATTCTTCAGACTTTTCTACATAATCACCATTCAGAATTATACATTTCTCTAAGAATTTCTTGGCCTATCGAAGGTTGTTATTGTAGATCTCAGCAAATGGGGCTCTATCTTCTCCGTACCACGGATAGCATCAATCTACGGCTTTCTTAAAGCAAACTAATCAACATTAAAAGCGATAATTTTCAACATTACATACATGAGGATAAATAAATGTGCAGAATAAATTGTTTCGAGTTATTTCGGTTATTCATTAATAGTAATTAAAACTTTACTATATATTCTAATATTGCATAAAACTAAATGCATCAAATACAAATAAAGTATAAGACACACGAAATAACTAAAATTACAAAATAAGTATTTCCTGTGTAGATAATCTATATTTATATATTATTCCATGAAGTAGAATGTATATAAAAAATTTAATGGATTGTCAGCTTATGTAATAGCCCTGGATTAATTGCAGGGCCGGAAAGACGAAGCGCTGGATTATAGAGAAGTATTGTATTTATAAAATTTTGTTTCTGGATTCTTTTATTGAATTTTTCGGCTTCTTTATTACCTTAAATGTTGTTACATTACGATAAAGACTATACACTTCATTTTTTAAACATTTTTGTACTGCTATTTCTTAGGAACTTAATTTATTTTATGAAACCCAAATGCAAAACTTATGATATTACAAAACTTATTTGTACATGTTTAAAGGCATATTTCTTTGTAAAAAATTTGATATAGATATGAAGTATATTGTATGCATGTATCTTTCAAAACGCTAAGGAATAATTCACAGAATTCCTAGGACCCAGTATCTCATATTTCCCATCAGAATCAATAGAATTTAAAATTACTTGGTTATCGATGAATAAATTAAAAGGAAATTTGTTGTTTGAGAATCAAGTGGCCTGAGCAAATTTTCTCATGGAATAGAATGGCATTAGAGTTTCGCCATTTATTGATGTAGATTAATTATTTGATCTCTAGCGGTAAGCTAGCGTGCAGAAAGTACAGGGTTATCTGGATGGGAAATAGTTGAAGGAATTAAAATGAAGAGCAAATGAAAATCATATTTAAAGGCAAGAGACAGTTTACTATTAAAATTAGTTTTACAACATGATTGATTCGCAAATAAAATATTTCTAATTTTATCAGGAATAGAAATGCAGTCGCATTTTAACTAAGTTAGTTGATTGATTGGTTGGTTTTATGGGATATAGAGAAACAAAGGCTGTTATCGCAATTAAGTTACGATGTAATTAATTTATATATTTAAGGTATAAAATTATCTGTCATTAAAGTATTTCGACTGTTGGAAAGTTTACAAAAGATTGTTCGGGTATGCTTCCAAGAACTCAGCAAAGGAAGATTGTAGGACATCAAATTTCTCAACAATTCATTACAATTTAAAAGAAGGGGATTCAATGTTTTGAATCATATGTTCCATTTTAAATTCTTCTTAGATATTTCTCCACCCACAAACTAATAAACATTTATGGTAAGCAAGCATCTGTTTTTGAAGATGTATGTACTTTTCATTTCCAAATGACTTTTAACCCCCTATTTTTAGCCTATATTATTGAAAAAGGTTGTGAATACAAATAAGGAAAAGTTTTGATCGTATATGATAAACGTTTCATAGAACATTTTTCAGTCCATCTTTTTGATATATTTCACTGCAAAATCATTTCCGATTCCATATTTTTATGTGACACATAAAATTCACTTCTTTAACAATAAAATATGGGGTAAGCTAAAATTCGTTCATTTAAATATTTCAATGAGGAGTATTGAAATAATTATACAGAATTTGTGCTACAAGTCTGATACCTATAAAATATGCATAGAGGGTGTAATAAAGTCGAGAAATCGAAGAATTTTTTTATCAAATTTTATACCAATAAATGTTCATTTTGATTTAAACCCTATCCAACAACAAAAGAAGCAAAGAATTTAAGAAATACATACAAAAACATACTCATACCTTAACTTTTTTAATTACTTTGCGTTAGTTCAGAAATGCAAATTAAACACGAAGCCAAAAGTAAGTAAGAAAATAGCGAAACGGTTTTAACAACCGTCATATTTTACTTTTGATCGCAAATCTTAGAATAGTCGCCTACTGCAGCCTCATTATCATCCCAAAACGAGAGGAATGTCCACCGCCCACAGAGACGACGAGCCCCCGGTATGTAAAATCAGTAATCAGACCAGTGTCATTAGCCTTTCTTCTATGAGATCTGATCCAAAGATTCCAAGTGGAAACCAGTCATATAACTTCTTCTGACTAGCTACCACACTTCAATGAAATGTCAGGAAAGAAAACAATAAACACTGCGCATCCTAAAAACACCTTGCAATTCCGATCTAGGCTCTTTTAAAACATTGATGATAAATATAATCATTTAAATCATATTTATAATACAAAAACATGTTATGCAGAGTAAAATTTCGTGAATGATATGTCAAACATCATCATCGCATTTCATTCAAAAGCTCAAGGTCCTCTTTTGAAGATTCCTCACACATCAAATTTTATGAAATCGAGTTTCTGATATTGAAAACTTTTCAGTAGGGCGATTAATAACAGAAATGCAATTCATTTTAAACTTATAAAAATGAATTTATATAATATTTAGTAATACAGAAATTAAACACATTTTTTACAAAAATATCTTTGAAAAAAGCTAGTTAAAAAATAATCTTTTCTGCCCTTTTACTTAAATTTTTAATTTTTTATTCATTTCAGTATTTATTTTCCAAAAAAAAAAAAAAAAAAAAAAAAAGGGAAGGAAGAAAAATAACTTTCAAATTTTCAATTTTACCTGTCAATTTCTGTTAAATTAAGAATATTTATTTATGAATTTTGTGCGACTCTTTTTCAATTATTACCTTTTTTTTTAATTGTATTCCAAGTTTTCTTAAAAATTTTGAATTATATTTTAAAAGATTAGTTTATAAGATTAATTAATCACAATACATTAATTTTTATAACTATGCTGCAACATTAAAGTCAACATATTCATATCAGCTCGATTTTAAGAACTTTTAACTGTCTTAAAAGTCCATTTAAATATCTTTTTAACATCGAAAATTGTCATAAAATTAACATTTTTAACAATGTATATTGCGTCTTTTATTAGTAATACATTATTTGTTCTTTAGTGGAAGTATAATATTTTGGTTTGACTTGGAAAAAAAAATAAGTTTCACATTAGAGCTCCAAGAGGGCTGTTGGCAACGACTCTTGTAATTCTTTAACAAGATTTTAGAGCTAGTAACTCACAATCTCTTAACTCTCTCTCCCCCCACCCCCAATTAAGTTTCGAGGCTCGCAATGCATTTCGGGAATGTGGACATTGAAGAATACTTCTTAACGTATTTTTCACGATTGCGGGTTTTGAATCTATGATTTCAAATAAATATTTTGCAACATTTTACTCAAAAAGACATTGAAAATCAAAAGCATTTCAACTCAAATAACTTTAGATATCGATATTTCAACCTTTTTATAAATTTGAGTTAATCTAAATTCCAAAGAGGAAGATGTACTTTTTATTCCATATTAACTAAATGCACTAAAGGTTTTTTACAGCCATTTTGTGCCTTTAACTGTTAATATTTTCTGTTGCATATCTAGTTTTAGTTTATAACACATAAATTGATTAGAATTGCGTGTTTTCACGCACCCAGTAATTTTTAAAAGACAATGAAATATCATATAAAGGATGTTAAAATAAAAATAATTTAGTAAATTCAATTATTATAAAAGATTTGTTATAACTATCCTTAAGAACAAAATTTTAACATTGTTGTTTTTAATGGATAAATTTTAAGCATTACTAATTTGCATAGCAGCCCTTATAATAATAATCTGCAATAAAGAAATGCTTATTAACTGAATGATTTTTTTGTGCCATTTTGAGCTATTATTATTATTAGTAGTAGTAGTAGTATTTGATCCATTTTTATTTCATTAGCCTTTTTGACCAGTTTTAGAATTTTAGAGAATGATTTAATTTTATTAACAGTTTTAGGATTTTTAAAAATACCTAAATTATTGTTCTTAATTTAGGTATTTTTAACAATCCTTAAATGTTAATATAATTCTTAATCATGGGTTATAAAATTGAATAAAATATAGTTTTTTCTCCTTATTCGTAAGCATTCATGAATCGTTGATCTTGTGCCTGAGAATAATTAATTATTTATTTTATAATATTGTTTTTTTCCCTAAACTTAAATATGAATATATTACTAGTTTAAATATCTTCAAAGCATTCTTTTAAAATTCTTGACTTATTTTGTTAATTAGAGGGGTTCCTTAACACTTTGAAGGTAATTTTTAATTCATGGATATTCAAATCTATTTATAAAGACTCATTTGCTGGCAAATAAAAGGAATTTACTATATTGAAAATCAGAACTCTCTCAGAAATTAAGCCCACTACGCATAATGCTTTTGAATAACATCTTAGAACATCAACCCTTCATTCAAATTTTAAAAGCATTTTATTTTACTTACCGAAAACCATCTTTCATAATTGCCTCCTATTCAACCTATTCAATGATAATAAGCCATCATATTAATTGAAATTTCTATTTTATCCCAAAACACGTTTTAAAGAAGTAATTAAAATTTAAATTAACGCTTGAGAGGAAATAGGAGCCGGAAGGAATTTTATACCTTGTAACAATTTTCTTCCAAATAAGCAACGACTTTTTTCTTTTTTTTTTTTTGCAATTGCCTCGCGATGTGGGAAAAGAGCAGACTACGAGCCGAAGATGGTATTCAATTGCTCCGAAGTTCTTTTTTAACTGCTTACGCAGTTCTTTTATGACCTTCAGAATGGTGGCTCTCAAACCAAAAATACAATTGCTACAGTTCACGAGTTTATTTGAAATGGCAAGGAAAAAAACATTTCACCATTTATACGGAATGCATTTAAGTTGATGAAAAAGTCTGTTTTTATAATTTCCCTGCATCTTTATAAATTATGCAATAATTTTTTTTTAAAGTGTTCTATATATTTTTTAAAAAAAATGTTTAGAATTAAATTTCCTTTTTTCATTCTGTATTCTCTCAAGTTCGAACTAAAAAATAAGTTGAAGATCGATAGTTAATATCTAAAGCTTTTTGAAAAAAATCAACTCTATTTTGTTCGATATTGGGATAATATTTAGAAAACGTTTTGATAACACGAAAAAATTCTTTTAGAGCAAGAATTTATTTTTATTTTTTGTAATTCAATTTGTTTAATCATAAAATGTGTTTTCAATATTGATTAACTTTTATGTGTACATACTTAAAACACAAATTAAAGTTTGCCCTTTATTTTTCTCACAGGAAAATCATCACATTCAAATACCATATTTCTCAAATTTTTAATTTCTATAATAAAAAAAGAGTAAATTTTTTCAAAAAAAAAATTAATATAATTGCTTTTATCAAGATTTTAGGTGTCTGTAATAATTTGATAAACTAACAGCAATGTATTAAAAAAAATTATAAGTTATGTCTAAAAATGAAAAGATATTTTTCAAAAATTCATTTTAAAAAATATATTATAATTTAAATGTATAAATATTGTTTCGAATATACCTCGTTTTTATTGGTGCCTTCATTAATTACTAAAATATATAGTAATTCATTCACAGATTACAATTGAATATATTCATTCCAATTGTAATCTGTGTTAATATCAAGGTGCCCAGTAATAGGGAAGTGATCAGTGGATCAAGGTTCAAATCTCCATTTCGGCAAAAACTATTCAGAGAAATGCTGAAATTTATATCATAAACATTTAAAAACAAAATGATGAAGAAATCCCACCAATAGCCTTTTACGCTTTGACTCTAATGTGAAGTTAATCAAGCTAAATACAAGAATAATGTATCCTTAACATAGATATCTAAGAATATGGGATGCACCTGCCGTAGACCGAGTATACTTCTGCACCTGCCGTACATTTCTCGTAAATTGAGGACGATCATCAGTTTTAGCTGAAAATGTTCCGCACGTTCAATAAACGAATAGTGAACTAATGACGGCCTTTTTTTTCTATCTTTTGATAAAAATACACTATTAAAGATTTTCAATCAATGACTAGAATGTTCCTTCGTCGCTTTCATCGAAATAAGTCATTGCGGGATAAAGACGAGCAACAATATTCAATTTTTGAGAATAAATATTTATGGACCCCTGATTACTCATAGTAACATGAGCTCCAATAAATAACAGTTGACATATATTTATAAATAATATGAGATACAAATTACCAAAATATTAATTCGAAGAACTGAGAGCAGTATGGATTATACAGTAGCTCTTATATTCGTGTTTCCTAGAAAGAATCGAATAAACTTAAGTTATAAAGCATTATACAAATAGCAATAATACTAACAGGTCATTTGAAAAGTCTCCGGCCTGACACATAGATGGCGCTACTAGAATTAAATCCATATGTTTTTAGTTAGCTCTAACCCTCAGAAGATGCGTGTATAAATTTGACAACTGTCGGATCATTAGTTTGTGAATTATAGCATTTTGAGTCAAGCAACTTTTGTTATTGTGAAAAAAATGGATAAAAAGGAATTTCGCGTGTTGATAAAATATTGCTTTTTGAAGGGAAAAAATACAGTTGAAGCAAAAACTTGGCTTGATGCCGAGTTTCTGGACACTGCCCCAGGAAAATCAACCATCAAGGATTGGTATGCTAAGTTTAGACGTGGTGAAATGAGCACCGAAGATTATGAAAGCAGTGGACGCCCAAAAGAGGTTGTTACCGACGAAAACATTAAAAAAATCCACAAAATGATTTTGAATGAGCGTAAATTGAAATTGAATGAAATAGCAGACACAATAAAGATATCAACTGAACGTGTACATCATATCATTCACGAATATTTGGTAATGAGAAAGCTCTGTGCAAAGTGGGTGTCGCGCGAGCTCACTTTTGACCAAAAACAACGACCAGTTGATGATTCAAAGCAGTGTTTGAAGATGATCAAGAGCAATAAACCCGAGTTTTTGCATCGATATGTGGCAATGGATGAAACATGGCTCCATCATTTCACTCCGAAGTCCAATCGACAGTCATCCGAGTGGACTGCACACGATGAACCCGCTCCAAAGCGTGGGAAAACGCAACAGTCGGCTGGCAAGGTTATGGTGTCTGTATTTTGGGATGCGCATGGAATAATTTTCATTGACTACCTTGAAAAAGGAAGGACCATCAACAGTGACTATTACATAGCGTTATTGGACCATTTGAAGGACGAAATCGCCGAAAAACGGCCGCATTTGAAGAAAAAGAAAGTGCTGTTTCACCAAGACAATGCACCGTGTCACAAGTCAGTGAAAATGATGGCAAAAATCCATGAATTGGGCTTCGAATTGCTTCCTCATGCACCGTATTCTCCATATCTGGCCCCCAGCGACTATTTCCTGTTCTCAGATCTCAAAAGAATGCTCGCTGAGAAGAAATTTTCGTCGAATGAAGAAGTGATCGCCGAAACTGAGGCTTATTTTGAAGCAAAGGACAAATCGTACTACAAAAATGGTATCGAAAAGTTGGAGGGTCTCTATAATCAGTGTATCACCCTTGAAGGGAATTATGTTGAATAAAAAAAACTAATTTTGCCAAAAAAATGTGTTTTACTATGGTAGGCGGGGGACTTTTCAATTGACCTGTTAGTCTTCCTTTCTTTGGAAAATGAATTTCTAACTTAGCACTGAATATTATAATGTAAACTTAGACATAGAAGTTGACTGCGTTTATCATTCTGAAATGTTACAAAATTTTCAAAGGAAATTCTAATTAAAGGATAGAAGACGTTGCCTTTCTGTATGTAACTTATTCATATTGGCACGCATCGAGTAAGCTCGTAAAGCAACACTATTAAGGTATTTTATTACTTGCTATATTTATGTTTCTGCTGATCTCTAAATTTTTCTGAATTAATACCAAAATATTTGTGAATCTGAAATAACCTAACATAATAGTATGTGAAGAGAATTTTAAGACATTTACGTTGTTTGAAAAAGAGGCAATTTATTAAATATCAGGCGTGTAATACACGTAAAAAGATTATGCATAAAATAGAAAAAGACAATTTAGAAATTATGAAGGATCATTTGATAGTTTTCACAATTCTTAAAATCCAAAACGTGATTAAAACATTTCATCTATTTTTTTTTTCCTAGAAACATTCTTATATTTCATTTTGAAAACTATCTATATGATTTTTAGCAATCACTTTTGAATGACTTGGGAACAAGTGGCCTTGGAAAGCTATAAAAGCATACAACATTCAAAACATTGTATAGATTTGTAGCTCATTGTATTGGTAATAATTTACTGTGGGAGAATTTATATTTCGTTTACCTTTCATATGGATGGATATAAAATTCAGCTATTTGTCTTAATATTATTTTATAGAACAAATATCTGTCAAATATTAAGTGATTTTACTTTTTTAGGTTACAGATCTAAAGATATTGCATTTAAAAAATATGGCAAATAAGGAGGATATTCAATGTTTTTACAAGTATTTTAATTCCAAAAATAAACGAAATAATTACAAATCAATTTCTAAAATCACGATTTAAAATATTTTATCGCAAACAATGTAACTTTTTCTCATGTAGGCTTAAGCTAACAAATATATTTTACAAGCCATTCAACACGTATTATAATATTTTGACATTGGCTGAATTCGTCTAGACAGTGTCTTAACTAATTAACATAGTTAAAGGATAATTGGCTCAAGCAATTACAAAATATCAAAGTTGTTCAAAAATTTTAATGAACGAACAAGTGATAGTTATTTTCATTTCGATTAGCGACACAAACAAATAACTACCGCATTATTATATTACGTAGAATCGAGAAAATTATTCCAGTGAATTGATAAATGACTATAATATAATCATTATAAATATTATAATATATTGCAGTTATATAATATTAATTTTTTATAATGATGTTTGGTTGGCTTATAAGAACAGTTGATTACACTAGAAGCAACATAAGCACTACTGGCGATGGATCTCGTAATAATGAATCACGGTCAAGTCTTGAGAACTATATCTCAGTTGACACCCCATTTTCCAAAATCATCCACGCTAACTAGAGGACTAATTCGCAATAGATTTAACACTCCCCAGACCTGATACACAACGGATCTTTGGAGAAATCAGGATTCAAACACATGATTCGGTTAGATTATCATCTATAACAATCTTGCATCCATCACTAGTTTATTACTGTGGCCAATAATCTATGATGACGTAACACGGTTGCTTAAAATAATTTTCGAAAATACTGAGAAAACTCAGATTTTCATTTTATAATAATAATTTTCCTCCTCCAGTACAGTTTATAATTTCTAGCTTGTTGATAAGGGTGCATATTTGTATGTATGAAATGTCTTAAAATACTTATTCTCCATTTAGTCATTTTATACCTAACATAATACATCTCTAAATACAAAGATTGACAAATTAGTTTTAAAATATCGAAAAGGAGGACAGGAAGGAGGAAACTTTTCAAGGGACAGAACCTCTATAAAAGAAGAACGATTGGTTGCCTTACTAAAATATATGTCCTAATTATAAGAATTTCCGATAACTGAATAATGAGTAACTTAAGATCATTAGTGATTTTATTATACTCGCTTGCAATGCGCAGACTTTAAAACAAATTCATGTAACGAATAATTTTCAATAACTTTTTGTAAGCACAAAACTCTGTTATTCATTTCATACGTTTTTGCAATAATTAAACATTTTCATAGATACATATATATATATATGTATAAAGGGGGTGATGAGATTGTACATCCCTAATCTACACTGATTTGCTGTTACGAAAAGGCCGGTTTGTATAGGGGAGTAATTCCATTACCGGATTCTATAATGATTTCGTAGAAATTCAATGATAATGCTTCAAGTAGTTTTACTTAAGTTTATTAGAAGAGATTATGAAGGGAAAATATGTACAAAATACTATATTCAAATTGACCAGTTCATCGGAGAAAAATAGATGATGGCCTTATTTAATCCATATAGGCGATGGGAGTTGGAACACGCGCTGGCGTTCGAAATTCACTTTCGACGCAATTAATGCGAAGAAGAAGAGAAGCGGAAAAAGGTGGGAAATGAGCGAGAACGAAATGTCGCTCAGTTTTATTCGGGTATGGGTGGCGTTGCACGAGCTATCACATTATGCTGATTCGTGGTGCCACCTATGGAGTAACTGAGGAACTGGTTTCACAGTACATTGAAAAATAAAATTAATTCTTTGATAATTAGCTGGAAAATTCTACGTGTGTGTGTGTGTGTGTGTGTGTGTGTGTGTGTGTGTGTGTAAGGTTACAGGAAGTAAACAACTTCTCACAAAAGTGATGAACTAAATTTGAATAGAACGGTTTAATGTTCCCAATAACTGGATACATACATGTAGGACACACTGATGTAGACAATATGCATTAAAGAAAGATGTTACTACTTTCGTGTAGTAACAACTTAATGTTTACCCAACTGCCTTCTCACAGTTATTAGTTACAATTTTTTTTCCGCCTCCGTGCAGTCGAACAAAACATTCTCGTTCTCGTTCTCCGAGCACTCTCCCGGTGCGCACAAGCAAGAGCCGCAGCTGGTCGCCTCCGATTGCAGTGCCATCAGGCGGTAGACACTCGCTCCAACCCTACATATATATCTGTATGGAGGATAGTAATTCACATAAATATAAAAAAATAATTTAAAACAATTTACTAAAAAAATTAGTGCAGAAAAAAGAAAAATTTCAAGAGTTACAAATAAAGCATGCAATTCATTACATTTTTAGATTTTAGAAAATGCATAAAATAAACTTATAAACTATTTTTAGTTCCCAGAAACCTAGAACAAAAAAAGAAGAGAAAGAATCAATTACACGACAAAACATTTCAGAAAACGATCAATGAATCTGAAAGAGTACCAAATCTATAAATAATGTCTAAAGATAAAATTCATCTCTTGACTCAGCACAAACTAAAGAATGAAAAACAAAGAAAGGAAAAACCATTAAGAAAACAAAATATAGCATTTTAAAATTCAGAATTTAGTTTTAGGTAGATTTGCTGATTAAATAATCTTTACAGGTACCAAGAAATGCCAACAGAAAAACATTATAACCAAAATGGAAAACTCTGTAAATTCAAAAAACAAGATGGGGAAAAAATGAGAAAGATGAAATTAAATAATAAACAGAGAGACAAAGAGACATGTTCAATCCTTTTTAAATGAAAATTGATAAAGAAAAATCAACAATAAGACAACCAGGTTAAAAAAAGATTTTAAAAACCTACATGAGACGCCATGCATAGCAAAATATTTCACATAATTTACCTGCTTAAAGAAAATTAAGCTTAAACCGGGAATGTTATGCAGTACCCTTTTTAGGAAAGAAAAAGAACGAATGCAAGAAAAATTGTAAGAACATTAAACAAAAAATTTTAACCAAAGGGAAGAGGCAGAAATTTTTTTTAATTATTATTATTTACTTAAAGTAATTTTAACAATGCGTTATAATTTTTTAATTCATATTTTTTGTTTCATAATTTTTAATTCAATTTTTTAAAATTTTCTCAATGCGTCATAATTTTTAATATTCATAACGACAATACATATCATATAGCATAAAAGGCAACAAAAATATTTTATCATTATATGGAATTTCAAAACTATATAGAATTCTTTTTAAACAAAACTTTTTTAAAAATAAAAAATATAATTTTTATTTAATGTTAAAGAAAAAGTATCAAAATCACATATTAAAATGCAAATAGTATCGCCCTATATTGATTGTAAAATAACTATTTTAGTAATAAAAAAAACTGCAGGAAGTTTATCCCAAAACCTAACTTTTTTTAAAAAAAAAATAAAACATCGATAGAATATATAAAAAAAAATATAAGCACATTAGCTTATTATTTGTCATTAATATATTTCTTAATGTGTTTTCTATATATATATGCTAATTTTTGTTAAAATTTATGAGAATTTCTTAAAAAATGTATGATTAATGAAAGATTAGGTTTATTGGCAGAGTTCTTATTAAAGATGTTTAGGTCCACATTATAAAATTATTTTCATTTATATAGTTTTGTACATATAATAACATAATTATGTATAAGCTAAGTTATTGCTTTTTGGTCCCGTTTGTGATAATAATTTAGTTTGTTTATATTTTTTTATCTTTGAATTTAATATATTTTTTTAAGCACGAAATTATCTAAAGAATTAAATTTTTCAAGAGAGATAACATTATTTAAATTACTTTGCTTAAATATAATTAAAAGAAGAAAACATTTATAAAATCATCTAGATTTATGGACCTAAAAGATCTTTAAATTGATAACTACTGATTGAGAAAGTTTTTGTTTTGAAGTTGATTAATAATATCTGTTTTCTTTTTAATAGAAGCAGTCCTATTTAATTTCTTGTAAAATTGATTGCAATAATTTACCTGCTTTTTGTAATGTTTTTATTATATCCATATTATAAGAGTTCTAAATTTAATATTGGTTTTATAAAATGTACGTGGATATTTATTTTTATTAATTTGGTAGCCAATTTTAAAGAACGCAGTAGTAATTTTCTATTATTAATTTCTCTACCATTAGCTTTATTTTCAACACAAGCACTATTTCCCTAAATATATTTATTAATAATTTCATAGTAATAATATTGTAAATAACTAGGAACTTTAACCATATATGAACTTTTTTATTTCATTAATTTGACTGCTATCTGTAGCTTTGAAATGAATTTTGTTAATACTGTACTTATATTTATTGAATGATTTTAAAAGCCTCTATATCTCTCTAACACACACACACATATATATATATATATATATATATATATATATATATATATATAT
>BMAW01034875.1:1438290-1553980 GCA_019974015.1 Nephila pilipes | reverse complement strand
ATATATATATATATATATATATATATATATATATATATATATATTAAGAGAGGAGAGAAATATAGAGCCAAGAGTAAAAATAAAAATAGAAAAATTAAAGTAATAATAAAATTAATAAAATATGTTTTAGTCACTTGAATAATTTTTATTATTTTATAAACTTCTTTTTAAAAAAATTTATAGGATAATAAGCACAGATAATATAGAAATTATTTATTTTAAAAATTGATAGCAAATTAACTAAGTAAATAGTTATATACAGTATATTTCTAACAATTTTCAAATTTTAACTTACTATCAAAGGATGACACTTTATTAATATGGTAACAATAATTTTATACATCTTGACACAAATGTTACTAATAATCCCATTATTAAGAATTTTTAAGTTAACATCAAAGAAATCTGTTTCATGAGAATTTATACATTAGTTTTTATCTTTTTTAAATAGAAAGAATAAATTATTGTTTTCTCCAAATTTATTTTAAAAGAAACGTAGATAAATATTAACTAATAAATATTAACTAGACCATTATACTAGCAGGACCCCTTTTAAGAATAGCTTTAATTTGTTTATAGTTTTCACAATTTTAGCTAAAATAGTTTTCTTTTAGTACAAAATTAATAAGAAATTTAACTTTTTCTTAAGATACGGAAATATTAATTTTTAATTCTATATAATTAGCCAAAATAACCTCAATTAAATCGTCTAAATATATAGAATTATACAATTCTTCAAAATCAGAACTATAAATAGAATACATTTCTTTATCTCTTGATATAATTTATAATTTCATAACTATTTTTAATAATAGCGGTCTTATCAAAACAATAATTAGTATTTCGTAAAATCTTCCGTAATATATATATATATATATATATATATATATATATATATATAAGAGAGAGAGAGAGAGAATGCCTTTATTAGTTTTTTATGCGTTTAAATAAGCCTGTTGATATTTGGTAGACGGTGAGTGTCTACTGGTCTTATTACGTTCTTGTTATTGTATGATTTTGAGTGGCATTCATTCTAATAACTAACAAAAAAGGTATTTCAGAGATTAAAGCTCATTTATAAGGAGAAAATTTTGATCATGAAACGTTGGAAGGTGATTTTTGAAGAAGCTGTGTCAGCAATAAGTTAGGTCGACTCAGATGTCTTGAGCTATAATTAATGATCAACATCAAATTGGACATAATTTTTACTGACACTCATTGTCAGCACGATGGTTTGAGAAAATAGCTTGGGTGATAGTTAATGATTGATTATAAATCTTTAAGTCCATTGAAGTAGAATAAAAATTTGATTTTAATATATGAGTTGTTCGGAAACAAATTTATGAAAATCTGACTGGTTGCGATTAAGCAGCGGTTACTAAGGGAGAAATGTCATTGTCGTGTATTTGCTACAATTTTTAGTAAAATACTTCATATATATTAGCCAGTTTATTGTAGTAATATAAACATACATTCTACTTATATAGCTGCTTTCGCAATCTTGTTTAAAATTTATATTCAGAACTGTATTTTTTTCAATTCGATGTGTTATCAAATCTAAGAACAGAAAAATAAAATGTATTCTAATTCGAAATACCTTTACGCATTAGTTTCGTTTTGTGTGCATTACGAGTATCATACTGCTGCAATGGGGCTCACATCTAAATCGGTATTTTGAATTTCGTCGTGAGGACTTGCGAATAGATATTTACAGAGAAATTTAATGAATGAAAGATAAGGATTTTTCTAATAGGCCATGTCCATTGTGTAATTAGATAGTGGAATTTTTTTTCATTTAAAAAATAAAAGAGTCTACGATTAGAGGTTGATTGTTAGAAAATGAGCTCACAGTCTAGTCATTACTGCTTTTGAAATACGAAAAATCAAGTTTTCGGAATTTTTGCTGATAATGAAATTTTTATAAAGTGTCTACCGTGAAAACTACTAACGGTAGATGTATGCTGCGTCATGATTGGTCTGAAAATAGGTTCTTTCTTCAAACAACGATACAGCGGGTAAATGATTACATGTAATTTAGCTGACTGAATAAATGTGTACGAAAAAAATATTTCTCATTTTATTTTTTCAGATAAAAATTAGCTGTATTTGAATACATACTCTTAAGCCTATTAAGGATGAATAAATAATTTGTTGTGTCATTTTATTAATTTGTAGTGTAGAATTTCGTAGGTTTAGAGAAATACCACATTTTGTAAGAATGTAATTTATTTTTATAAAAAACTTTTAAGGGATGAAATTTTCTGCATTTTATTTTAACACTGATGTGACAAGAAATATATATAAATTTATATTATTGTTCAATTATCGGTAATATAATCACGTACTGTTAAAAAATAATAAAATTAATATTTTATATGACTTTTCTTTCATTTATTATTTCGAGGAATGTGAAAAAAGGATATTTATACTTCTTTAACATTCCTTGAGGTCACAAATATAATTAACATTCCTTACTATATTTGTGACGCTGAGCGCTGTTGGGTTGGCCCGATTTCTCTTCTTTCACTTGTTTGTGTCATTGTAAAGTTAGTATAGTCAATAATTAAATTGCTCAAATGATCATACATACAGAGTCAAATTCCTAACTCAATTTTATTTTTTCGGATAGAATAATCAAAAATCAAGATGCCTATTAAGTAAGCAGAGCAAAATTCTCTCATGTCCACTATATCAGGCAATGAGTATTTATAAATCGGATTTTGAAGTGGGTCAAAGTTCGGAACTAATCCAACATCAATTGCAGCTTAAACACAAGACTAATCTCGTAGTTCAAACTTCCGCGATCTCCCTCTTTACTAACACTCCTCTTAAACACACGCAGCTACTGCTGATTCCCTCAACCACCTGTCCGCTGCCAATATCCCTTTTCCACTACACTTCAAATTATATAATATTGACGATTTGCATAATTCCCAAGTCAAAGCTCTATAATCAATGTTGTAGAAATGCCCATAAGGACAGTTGAAAGAAGATAAGCTTAACAATCCATTGTTATATTACGTTACAGTATTGTTAATGGATATTAACGTAGTACAGAAAAGCAGCACAAGGGCAATTGGCGACGGACTTCGTAATTTTGAGCCTCGATCTAGCGACGAGGACGACACTTGAGCTGGCATTTTCCTCTCCCGACTTCCATATCATGCCAATGGAAAGACTTGAGGGGACCTCAACATATTTAACATGCATAAACTCCACTACATTTCGGGTATTAGTTGCCCTTGACTCGACGAAAACAACGCTGGCCGTGAGTCCATGATCATGACCATTAAGCTACCATGACCTTGATAACCTGTTATATATTATTATGAACTAATGATCAGGTCATTGTAAAATTATCCATAAAATGATCAACTTCACAGAGGGACCACATAGTTGTTGAAAAATAACTATCCTGTAATTAAAAAAAACGATGTTCAATGTAATTATTTATTTAAATTGTTGCATTATAAATTCCTATTGAGAAACTGTCGCCAATTTTAGGTATTTTGTACGAATAACATTTTTAAATCGCACGCACATACAAAGAAAATTATTTAAGTCTAATAAAATATATGTATATAGCAAAAATTACATTGGTATAGAGCTTATACTTATAAAAGACATTCGGGTATATTTTCTTGAAGATGTCATGCGTATTAGTTTTATTGCTTTAACGTTATAAGATACAAAAACATACCATAGTGTTTACTTCTGTTTATATTTATTTTTACTTTTATTCACATTATATTTATTATTACTTTTATTCACATTTGGATGCTATGCTTACAAGAACGGCTTGAAGAAATATAGTTTTTATGCAATCAATTTTATCCATATTTTGAGGGGGGGGAATCAATTCTATTTTTAGCTCATTGTGCACCCATTTTCTAATAAATATGAGCAAATATTAGTTAAGCAAAAAACTGTTAAATCAATTAAACTTGCTCATTCTATTGTTTGAACATTTCGTCGTGACAACTTAATGCATTGAACGAATTGCAACAACGGGTGTGCTTAGTGATTGTGATTGCTATTGTGTGTTAACTTCGCACTGAGAAGCAACACGAGGGTCATTGACGACGAACCTATTACTTTTGAATCTCGGTCAAGTGACGAGGACGACACCTGAACTAACACCTCCCTCTCCGAACTTCCACACGACGCTATGGAAAGAATTTGAGCCTCGACCGATTTAAAAATGCATCAGTCCCGGCTATACGACGGATCATTAATAGCATCAGGGCTCGGCAACTCGATGCCTGACGCGAGGCTGTGACCATGATCACTATGCTATCGCGGCTCGAGAGTGCTTAGAGATTTACTGAAAAGTGATGTAAAAAAAGTTAACACAATGAAAAAAAAAAGATCTTTTCTCGTAGGCTTTGCTAGAAAACATCTTATTCGTTGAAAAATTATCTATGAAAGAAAAGAGAATTACTTATAAAAACATATACAAATCAAAGCCCAAATACGTTTCAGATTAAAGAAAATTTCCGAGGAAAGATATGTTCTCATGTGACAGCTGCACAAACTTTAAATGAAGAAATCATCATACCCAAACGAAACAAAAGTCAAATATTATAAAATACTAATATGTTTTAAAAGTCTGTCACATATGGAAGTTATTAACGATAGAAACTTTTTCTGAAATCAGAGAAAGAAAAGGATGATTTCCATAATAACTACTTAGTGATAGAAAGTATTTCCTCTGTGTTTTAAGAATAATTTAAACATGTTAAAATTCGTTTGTTTACTTTTAATTTAATTACTTTATTAGTTACAAGCCTATAATAGTACTAATATAAGTAATTTTTGTTATGGAGTTCAACACAAAACAAAAATAGACCAAACCACATTAAATGATAAGATGATAAATGAAAACATTCATTTGGACAAAATATTAGTTATTTAAGTAAATTCTAAAGGAGTAGGATTAAATGAAGTTTCAGGTGCCTGAAGGGGGAGGAGGAAGGGTGGACGAGGTGTCCTTCATGCATGGTTTGTATATCACGCGCTACATCTATATGAGTTAAGGGGTGGTTGATGAATGTGTGGGTATGTTTCGTGGTATGTAAGAGGTATGTGTTTTTTAATCTTGGCAAGTACTTCTTTTAAAAGAGAGGTCATGGGGTCGCTAAGAAGAAAGAGAAGAATCCCGCAAGAGGAGAGTTAAGCGCCTCTTCGCCTGTCCAAATTGTCGATATTCCCGGAGATTAAGATGGTCAGTGACCTTCTAAGGGAAAATCATTAGTAATTACAAAGAGGGAAGATGACCAATTCCAGAGACCAACAGAAATTACGAACCGCTAAAGGATTATCAGTGGAGGGGGGGAGGCGTATCAATAGATATCGATACAGCTGCATTTGTTGTTCTTTTTTTTTTAACGGTATATCATATTTCTATGCAACTATCTTACTTTCAAGCATAATTGAGATGAATCGAACGTTTGGGGAGAGGCGCGAAGTTAAACTTAACATCTTGTGTTTTAAAACTTAATTGTGGACGCGGTAGCCTAGTGGTCATGGTTTCGGATTCGTGGCCGGAGGTTTTCGTTCGGTTGCGGATTCGATCCTTGGCCGCTAAGGACCCGCCGTGTAGCCGGGGATGATGCACGTTAAATCTGTCGGACCCAAAGTTCTCCCTTGGCGTGGTGTGGAAATTGGGAGAAGGGGTGTCAGTTCAGGTGTCGTCCTTGTCACTTGACCGATTCAAAATTACGAGGTCCATCTCCAATAGCCCTCGTGTTGCTTCTAGTGCGACGTTAATAAAAATTAAACTAAAATTTAAAACTTAATTATCCAATCTGAATTTTTAGCTCACCTTCATTTGTTATTTCATCTTCCTTATTTCAAATTTCTTCTTGTTTCATTTCAATTCATTGAAAATTCAAAATTGTAAATAAAACTTGGCTGTCAAAACCGATCTTAAGCGATTTTGCACTGAATTATTTGTACGTATTTATCAAAAGATTGATTTTTCATCAAAAAATTAGATATCAAACATTCATCTTTTTTTCTTTTTTTTTTTAATTTTAAGTTAAATCAGATCAACAATATATAGACCAAAACAAACTAAATATGTCTCTCCTCTTCAATCTTCTTCCAATAACACAACTCTTACAAGGCGCGCATAATTAGGTCGAGAAAACAATAACCAGGAGAGCCAGTCTCCTTAAATCAGCTGCTCAGTCTCCCAAATAACAAATTTAATGTCTTCTTGGTCAGTTGCCAAGATCCTGAGCCGCCGACTGGTGCCTGTAAGACCAGGGCTACCCCGTGCTGCATTGGAGAAGACATAAGAACTGATTTTATAACTGGTAAAGTGATTGATGTCGGACATCTTCCCAGTAATGGAAACGGTACACACAAGGAGCGAACGAAAAAGAGCAACAAGGCATTCTTTTGTCACATTAATTCCATACTGTGAATAGATCGAGATCGACAATCCAGCGCACACCGACCAAATGTAACAATGAGTTCATTATACGCCCCGAATGGAAAAAGGAAAATAATGTTTCATTTTTAACCCTTCTTTCTTAAAGGATCTCATTCTCCATTGTGAGTTGTCAGATTTCGGTATATTACTTTTCTTATCGCCCGCTTTCATCAAACATTCCGCTGTGGAAAGTTAAGCGGAGACCCATTCAGTTTACAAACTACACTTCTCCCATTCTTCATAAGTAAGACGTTTAAAAATGCTTATGAATGAAACGTGGTAAGGGATTTTATTAGTTTTATTTCCATTGAACTCTCGAAAATCTAATTACTTTTATTTCTTATCTAAGTTGATCTAGAATAGCTATTTTCCGCTAGTGAAACGCCTAAAAATAGAGATATAAAAAAAATCAATGATGAAATTACTTTTGAACTAAGTTAAAAGCACATATCAAGAGTAAAAATGAAAATCATACCTTCTTTAATGACCTTCTTTTTACCTGAATACATTAATAGAATTGAATTTATTTTCTAAAGTAAGGCAGGATATGAGTGTATAGTAATAAATGCACATAAGCTGCAAATTTTGTAATAAAAGAGAAACAAAATCACAGATAGTATACTTTTTCTAAATAAAAAAAAATGTAGTATTGTTTTCATTTATGTGAGTGATGCACTCAAATATTTTCTTTTACTTGTTAACCCTTTGAGGGGCATAATGTTATTATGAAATATTTTTAAAAAGATATACAGGCTAGGGAGGTATATTTATCATGCAGATAAGAAAAATACAATTGAAAAAATTAGCAGTCCCCGGTTCGGAGAGGGGAGTGTTTGCATAGTTTAAACATAAACAGACACAGTTTGCTCGCTGCAAACGCTGGAAAATGCATTTGCACTGAGCAAACGGCACTCCTGAAAAGGTTAAATCATAGAAATAAACACCGTTTTTACTGTACTGGTACAATTTAATAATTGATTTGCTGCGTGGAAGCCGGGTTCATGGACTCTCCCTGTGTGTACACTTATCTCTCTCTCTCTCTCTCTCTCTCTCTCCCGTGTATGTGTGTCTTTATGAAGAATCTAACATTATCTAAATGCAATGGTAATAGCATTCTCCTTACTGATGCCTTACGCAAGAATCTTGGAATGTTGTTTATTATAATGCTATTGACTAATATCATAGAACGTGGTAACTATTATGTTACTTTTGGGGGGAATGAAGGCTGATACTCCCTAAGTTTCAAAGGGACATCACTTTGTCCTTCTTGAATGAAAACATTATACATATCATTTTTTGCTAACCTATATGAATCATATTTAAATTTCAATAACATTTCATTATTTACTTAAAATAATACAGTAGCTTATATGGATTTGTGTATATGTGTGAAGGATGGAGATTATATGTAAAATGAGACAATAGTTCTCATAACTCCACAAGGGTTATATCGAGGTTGGATATGGCCGTGACTTGACTGAGTTGTACCCTTTATATATATATATATATATATATATATATATATATATATATATATTGTAGGGGTACATACAGAGTCATCTTTAAGCAGGTGCGGAATTTGTCCTGTAGGTTCAAATGTGTAATGAGGTTACAGTTCTTGAGGGCAAAGACTTTGTAATTTTGAGCTACTGTGTGGCAACGAGGACGACTTTCGAACTCGAATCTTATTCTCTAATTTTCACATCACACGATATGAAACATTTAAGGCCTTTTTAGTTGTTGAAGCATCAAAATTCGAATCTACAACCCATTTTACGATGCTCACAATCTTATCTCAATAGGCTACAATTATATTTTATTTTCAATAACAGTATAAGCGAGTAGAGAAAGAGTAGAGAAATAAATAAATGAAAAATAAATATTAGTTCTAATTTTAAGTTAATACTATTAACGTTGCCGAATGAATAAATAAAACATAATTAATCATGAAACAAGAAAGTAACAACGTAATAGCAAAACCTTTTGTATATCCGGATTCAAACATCTGGTCATCAACACTATAACTAAGCTTCCTGTTGCCTACTGTCTTATTTTTGTTATATTTTACGAATCCTCTTTCAATGTATCATCTTATTTGAAAATTGAAAAGCATGTAAATTAAGCTCCTCTTAAATTGAATTCCCACTTTGCTTTTTTGGAATATAATTTTTGCGGGAAAAAAACTAATTTCTACAAACATGCATCTTCTTAAAATTTCGTATTAGAATGAAAAATTGAATAATTCATTTAATAACGAGATTGAAATCTGTAATGAAGGCAGAAATACCGTAAATCATACTATTCAAGAAACAGTTCCATCTGTTTCAAACCAAAAACATCGTATATTTTCATAAAAACAACAAAAGCTGTCAGTAAAAATATAATAGTATCGGCTTCTTCTTAAAAGCTTCTGTCACAATGTTTCATCTGGACTTCTCTCAGGAAAAACATTTACTTTTTTTGAGACTAAAAAGAAAAGGACAAGGATTCTCTGGAGTAGATTTTTAACTTTTCCACATGGCTCCTCTTCCCATTCACAAGTGCTTCAAGTTCTTTCGAAAATTTAGGAATAAGAAAGCTTAAACTAATCCTGAAGCTATAAATACAGCAGAAAGACATCTTCCGCTTGAGGCAAGATTGTGGTGTGTATAATAATCCTTAAGTCTTATTTAAAGTAGATATAAAAGGAAAGTATATTTTGTTCGACGCTCGAAACACATGACTAATTAGGGATAAAAAGGAATTGTTAACCAGGCTCGAGACAATGATCATTTAGAAGGATATTGAATAAATACAGATAATAAGCGGGATTTACTTGATAAAAAAAAAGCTTCATCTTTCAGTTTAATGCTTAAAGACGTTACATTGATTATTTAATAAATGAAAAGCAACTCTCGTTTCTTCGTCATTTTCAATGAATGTATTTTTATGCGTCAGGAATTATTTGCATAATCGTTTTCAGTTCTATTAATTTTTTTTTCATAATTTTGTCCCCATTATTCAGCTAGATGGTATTTTATTGAGTCCCAAATATGTCATTCAAAAAGTTCGTGATCTTACCCTCATGATACCGTTACCCTCTGAATGAATTTAAATTATGAATTTTAAAAAATCACTTTATTTTCATCACCAAATATTTTTTTTCATTTTTATTCATCTACACTAAAATGTCGCTTAATATCAATTACAATTTAAACTCAGGAAAATCTTAAATATATAATTCTGTGTTTCCTAAAGTTTATTGAGAAATTTCTATGTTCATATAACTCTCTATAATAATTATCGAGTACATTACTTTTTCAAATCTCTGGCAACTCTACTTTGTAAAATCAACTTGTACAAGAAAATTTTCAAATCAAAGTACATAGTTGGTGAAACTTAGAAAGTGGTAGTACATTTTTAAATATATTCATAATTCACTTTTTTTTTTTTAGTTACCACCTTATTAAACAGCATGTAACTAAAAATGACTTATAATCAGAACGAAGATTAATAATCAAAAATGTACAGCGATTTTTTAAGTTTCCTAGTATATAAAAGTTCACTACTCTTGGTTCGAGGTTTTGAGTGGTAATCAAAAACTTCAAAGGGGAAATATTACGTTCTTATATAGCATAATCTTAATTTTAAAAAATAAAAAATAACATCGCAATAAGAAATATCGCACATTTTCCTCATCAAATTTGGGACCTTTAAATATTTCATGAAAATAGCCGTCCTTTTGTTTATGTTTTTTAAACTTTAGATAAGTTATTAAGTTGAACTTCAGCGGACTTATTATATTTCAAAACAAGTAGATAATCTATATATCTATACTGCTGTTTGTAGAAAATGCAACACCATGAAAGAATCATCAGAATCAAATGAAATTTAATGCAGAAACGACTTGTACTGATACAAATAAATGATGAAATTTTCAAAACAAAAGAAACAAATTAAGCGTCCGAAATCAGTATTTGGTGCAGCCACCATGCGCTGCAATAAGTGCTGCTATACGACGTGGCATGGAGTCAAACAGATGTTGAATATCTGCTTGAGGAAGAGAATTCCATATCGCTTGTATGCGCAACCAAAGTTCGTCTTTGGAAACTGCAGGACGCGGATCACGAGCGAGACGCCGACCAACCATATCCCACACGTGCTCAATAGGCGACATATCCGGTGAATAAGCAGGCCAAGGAAGAAGTTGCATGCGTTGTGCTGAACAGAAGTCTCGAACAGTCCGCGCAACATGTGGGCGTGCATTATCCTGCTGAAAGATAGCTCCAGGGATGCCTTGAAGGAAAGGAACGACTTCGGGCTGTAGCACTTCACGGACGTACCTGTTGCTATTGAGATTACCCTCAATTCGTATCAAATTGGATCGTCCATGATACGAAATCACACCCCAGACCATAACTCCGGGTGTTCGACCACTATGTCGTTCAATAATACACTCAGGAAGGCAGCGTTGACCGGCATAACGTCTAACACGAACACGGCCATCATGGGTCCACAAATTGAAGCGTGATTCATCTGAAAAGACAACTTGGTGCCAATCAGCTCGCCTGTCTCTGTGCTCAAGAGCCCACTGCCGACGCAGCCGTCGATGATTCGCCGTGAGGGGAATCCTGTATAAAGGCACCCTTGCACGCAATCCACGGCGCAGCAGACGACGACGAATTGACGAAGCCGACAATTGTACACCTGTAGCAGTAGACCAACGTGCTGCCAGCTGCCTGGAGGAAGCTGTGCGATCATTCACCGCCATGCGGAGCAGGTGTCGATCATCGCGCTCTGACGTCACCTTCTGTCGTCCAGTGCCTGTTTTTCGAGTTGTTCGGTGCTCGTCGGTCCACTGCTTCCAAACTCGCATCACTGTGGAACTGTTCCGCTGCATACGAGCTGCTATTGCGCGATAGGAAAATCCTCCTTCTCGAAGGCCGATTATCCTCCCTCGTTCAAACTCCGTAAGTTGCTTGAATTTCTTATTCTTCCGTCGTGGAGGCATACTCAGGTCTCACTAAACGTTTGCCACTAACAAATAATCATAGACTTTTTTCAACGTCCCGCTACAGCACTTTATTTATACGCTTTCAGCATCAATTCAGAGGGCGCTGCGCGCGCCGCGCACGCGCGATGGCTCTGAAACTTTATTAATTTGCATAATATCCTATTATTGACATTTGCTGCGAATTTCATTTGATTCTGATGATTCCTTCATGGTGTTGCATTTTCTACAAACAGCAGTTTATAAATAATAAAAAAAAAATTCAATCAACATAACTATGTTCATAATAATGTAAGCAAGTATTCAAAAACTATTATTCGGAGGTCCTCCTTGAGAAATATCCTTTGTTTGTTTTTAAGATTTTTATCTAAATATTTAATATGTTTTTCTCTAGGAACAATATTAACTAAGGAGTATCATAAGAAATAAGATCATTAATATATTTATAACACTTATGAATAATTAATAATACCTTAACTATATAATCTATGTCCATCAAATTAAAGAGGTCTTCAAAATTATAACTATATATAGCAAAAATATCGTTCTTTCATATTCTTAATCATATCTAAACTATTGTAATGATAACAATTTTATTAAATATGCGAGTATTATGAGACTTTTTGCAATTATGTACCCGTTTTTGTAAGGTAAGTATTTTAACCGTTACTGACATTCTAAATTTAACGGGATTTTTGGAAAGGAAGTTCCGAGGAAATTTTTAATTTTATTTGTTTATGATATTTTTTCTAAAGCGCTATAGTTCTACTATTAATTTTTAGAGGTCAGTGAAATCATTTCCTAAATAACCATTTATTTTCTAGATGTTTGTTAATTAAATTATTGGTTTAGTTTAGTTTAGTTTAGTTTTTATTAACGTTGCACTAGAAGCAACACGAGGGATATTGACGACGGAAATTAAATTATTGGACGCGCGTGTGTGTGTGTGTTTGCGTAGTTTCCGATTTTCAATAACAGTAATCAAGATAAATGTTAAGATAAGTTTATTTACTTTACTGATTTTGTCGTCAGGTGTTAATGTAACCCTGGAGCTGCACTGAAGGCTATTGGAGATGAACCATGTAATTTTAATCCATTTTCAGATTATGAGTACATTTGGGCTGGTACCTCACTCTCCGAGACATCGCCAATTGTATGAATTTTTTTGAGATATAATTTTATCTAACGCGCACTAACCAACATTATCTTCCATGATGGATCATGAGCAATCAAGACTAAATTTATGATTCAATTCAAATTATATCGTTTTCGAATTTCGCGATTTTTACCAAAGGTCCATCAAAAAAAAGTTGAAATTTTCCTTTTTGTGCTGTTTGCATACGCTCTGCGCTGCTTTATCTTCAACAAAATATGTTATTTGTCTTCATTATTGGAATATTTACATTTGATGCACTTGTAACCAGCAGATAGTTTGACATTGGGTGAAAAACAGCATAGTATAATTTTTATCACTTTCTTCATACCTCACTCCCAATGGATTGTTCTTTTGCCCCTCTTCTTTTCGTTATTTTCTTTCCCAAAGTATGTGAAACTTTTTATTTGTTTCACGAAACATTTATTTCATATTAATTTTGGCTTCATCAGCAGTTCTAAATACCTCTCAAATGTATTATTCACGAAATGCCCCATTAAATTGTCATTTTTAAAAAAAATTTATGTTATTCAGCATATCAAATATTAAAAAAATATTACGCATTATTTTAAATGAATTTTTTAATTGCACTGCGTGAAAGTGAAAATGCAACACCTAGAGAGTATGCAATATAAGTAATAAAAATTGAATAAAAGAGCGACACAGTAACGAACAATAAGTGATGTTTATTACGACATGATACACTTACAAATAGAGAGATTATACAGTATGATCAGTTATTTGTTGGACCACTCTTTGCGGCAATACATTCAGCAACTCCTCTAGGTGCAGACTGAAAGAGTACTCTAATTGTGTCCTGACCTTTCTTGTGGTCCCGTGCCCCATTATCTTTTTTTAGCCATGTTTGACGCTCCGGTGTACCGTGGATGTGTGAAGGAATAAGATTCGGCATGGATACCAAGTCGCTTTTCTTATTCCGATCACCCTAACCATCATGTACTCATCTGTCCACTGAAAGTTCCTTAGTCCTGAATACGCATTCTCAGTACTGAACGTTTCCTCTGCGACAGAAAAAATAGTTTCCAAAAAGACTATTCTGGCCAGCGGAGCAGCACAATTATCGTCGATTCTGCAGATCCTTTCCCTTATATCTCGCTTCATCTGTCCCTGAATTCAAAGCACTTCGCATCATTTGCTTAACTTGGTGCGCTACATCTACCCTAAAATGTCCATATTTTTCTGAGAATACGTTCGTGTAGCATTTTCACTATCATGCAGTGTATTTCACCCCTACATATCTGGCTTCTTATGAAACAAAACAATATTTTAAAATCTTTATTATACTTGTTTCCTGTTCATGAAATTTATCAGTAATACATATTAAAATGTAATTAAAATATGTAAAAAAAATACAAGTGTAATATATGCCCAGTGTTTGAATTTGCTTAAAGAATTAAATCGAATGTCAATATTTGATTTTTTTTTTCTTAAGTTATAAAGTTCCTCAAGAACCCATGACTGTGATCACGAGCTTCATTGCTGGCGATTGTGATTAGTTATTCACGTCGCATTAAGAAGCAACACGAGGACTATTGGTAACGGACCGCATAAATTTAAATCTCGGTCAAGTGAAAAGAACGACACCTGAGCTGGTACTTCCATGCCATATAGATGGAAAAATTCAATACCTTGAGCAGATTTATCGCGCATAAACTCTGCTACATGGTGGGTCTTGAATGGCATCAGGGCTCAAACCCACTACTCGACGAAAACAACGCCGGCCATGACTCTGCCACCATGACCACTCGACTGCTGCGGCTACTTCATAGCTGTTGATGCTCTCTTTAAATCGTGGATTGAATTTCTGTACCCCGAGCTGAGTATAAGGGCATTGGCAATTAAATTTTTAAGAAATTAGACCCTACGCAATGAAATAAAAAATTTAAGAAAGTTGGAAATCAGCTTAGATAACGCCTTCATCACTTAACTGCGATTAAAAATTACGAAGCCGTTACTAATAGCTCTTCTGTGTTGTAAAATATAGGCTCTTAAATTTGCTTATACGACGACTATTCTTCGAGAAAACTTTATCACAGCCCCCCCCCTTCTAGAGGAAATGTTTACTACTTATTTCCTCCTTCCATTAAGTACTAATTACACACTATATGAACCTGGTTGGATTTGAAACAGGGTTCAAGCACTTAAAAAGTAGAACATTTTAGATTTTCCTCGCATCATTGAAAGAAATTATAATTTGTATATATATAAACCTAATAATCAGTAAATGAATAGTATATTAATTTTTGTGAATATATAGAAATAACTATTGAGCTCATATAGCTATAACTCAATTGCCGATGGCCGCTGTATCTAGGTGGTCATCATCGCAGACTCGCTGGCCGAGAGTCATAGCAGACTTCCGTCGAATCGTGGGTTCGAGTCCAGGTGCCACGTAACACCCAATGTGTAGCGGGGCTGATACACGTGAAATCTGGTCGAGATCCCAAGTCCTCTCGTTGACAAGGTGTAAAAGCTCGGAGAGGAAAGTGCCAGCTCAGGTGTCGTTCTTGTCACTTTTGATCGAAGTTCAATACTTCATAGTCCATCGCCAAAAGTCTTCGTGTTGCTTTTAAGTGCGATATTAATAAACAATTATAATTCACTTACACTGTACTGCTACAGAACTTTTAACATTCATTTATTTTTTAATTGAATCGTATTTTGAAAAAAATTAGCTGTACAAAATTTAATTAAAATGCATAAAATGTTGTAATATCGTGAAAGTTACTAAAAAGAACAGTTGCATTTGGTTTCATGAAGAATATCAGGAATTATTTGAATTTTTACCCAAAATATTGATAGCTGTAGAATTATTACTGAAAATATATTTGAATATTGATCATATAGCTCCAAAATTACTTTTTCTACGTTCGTATTCACATATTTGTTCGGATGTGATGATCATTGGAGCACCCTGGGGGAAGAGGGGAATGCAAAGGGACAGATATGCATTATACAAGATTTTTTCTGGAAATTGACATATTTAAGGAATTCTTTTACTATACTATTATAGAGTCTCTTAGCTATAAAAAATGACTTTTTTTTCTTCTCGTGTTTAAATTTTTTTCATCGATTAGAGAAATATTTATTTCATCCAAACCATTATTTTCTAAAAATAGAAAAGTCTTTTCTGTTTCCGAAATGTGTCCTTTGGATTAGTGTTTAAAGACAAAGATTTTCGGGGTGCATCCCAAAAGAAGATGTTCTCCCCCCCCCGCCCCCCAACAATTTCATTTGAAAGAATTGCAAGAGGCTTTCTTTTCTTCCTGGTTGTGTTCGATGAGCACCTAAACTGGTCTTTGGTAAGAACACATCTCAGTGTATCACCTCTTCCTAGAGTCGAATCTTCCGCGAGGTAGTCTCGGCTTTCGTACACAAAAGTAGTGAGGAAATCTGGGTTGATCTAGTTTCTTTTGCTCAAATTGTTAAGTTTATAGTTTTATAACTTTAAATTAGATCGAGTCTTTTTCTAAACTTTTCGATTCGAAAATGAGTGAATGAAACTGCAGTCATTATTCAATTATTTTAACTCTGGTGAATAAAGAATTTCGAAAGTCATTTTGAAGACGAAAAGTCTACATTTAATAACGAAGAAGAAATAGAAAATCATCTATCTGAAACGGAAATGCAATTATATATACAAGGATAAACTATTCCTCAGAAATTACCCAAATTGATAGAAAAAACGATACTGCGATTTGAAAAATAGGACATATCAAATTACGTTAGTTATTAGCTACCTGACGAAGGAAAAATTTATATTCATGGACGATTTTCGATGCCAACAGCCACATATGTATTTCAAAGGTCATCGTTTGGAGATGAAAAAATGAAACGGAAATTTCTACGTAATAACTGTTAGAATATCCAAGGCTCGCTTATTCCAAAATTGAAGGTAAAATTTACAGTAATTATTGTGTAATTATTGCCAAGGAATATGCGGATAAATCAAACAATCAACAATTATGATAATTAATTAATCAGTCTCTTTCGATTGAGCATCAAGAAAAAAAATCATCACATTCTTTGCTAACCGTTTATAATTTAAGGAGTATTGTACGAAAACGTAAACGAACCAAAAAATAAATATAATCGATTCTACCAGCGTTCGACAATCAAAAGAAATTATCGTTATTTTTTATCAACAGAAAAAATTTAATCCTGTTATAAAAATAGTAATTTTCTGTTGCAGAAATTGACTACCTTTAATAGGTCATCGTGATTACGGCCAAATTAACGAACCAGATGAAAGGAAGGAACATAACCAATGGGAATACAATGGGAATTTCTGTAAACTGCTATAAACTCCGAATTGATGTCGGAGATGAACTGCTGAAAGAACATTTAAAATCATCTGCTAATAAGATATCGAAAAAATCGCCCAAAATACAAACTGAAATTACACATGCTTTGAAAAAAATAATTTTTAAAAAATTGATTGAAAAAGTAAATTCCAGCAAATGTTTTTCTGTTATTGCGGATAAAATCCCAGATTACTTTTTGGATGAAGCAAGTATCTTTATGAGTTGGATTTGTTGAAAGTGAGGACAACAAATACTTACTAATTGACAAATTTTTACAGTTTTTACCAGTAATTTCATCACGTGGAGAAGATCTAGGAAACATACAAGGTCAAGGATATGACAGTGCTTCTGCCAAGTCTAAAGCATTTAAAGGTGTACAAGCAAGAATAAGAGAAAAGTTCTAATCAACACTATATGTACATTCCACTTCTCATTCTCTAAATTTGGGTATTTCAAGCTTCCAGGAAAGAAGTACTGAAAAACTCTCCCTTACTAATTAGATAGAGTAAGCGATCATGGCAATGACTGAATTGCTCAAGCCTTTAATTCATGCTCTTGAATTAATTGGAAATTGGCATTGTGACATTGGGCTATTCGCGGTTTCTCTTCACTAACCTTGGGGACTTTCAATTGAGATTGATTGCTTTCGCTAAACAACCTTTGCCCAACCAAAAATGAAACGCGATGAAGAACGTAATATGCAAAGCAGTTAGGAATGAAGTGAAGCGGTTAAATTAAGAAGTATATAAACTCCATCTGAAGGAGTAGAGTAGCTGAAGGAGGATCAGAGAGGCGTTGTAGTGAGAGGAGGTGGAATCTAAGTGCTATATTATAGGAAGTTGTATTTACAGATTAGTATTGAGGTGAGGTCCGAGTAGAGATCTCACGGATTGAGAATTGTTCTAATATTTTCAGCAGTTGTTCCAGATTCGGAGTTGCAGTTGATAAGAGATATTGGTAAGAAATTGTTAGATTATTATTGGTGGGTTGAATTAAAGCGTTGGTACTCTTAACCTGGAGAGCACTATTATTAATGTCATAGTAGATATATATTAATAAATGTTGAAAGCTGTTTTGGTGGTTCTGTAATTATTGGTGTCGTAGTGTTTAATATTAGATATTAGTGATGGCACAAGATAACGCCCGGCCCGACCGGGTGTTACAGCATGATTAGGATTCGTCTTCTGGGGCCTACATTCGTTCAACTTCATTGAGAAGCTCTAATTTTTTTTCTGTTCTTTATTTCGATTGAAGAGATGTCTTACATTGCTCAGTTTTGGAATTTTGCAATCTAGGGCAGTGGACCTCATTGCTGCAGTTCAACTGTGCGACGATATTGTAAAAGAGGTTGAAATGATCCGCAGTTTATTTTTTTAATTTAGTTTTTATTAACGTCGCACTAGAAGTAACACGAGTGCTATTGGCGAAGGACCTCGTAATTTTGAATCTCGGTCAAGTGACGAGGATGACACCTGAGCTGGCACCCCCCTCTCCCGACTTCCCCACCACGCAAACGGGGGGACTTTGGGCCCCGACAGATTTGACGTGCATCAGCTCCGGCTACACGGCGGGTCTTTAGCGGCCAAAGATCGACTGAACGAAAACCGCCGGTCACGAATCTGAAGCCATGACCACTAGGCTACCGCGGCCGAAATTATCCGTAATCAACCAGAGGAGTTTTTCAATTATACTTTCCTAAAATCGGAATCTGTTTTAAAATAGGTAATAAAGGAGGACTATAGAATTGTTCTTTAACGGCTAACCAAAAAAAAAACTCATTCTTCTAATATTCTAATAGAATCATTCAAATTTTTTCCTAAGATAATAATTTTTAGTCTGTTTTTGGATGCTGTAATTTTACATCTTAAAGAAAGATTCACAAAATACATAGCAGTTATGAGTTCAATAAATATTTTAATCATACCTGAGGAAGACCTCACATATCTTCAAATAAAAATAAATTGAAATTCGGATAATTTAAATACTGAAAGAAACATGTTATTCAGGTTTGTCAGTTTATAGTGTAAGTATTTTGAGTGCAAAATATCAGTTATGGACGAAGAAATTACTGGCACAACATACTAGGGTAACTGTTGTAGAAGCTTTGAAAGAATGCATAATGGTTTATTTTATTTTATTTTATTTTATTTATTTTTGAATATTCATAAGCTTTCAAAAGTTTTAGTCACCTTGCCTGTAACAAAATGTACTGTTAAAAGTTCATTTTAACCATGAAATGTTTATAAAACTACTTAAGAAACAGAACATCTGAAATGCGCTTAAATGGACTCTATTTCTTATGTAGATATAAAAATATATCTGTAAAGGAAGAAATCTTAAATACTTTGCACAAAACAAAAACGGAAAATTAACACCTTGTAAAGACTTATATGTATAAAATTCTTCATTTTATTATATTCGCACCTATTTAACTATTTTTAACTTGTGACTGTGTTTTCCTCATTAAATGATTTTTATCAATTTTTCGATGATATTGGATTCCACATGTTCTGATAAGTAGGAATTTATATATATATATATATATATATATATATATATATATATATATATATTCTCGTGTTATCTTAACTATTTTTCTTAAATGATCTTTATTTTTGTAATTCTTATAACTTTATTTTTAAAAAATGTATCAATCCTTGAAGAGTTTTAACTAGGAGAAAGAAGACTGGTGTACAATATATTCTTTAGTTTTTTTAACAAGGGGTAATTCCAAATAAAAGAAATTACTTCTTTCATGGCAGTGACGATATGCACCCTCCAAAAAAAAATTCTGGGTTCGCCGCTGGTAATTATAATTGTTTATATCAATATTAATATTGTTTTAATTTTAAAAGTGAATATCAGTCGAGTCTCTCTAATTTTTTTTTTTTTTTTTTTTTTTTTTTTTAAAAAATTTAAAACATTTTTTTTTTTTTTTTTTTTTTTTGCTTTATTTATTGTGTACTGCAATCATCACTAGAACACCTTTATTACATCTCAATATTCCCAAAAAGTATTAGTTTTCGACCACTTCAAAAATTGTTCCAGCACCTCCAGGTGGCGATATTACCCACTTTAAAAATCTCTGCTCTAGAACGACATTAATTAAAATCAAACCAATCCAACGTTACAAATCCATTGACTCCTACACTGGAAGGCAAATTAAAGATAACGATATCTGCATTCTGTACATTTGCTTTGATGTTCAATGGATGCTATTCTTAATAATAAAGCAGCCGGCGAGATAAGATCACTTAAGTATATTTACAGTTTAAAACGTTCGTTCCAGATAACACAGTCAAAATCCATACACAGTAACTTACTTCATTATGCAAATACTTAGATTCGCTCGTGGACTTAAGAGCTGTTTCCTACAACGCTTTGAAAATGAGATCAAAGACTAAATAACACTTAATAATAAAATTTTCAAAGTAAAAAGAAAAATTGGAGACGAGTTTTTTGTTAATAAGTCAAAAAGTGTCAACAAATCTCGCATACAATTTCTTGCAAATGAAAGAGAAGCTTATAGTAAGATTTTTATTTCATCATACATTATAAATAAATTAATTAAAGAGTGTTCGCATTCGTTTTAAAGATTTATTGTTAATATAAAATTATATATTTCATAACTTTAATTACCTTTTTTTATTTTAGCATACTTTTGATAATTTTATAAATGCTGAACTATAAATTAATAATCATCTATGATTTTTGTCTACGCTATATAATTTCATTCCGCCTAATAAGGAAACAAAGTTATGATTAAATGTGCAAAAATTCTACAGATTATATCTACTCTTTTGATTCTTTTTGTACTTCAATTTTACATAAATGTAATAGGGTGTTTTTTTTTTCCTAAATAAACTAATTCTATTCTTGATTTAAATTTAATGAAATTTTAATGTCAGAAAAAAAATCCGTACATTTTATGTATATTTTGTAATATTTAAGAAACATTTCCATTGTTTCTTTTTCTCTCCAATTCTTTCATTATGGCAGTTAAAACTTCTTAGTGAAATTTGAAGTAATTAAAATTTAATTTTTAAATAAACCATGTTAAATTACATATTATGTAGGTAAAGACATGTTAGAGTAATGATTTGCTCATCTTACTGTATTTCGAACTTTTTTTTTTTAAATTAACTCTTGCTTGAAATGGGTAGCCATTAAAATAATAATTATCATTATTTGTTACAATAAAATTTTCAGTCCTTCTAATACTTAATTATTTGCATAGCCTTTTCATATTTAAATTAACGCTTGAATTTGTAAATGTAAATATTTTCAGACTGTCTTACTGTCAAATTTTGCTTATTTCAAACAATCTTTGATTATTTTAAATATTTGTATCATTATTCCATATTAAAAATTCGTATAACTCGTATATGCATTCGTATAATAACGTATAATTAAAAAAGAACTTTTGAAATTCATTTGAATCAAATCCAGATAGGCTAAACAGCGTGCATTACAACAATGTGTTTTCCAAAACTGACTATTGGTCCTATCAAACTGAGCGAAATGAACTACTCGTATAAAAATTAAAATTGAAAAAATTTTGTAGAGGGAGGGGGGAAAGCTTATAATAAAATTTCCAATAAAACACCCACAATTCTTTCCAAATAGCTTATACTTTATTTCTGAATGGAATTTTCGGAACAATAAGAAATAATTCATTAGATTTAAATAAAGTTAAAAGTTATTTTAAGTTCAAAATATTCCCTAATATATATATATATATATATATATATATATATATATATATATATATAATCCATCATATTTAAAAGATTTTATTCTACATTTAATTTAAGTTATTTTTATGGCTAAAAATATTAATTTATTTTACTCAACGGATTTTTCAAACATTCGCATAATGTAATTTGGTAAGGGAAAAAATGTTTTCTTTTTATATCATACTGTAATGTAATTAAATATCAATATAAGTTCTTTGCTGATGTTGTTATATATAAGTTTAAAATTTTTTAACACTTATAGTTCAATATAAATAAATCATTATAACATCTTCAAAATATATTTAAAAGCTTGTCTAAAACTTTATTCGTATTCATATTCAGAAGCATATTTTTACACATTATTTAATTTGAGTAAATGATATTTCAGGATATATATATATATAGATTTTCTGAAATATCATTTATTCAAATAATATTTCAGATTATATATATATATATATATATATATATATATATATATATATATATATTTCAAAAATAAAAGTGACAGTGAAGTGGTCCGTGGCGAAAGGACGACGCCCAAAAGTAATAGACCCTTTCCAATTTTGTATTTTAGACTTAAACAAGAATATTTATCCCATAAAATAATCATTTTAAAACATTTTTTAACAATAATTTTAATGTATAATATTTTACGGAAACTTAAATTCATTAGATTTCTTGCCATGTTGTGGGGCTGTTGCACATCAAATCCATTAGGGCTCTGAATATTCAAGTTGGAATTTTGTGGAAGTTGGGAGTGTGAGATGCCAACTCAGTTATCCTCCTCGTCACTTGACCGTGATTCAAAGAGTTTCGTCACTAATCTCCCTCACTTTTAAATGCAATGTTAATGAACAATCAGTTCCCTTTTTAGAAATATTTTATATATCTTGATTATTTCTGTTGTTCGATAGCTACACGGAGCTATCTGTATTTAAAAATAACAGTACTTAATAGCACCCTTTTGAAAAAAAAACCTTAGCCAATAAACAAATTTTCAGAACATTTTGGTAGGAGATGAAATATTTTGTAAGGGATAATGGCCCTATCAAAATGAACATTTTAAAGAGTATAATGGGCTTTGTTGCTCTATATCCCATAAAACTAAACAATCAATCAATCGATTTAATTCGATATCAGCAAAGGTCATTCTCAGATAAGCTACTAAAATATTTATTCAACAGCATTTTTATCACCAGACTATATTACTTTGGAATTGGAGATACTCAAAAAAAAAAAAAAAAAAAAATTGGAATGAACAGGCGGACAATATCGCAGGATTAATAACCTTGTCCAATATTTACACGGATTGGGTTGTACCAGAAGACATTATTGGCAATATTTTCAGAAACTGTACGAAGAATGAATGAAAACTTTTATGCAAGCAAATATTTCGAAATCTTAAGGAAAGTTCCCGAGTAGTCATGATCACATAAGCTCGCAGCCAGGGTTGTTTTTTTCCGAGTCGTGATTTCGAGTCATGATGCCACTAAAAACCCGCCTTTGAAGTAAAATCTGAAGCTCGTTAAATTTTTCGATTCCTCGTGTTGTCTTAGGGGGAAAGCTCGGAAAATGGGATACCAGCTCAAGTGTCCTGTCTCTTGACCTAAGTTCAAATTACGTGGTCTATCCCACGTGTTGCTTCTAAATACGACATTAATAAACAATCAATTAATCGAGGAGTCAGAGTAGGGACTCGTTGTTTTGTAGTCGATCTTGTTTTGTTTCGATAACGTTTGACTCAAAATTGTTTGTCTCAAAGAATTTTTCAACGCCTTATTGAAGTGCAATTTGTATCTATAGTACATAAAATCCTTGCCCCGTGTGGTGACCGGGGATGACAGAATAGTCTCACTGAAGCTCATGCATGTCGTAAGAGGCGACTAAAATGGGTACCCAGCGTCTGAGGGTATAGCCGGGCACCCTGCCCCTGGGGATTATATCAGGGGACCTCAGGGACTTGCCTTCTTCAGGTAAGTACGGGCATCATGACCCCGAGGCACCTTAGTGATCTTTTTCTTTCCCATGGGGTTTACTGTCTTTGGTAAACACGGGTGACGCACTCCCGGGATACCCTAGCGATCCTTCTCTATTTTCGACCCTCTTTCTTGTCAACCATTTTTACCTTTTTTTCAACTTCACGTCTAGACCACAGTTTAATCTTGTTTGGCGCAGCTTAGCCATATCTGGCTCTTGCGCCAATAAACTTTACATTCACTCACTCACTCACATAAAATCCTTTCATTTCTTTTTAAATTTTAATGATTTAGAATTTATCATTTTCAATCCCTTGAAAATTCCCGGGTTCTACATGCAATTGCTTCATTGAAACTTTATTTGATTGTTTTAATTTAAAATTAAAGGTAAAATATTTATAAAGAATGCAATCCTGATTAATATTTCTTGAAAATCGGTTCTTAGCATTTTTTGTGTACAAGTAAATTGGTTATAGGATTCTTAACATGTTTATAGAATTTGTTTCCTTGTTTTATAATATCCACTAAGTTAATTTTCATTTTGTAAATATTTATACGTACATACTACAAATTTAACTTTATGACAAAAAGTTACAAGAAATAATGAATAAATCAAAAATATATATTAGTTTGGAATTATGGAAAATTTGACACCCTTATGCTAATTGAGAGATTCAAATTTCTGAAGGTAGGAAATTTTCCTACTTAATATTTTTAAAGATGTTTACATCAATCAATATATAATTACTCTCTATAATTTTTTAAAAATATTTTTAAAGTATTATTATTGAATATAGGAATTATTAAAATACAGGTTACAAAAAAGGTAATTTTAACATTACAAAAGTTTTAGTTATTCCTCATGTCACGGAATTTTTAAATAAAAAATTTCCTGTAATTTTCTTTACAAATCCAGGAAATTTTCAAAGATATTTATATAATTAAAATGCTTCCAGTGTTAAGTAGCTATATACTAACTTATAATATTTTATTATATAGGCTGCGTTAGAACAGGAGGGAGATAGGAATCATTTGCCCAAAATAATCCAGTACATGCTCCATAACGGTTTTTTGCTAATACATCTGAAACACATACTCGGATTCGAATAAAATTTACAATATAAGGTATTTAGATCTTTATCAACCTAAATTTGTAACAAAATTGGATTCTTCAATGATAAAATGTATTTTTCAGAAGTTAATTAAAAAATATTGAGTTCATTAATTAAACCGTTAACATCTTAACCACCTTCTTTCAACGGTAATATGAAATTTATTGAAGCAAAACTCACTCAAAGAATTAAGATTTTTTTTTACCTATAAATTGATGAATTTCCCGAATTTATGTAAGAAATCAGAAAATCAAAAAATTATTTAATAAAGAGTCAAATTATTGAGAAGTTTTAAACAATTTTGAAATTGCCGTGCTTTTCAAAACCTTCAAACTATATTTATTCTCAATTTGGCTTCCTTTTCATAAGCTTTTGGAGCCAAATCGATATTCAATATCGAACTGGTTTATTTTACAATTGTTACAACTTTTATTTTACGGTTGTTTAAAATAATCTCTTCCGTTTCATACAAATATCTGTACGTATTTGAAGCTTTTCATTTTTTGTTTATTTATTGATAAGAAAATATTGGTAAAAATTTGATAAAAGCCTGCACTTCTAGTATTTATATTTTATGAGAGAACGAGGGTTTATTTGAAACACACACATTCAATTCTTGCGCAAATTTAATATATTTTTGGTTTCGATTTATTAATACCTGGTGTACATATTCAGGCTTCTTAGGGGCCGCGGTAGCCTAGTGGTCATGGTTTCGGATTCGTGACCTGCAGTTTTCGTTCAGTCGCGGGTTCGATCCTTAGCCGCCAACGACCCGCCGTGTAGCCGGGGCTGATGCACGTTAAATCTGTCGGGGTCCAAAGTCCTCCCAATGGCGTGGTGTGGAAGTTAGGAGAGGGGGTGCCAGCTCAGGTGTCGTCCTCATCACCTGACCGAGATTTAAAATTACGAGGTCCGTAGCCAATAGCCCTCGTGTTGCTCCCTATGCGACGTTAATAATAAACTAAATTCAAGCTTTTTTCATGTCGACTTTATTTATCGAATTTTCAAGTAATTATCAAAAAAGTGGGAATCGATCCTCGTATTTCTTAATATAAGAATTTTTTTTTTCCTTTTCATGTGAATTTCTATATAAAGAGCCCTTGGATTATCCAAAATGGAACTAAGCTGAACATGGAGTTAAGACAAACTAAAAACTCATCGCACAAAATATTCAGTAGGTGTCATTTCAAAACACCTCATTTCATTTCTAAAAGATTAATCATTTCATAAACCCTTTGTGGAGTCTTAAATTCATCATAGCGAATTCTGAGCTATATAAGATAATTCTCGTAAAGTAATCTATTAGACTTTCTGGCAATGGTTGCTTCATTAGAAACGTTTCCTGTTGTCTGTGTGTTTCTCTTATTATATTTATAAATCCTAGTATATTTAAGCAACGATCAAATGGTAAGATCGACATTTGAATAGGGAGTCTGATTTTCAAATCGAAGGCAAAGTTAATCTTGCTCTGAGTACTTAAAATTCTATTAGTTTATTCGAAGCTTAAAGTCGTAATCCTTAGTTGCTAAGTCGTGATTACGTCAACGGTGAACTACCGACTATGATCTGGATTATATCCTTCTTCGAAAATTAGCTTACATTGAATGTAAAGAACTACTAGTAAAATTTGCATTTGGTTTTTGTTGTCTACTATATAGAATATTTCCTAAATAGTAAACATCAAAGCGTATTGTTATTTAATAATTTTTACTTAACCAAACAACAGTTGTTATCGTTCAGAATAAGTGTTATATAGCATTAGAAGCCTTCTACAGAGATTCTTCAGGAAATACCTTCTATCAATTTTTTCAATAGCTTTCATAAAATCAATACCGAGGAGTTCATAAACTTAATAGTTATCAACCAAGCCCTAATTTATTGATTTTAGGTTAACAGAATATTTCGAGTAATGCAGCTATTAGTAGAAACACAATTCTCAATTGAAATTTGTACCGCTGTTTCGCTCAGTAATAATTAGCATTTTATAACTACGAGCAAACTCAAAAAAAATTCTACAAAATTGTTATTTGATTTTTTTTCTTTTATTTCCTTGATATTAATTAAACAGTTTAAGTCAACAAGCCAATTAATCATACAGCATATATAAATTGCTTTTCATCGAGATTATAGCCCCTTCGGGGTTATGTATTCTAATATTCAACGATTTCGCGCGTGTATATATGAACATAGTATTTAAATGCATTGAAAATATCTCACATACGAAGCTGTTATATGTGTAAATCAAACATTCAGCTTTCACATTTTACAAAATTTACAACACAAGAAATGGATTACCTTCAACCAATTTGACTAATGGATTGATTGATAACGTAATCTTGAATTACTGACAAGTGATAAGGATGGCCAATGAGCTGGCACACCATTCTCCAAACTTTTATGCTACACCAATGTGTAGACTTTGAGCCTTTATCGATTCAGCGTGAATCAATCCTGATGACACATAATTTATTTCCTCTTATCTCGCGTAAATCTACGTTAAGTAGACATAAAACACTGCTAATCTATACTCTGATTATCAGACCAATCCTGACCTACGCTTGTCTTATCTGGGGACATGTTGCACAAACTATCATAGATCCACAGGAAAAATCTAAGAATGTAATGCTCAGGCAAATGTTCAATGCAGATTGGTACATGAGAAATGAGAATATCATAAAATCAGTTTGATACCCATCTCTAAGACCCTTCAACAAAAAGTTAAACATCAAATTCTTTTTTTAAAAAAAATTGAAACACCCCACAAAAAATTGAAAAATATGCCCTGTGTAAGAACAATGTTCAATTACACAAACTCCATGAAATTTTGTAAGAATAATTCCTTTGAAAAAAAAACCACTTTAAATTTTCTTATTTTTAAAATCGTTCCTCACTAACGAAACACAAAGCTCCGCCTCAAACCTATAGGGTCCTTCCTCATCGACCAATTAGATCCCTCACTCTCGGCTTTACCGAGACAAGGTAAAATTCTCGCTCAAAATCTCTTCCAAATTCAGGCTACAAATTGTTGATCCCGATTTGTCAATCGGATCCGGTCCCCATCTTCCCTACCACCTTTCAGCAACTCACGAAAAACCTTTCCGACTTACTTAAACTCCCCGATAATACAATAAAGATTCCTGGATGTAACCTTTTTGTTATAAAACACAGTGGGTAAAAAGGTATTTTACAATTTAAAATGCAAATATCTTTTATAAAAATTATAATTTTTATGGTTAGTTTTCCCAGTATCTATTTCAAAGTTAGCATTCAAAGAGTGAAATTTTAACTGTGGATAAATATACACTTGAGCCACACGTGAAAATAATCTAATGTTTACAATACAAATAAAAATTCCCTTGTTTTCACATAAAAGGAATGTATGCATTATTTTCGTTTAATAAGACTCCTTCTAAGATTTCAATTATAATAAACTTTGAGCTCCCAGCTGTATAGAATACATTAGATATGTGTTGGCATCAATGTGAGGCCACGTCACATTTATGCAGAAAGTACTTGCGAAGACTAACGACAATTTTCAAAAAAAAATTATTTCGATAGGCTCAGGCTTTCCTTAGCGACCATTTACCTTAATATCTCTGCTCTGAAAACCTTTTCTTTCACCAATATCGCTAAAACCAATATTTCAGTAAAATATCACTAAAACCAATACTTAGCTCAAAACTAATATTCGTTAATGTATACAGCAAGAGATATTGCTAGTAGTTCTGAAAAATGTTATTGAAGGAACCTATATTTTCAAACTGCTTATCTAAGAAATATTCAAAGTAAGTTCCCATAGTCTAGATAAGTTCCCAAGTTCTGGGTAAGTTTTCCAAATCCAGTTCAAATAGAATTCCATACTACGTACTATATATATAAGAGAGAGTAGAGATATATATTCTATTATAAAACATTAAAAATCCATTCATTTAAAACTGAAAGAGGACTTTTGGTCAACCTTGTACTATAGATCAAATAACACGATACAAATTTTAAAATTGTTTCAATGGAATTACAATATGCTCATAAAACAATTCATATTAATAGAACATTGGCTACTTTGAAACTCTTTCTGCTATTGAAATGCTGTCTAAAATAGTTTTTCCCTTCTTATAAATGGTTATAAATTATCCATTAGTAATGAGCATACAGATGATAGTTCTTTTAAAACTTGCTAAAAGCTGCTGCGGCTCTTATTTGATGTATAATGTTAGCTAATGAAATTTGATCTAGAAAATGTCTTTGATGAATTATAGTATACATAAATTACTTGAGTGAAACTTTCGCCAGATGCAAGATGACGGCGACAGATTTATTTTCTTTTGGGTTGTTATTTATCTAGCTTATGTTATGAATCATGCATTTGAAAGTTGTTTTAATGAATATATTTAATACTGGTTTATACTGGCCGCTACCTCCAAAAATTCAAACGGTGGCTCTAAGGTAACTATGTTTTATTCATCTTTCCGTGACAACAGAAATAATCAAACCATTTTCTTTGACGTTTAAACACGGAAGTAAAAGAGATAAGAATGCTGTCAAAACGAGGATAAATTTGTAGCAATATATAGCTAAGATAGAATCTTTTACATGGTAAAGTGAGTACTTTTTTAAAAAAGGAATCGCTCATGTTCCAGAAAACAAAATGCTTTTTTGAGAAAAATGACAAAAGCATCCGGTAAAAAAAAAACTTATGAGATTAAATCTTTCGGATCAATAGGAGACCATAAGTTGAGCTAAATAATGATTTTAGAATAAGCAACTGAAGTTGCTTTTTTTTCCCCAAAAAAGTTTTCAAAACTAAAGTATTTTATTTCCGAAGAAAAATAATTCTGCCTAGTAAACACTTCCTCTAAAATTAAGGTTCACGAATTTAATTATAAAAGTATGCATCTGCTATCACTCTAATTTGTCTCTTAAAAAAAATTTGCACGTGTAATTTTTTTCAAAAAAGGAAAAGTTTTCGAAAAATGTAACTTTTTTGTTAGAACACTTTATATTAAAATGGTTTGAAAATTGTAATTCGTATTTATAATTTAAAGCCAAAAGAGCAAAAAATGGATTTACATGTTCTCTGAAAAATAGATAAAATAACGGAAATGAATTAGTGTATATAATTTGAATATTGAACAATATTATTAACGTAAGGATAATATCTAAGATACCCATAAAGAATGCAAAGTATGTGTGTTAAAGAACCCTATATTAACTAAATCACTCTCCCATTTTTAATAATTAATGTTATTTATGCTTCCAAACAAAACTTGAAGAAAAGCAAATTTATAAAGTTTTGTTTGCTCCAGTATTTTGATTTATTATCAGATATTTTTCTAGGAATCATTCATATCTGTTAGTTATAAATGCTATAACAACGTTACAAAGTCAAAATGAGATTTTTTTAAAAAAGCAGTTATTCTTTTTTAAATAGTAATTATTCTTTTAATTTTTAATATCATAATTGCTTGAAAAATAGTTTTTTTCCGAAGAATATTTTTCCAAAGATTATTCATCCCAAACTATTAAATATTAATATTAAGTTCTGGTGATGTATAATGAAAATATATAAATTTTTACAGTAACGTTAAAAAGTAAAATAACTATATTATATTTCAATAAAAGTATATTACATACAATTATTTTCTACATTCCTTATCAATGTGCAATCCCTATTAATTTTTCCCTAAAAAAACTTACTTCATGTTATTAAGTAAAGTAGGATTAATTAAATTAGGATTTTATTAAAAAATTTCAAATACATTTATAACCAACAATAATTGTTATTGTATCAAAAATGATTTTAGTTAAATTACAAAACACACCTTGAAGAATTTTTTGGTCCTATTTTTCTTTTATCTAGATAAAATTTACTAAGCCAATTAATTGATCTTTATGAGCTCAATGTTCTAAATTACAGTTATTAATCTGGCTTTGCTTGGTTTAAAAGCCGTAGATTGAAATAACCCACAGTATGCAGAAGATAGAGTTCAATCTGCCGAGTTCTACAAAAACGTTCTGCAACTGATTTATTGATTGCTTATTAATGGCATATTGAGAAGCAAGACTATGTATTCTGGTGACAGACCTTGAAATTTTGAGTCTCGCTCAAATGACGAGGTCGACACCTGAATTTGCTCCTCCCGCGCCAGAGGGCCGATCCTGGCATTTTTGCTACCGTAGGCAAACCCAAAAAATCAAAGAAACCCCCCCCCCTCTCCAAACTTCAAAAAATAATTTTAACATTTTTCAAAAATAAATTACATAAGATTCATGTCAACCTGAAAACTGAAATATTATTCAATAATACAAAAGCTCTAATAAAGACTTTCAGACAAATTTTTCATTAGGAAACAAAAGTTACATTTTTAGAGAGCCAATGACAACAAACTTACAAACTAAAACTGGTACACATTACTTACAGAGAATTTAAATAGATTTTTAAGACAATAAACGAACCTAGTACAATAATATGCTATTTCTAAACCTAAATTGAAACACAATCTCTTTGAAGCTTCTTTTTTGCAAAATGGTGAACAACTTCTTTTAAATATAATTTAATAATCAATTCATATTCAATGACCTACATTGCTACCCAATAAGACGATTTTTAGTAAACAAGACTCTTAAATATTATTTTTAATTTTAAGATGTTCTTTCGCCAGTGGCAATAATTGTGGTCAGTGTTAGCAAAATTCTTAAAGCAATGATAAAATTTCACCCAGTTTCATGGGAAATAATGAATTTAAGAATGTCAACTGGGCCCCTCTTTCTATCAATTCCTATAGTATTTTATTTAATTACTCATTTATTTTCTAGAAACAGTGGACTGTATTTATTTATTACTATTTTGCGCTCCAGATCAGGTGGTTATGTCGCTTCTAAATGTTGCCACCGTAGGCAGCCACCTACCTTGCCCACCTAGGGACGTCTCTACTCGCTAAGTTTTTTTATACCTCGCCAAACGGAGGATTCGGAACCCTCGACTGATTTAAAGATCATCACCCTCGCTACATGGCGTGTCTTTAGTGGTATAAATTGGTACTCGCTGCTCGGCGGAAACAAAACAGGGCGCAATTTCGCGATCATGATCTAGCAATCTGCACCTGCTTACCTCTAGATGTTTCGCACCTCATTCCCTTACCTAAACGCTAGTAGCTATTCATTTTAACTGTTTGCTTTAGAATTTAAAGGAATATTTCAAAAATACATGACGAAATCCGAACGAAGCGCGGAAATCGGCCAGTGCACTTACAAAGGAATTTTCTCTGAATGTACTCCGCACATGCATATGTACGCTTACGTGATCGGCATTAAAAATGTGCATCATTGTTTGGAAACATTAGTCTTAAATTTCGTTCGGTACACTTCGCGAAATTCGACTAAAATGCAATTGCTGAGCAGGGCCAGCCCTGCTCGCCAGCTTCTACACCTCGCCAATGAGTGGACTTGGGACCTAGACAGATTTAAAATGTACTATCCCGCTACACGGCGAATCCTAGAGGCATCAGGATTCGAACCCACGACTCGACGGAAACAACGCAGACCGTGATTTCGAGACCATAACCACTAGGCTACTTCAGCCACATGACGACCTTCGAAAGGTCAAGAAACGCTAGGAGAAATGTATAATTCTGAGTGGTGATTATGCAAGAAAATTTTAAGAATAATAAATAAAAATTGTTTTTATCTCAATTATTTTAGTAATAATTAAAACTTTACGACACCCCGGGATTGCAATTAAAACATAACGATAATGCGAGGTATTTCAATCTACAGCTTCCTAAAACCAAACGAATCAACATTAATGACTGTAATGCAACCATTATCCACATCGGATCATTTGGTATGCAAAATTAATATTTTCATGATATTTCTTAGTAATAATTAAAACTTAACGATGGATGCCTCCTCGTAAATTTCTTCCCTGCAACAAGACACATGATAGCAATTTCCTTCTATAATCAAAACAAATAACATTCTCATTTATTTGACACAGATAAAAAAAATTTCGTAAAATTATTTCGATGAAACTTTTCTCAGACTCAAATATTCCAAACGTGTGTATGCATTTAATGTTTGGATCTCAATGTGATCCAAGTTTGCTTCCCATGCTCGAGGCAACGTTTTCAATATTTTAGCAGATTGTACCAATGAATAAAGATTTCCTTCACTCAAAAACAGTTACCACTCTATTATTCAAAAATGCCAGTGGCATGTATTAATTTAAAATAATGTCAAATAGTTAAAAGTCAAGTTTACTTCTAAGTGTTTTACAAATTATAACAAATTTTGAGACGGAAATAATATTTGCTGTCTTAAAACTAGGAATTTATGTTTGAAAAATTAATTATTTTTACAACTGAAAATATAAAGACAAATGAAAAAAATAACGACATAAGTATAAAAACAAAAATATTCCATTTTATAAATGAACACTTACTTTATAATTTAATCATTTCATTCAACATCAAAAATTTCTTTTATAGGAATGAATAATATAAAATTTAAATTGATTTATTTAATAATAAGTTTAAACTCATTTTAACAATTTCAACCAAAAAAATTCATTGTGGGTGTTTTAATAGTTATGCTAAAGTAGCTATAATAAATTCTGAAAAAAAAATAAACCTAAAAAAGTATTAATTATTTGATCTTAAATTTTAAAAATAAAGCTTATTCTTAAAAAATTAAGGAAAGAATTACATATAAAAATTTATAGAATAAAAAGAAGAGACAATAAAAGGCAGCAAGAAACACTTGAAAACAAATTCTTTAAAAATATAAGCTAAAATTGAAATAGAACTATTTAATGCTGCCATTGGATTACGACAATGGTAATTTTGCTTAAGCATGTCTTAATGATCAAAACTTAGCAATCAACAATAGCTCCATTAAACAAAGGCAAAAGCCTAATGTAAAGAAACAGAGTCAGCAACCATCAAAATTGAAAAAACAAAGAAAAATTCAGAAAAACCCTAATTAAAATCAAAACTCAATGCAAACTACAATATAAAATAGAACAGTTACTAAAACATAAAAAAACAACTAAAATTTAGAAATAAAACTAAAATATAACTCACACAACTTCAAAAATCTTAAATTACGCTATTTTAGTACAATTGCTCAAGAAGCACAGAGCATTAAACAGCACAATAGATGATAGTATTGTCCTCAATGAATCAGAATTAATAAAATATCTTTATATATACATTGCTTGCCATTAAAATTGCAACACCCTGAAGGAAAGCAAATACGGAAAAAAATTATTGCACTTAAGCAGTAGGACATGAAGACAAAATGATTATATTTGCAAGCAGTTTCGGATGTTAAAGGTGGTGCGAAATCAGTAGAAACAGCTGCCCCCCCCCTTGGCTGCTAAAACGACCCTTAAACGGTTAGGTATGGAGTCGAAATGGGCTTGGATGACAGAAACGGGCAATTCATTTCATGCTACTTCAAGTCTATGCCTCACTTCAACAACCATATTAGCTGGAGAAGGGTAGCGGGCCAATCTCTTACCAACCCATCATCAGATGTTTCCAATTGGTAACAGATCTGGAGACAATGCAGGCAGGGCAGGAATCAAATACCCTATGTATCGAGGAAACTCATGCATGTGGTCTTGCATTATCTTCTTGGAAAATGGAGTTTGGAGGGCATCGATGATAGGGCACAACCACTGATCGTAAGATGTCAGAAATGTACCAATCTGCGTTCAAATTACAGTCGATCTGAACAAGCGATATGCGTGTCATGTACCCAATGGCTGTCCTAACCATCACACCAGGTGCAGGGCTACAATGCTGATATCGAATACAAGCCGGAGACGAGCGGTCTCCTCGGATCCTCCAGACACGTATACGACCATTAGAGTACTGCAGGCAGAACCAGTACTCGTCTGAAAAGACAACATTGGGTCCCTCCTGTATCCAACTTTGTCGTTCGGCGCACTAGAGTCGCCGTCTCTCTCTATGCTGCATTGTTAAGTGAAGCCGAAGTAATGGTTGCCGTGCTGACAGTCCACGCTGCTGCAAACATCGTCGTACCATACGAGCGGATACTAGGTGGTCTGCAAACATGTCCATTTCATGACTAATGGTCCCTAATGTGGTTGAGCGATTTTGTAGGGCCGACCTCTTAATATGTCGGTCCTCTCAGGCATTAGTTATGGAAGATCTCCACACCGTTCAGTATGATCCTCAGCAACCCATTGACTCCATATTCGTATGACAGTGGTTGGATTTCGACCAGTGCGACGGTTAATATAACAAAACGATGATCCACGCTCTCGATAGGCAGCGATCTTACCTCTGTCGAATTCCTACACTTGTTTGTTTGCATTTCTTCTTATTATTCGAACCATAACACGATATTCTGAACAAACTCCGCCCTTACAATGAGCTTTTCGAATACGAAATCCACTTCACAACTTTTCTTTTATGCAATGCTTCAGATGTCGTTTCTCCCACCTGCATCGTCTAAATGCGCTAAAATACTAATCATTTGCATATATAAACCTCTCCTTCCTTTCATGTGATTTTGACGTTCGTCAGATCATTCCAATTTCAATGGCTAGCGGTGTGTGTGTGTGTGTGTGTGTGTGTGTGTGTGTGTGTGTGTGTGTGTAATCAAAAACCCTATTTTATAAATACACATATGATTTTCTTAGAAAAATATTAAATCTTATATAATAATAAGCTAATCATAAACTTTAAAATTAAACTAAAAACAAAAGAGTTAAAACAAATAGATAAAAACAATTTAAAATATTGTTCTGGTTTTCGACAGAAATACGTGGTTAAATATGTTTTATGGATCCAAACCATCTCATTATATGTGGGGAAAAATTTTGTCACATAATTAACCGCCTTAATTTACAATAAAACTAGAAAGCTCAAAATACCAACGCGAACTGCGTTAACTTAAATTTAATTATTCTGTAATGTCATTGCTTCAATGTAACTGTTCGTTACTTTCATAAATTAGAAAACCTTTTAGAGCTCTCGTTGAGACTATCAACACAGAAAATTAACCCTTGTTTAAGATTATGAATACGTATTAAATTAAGGCAAAATGAAAGGAACTTTTATTGCGGCTTTATGGAAATTTCACTAAGTAATTCAATAGAATAACGGTTTGGTGTATTAATTTTGAGTACACTGTTATATACTTAAAAGTTATACATTAACTTTTATATATATAACATATATATATATATATATATATATATATATATACATTGTTAAAGAAAATGTATTTGTTATAACGTTGTTTTCTGTTTTTATTATAAATAATAAATAATATCTTACTCGCAAAAAAAAATTTTAAAAAAATGAAATATATATTTACGTACGTTTTGAATTTTTTATACATTTTTATTAATGCAATAATATTTTCCGACTTAATATATTTTTTCTCTAAGTGCATCTACCAAAACTGAATTGTAATATGAAATATGGTTAGTATATGATAATTTGCAACACAATTTTTTTCTAATAAGTTATGCTATGATTATAAAAGTTTTTCTAATATTTATGTTCAGTGTGTATCGATATTTCATTTCTAAAAAAGAATTTAGTACAAATTTTTGATAGTTTTGAAATTTCGGTTTTTCGACTCATTTATAATCATTGAATCCATTTTTTAAATTCTTTGAAAGAAATTTTTATTTATTTAATCATTTCAAATCATTAAAAAATATTTTAGTAATTAGGTATACTCTTACTTAGAATTTAATGATAATGATGTGTGCTATAAAATTGCTTATAAAACAATGATTTCAAAATTCAGTCTTATCATACATTTAAATGTATTGTTTATTTTCGAAACGGCTTGTAAGCCCTTTATATATTCCAAATTTTATTCTAATAAAGTATTCAAGATACCACGAGAATAAAATTTTTATTTTTGAATGGATGCACCCTCTTCTATCCCTGTTCGTTTACAAACACCGAACCAGAGACGCTCATTCAGAGACAGCCAAAACTTTTCTATTCTACTATCGGGAATCGGCTTAGTTCAAATCCTTTTTTCTCTTCGTGATGAAAAACAATTTAGGTATGAGGTGAAAAAATGTTCTTATGTTTAAAGTTTATAAGTAATATAATAGTGTAATAAAAGTTATCCTGAAATATTTCAATTTCGAGGGAAAATCTTGGGGGCGAGGGTGCATATGTCCCTTTGCACACCCCGAGTACGCTAATGTTCAGTACCTAACAAATCTGAGGCATAACTGAAAGCCTTCACATACTTTGATCCCTCACAAATTACTATGAAGTTATAAAGAGAATAGTGAGAGGAAAAGAATTGTGAAGTCCTTAATCTTTCCATTGCTGTTATTTTGATCATATTTATGGATAAAGGTCTTCAAGAACTTTCATATATACATAGCTTCTTTTTTACAGGTTTCTTTTTAAAATGCTAAAATCGTTAATGAGGACTATAATCTTAACCAATTTACATTTTGTCATTGGCAGGCTTTTCGAAGAGAACGAAGACATCCTCCATCTGTTCCAGAAATTCCAGCACAAGCGAATCACCGAACTTCATCGGGACAGCATGGAGCTGGCACAGCATGCTGGTATCGTCATGTCCACCCTGGATGAGAGTATCAAGAAGCTGGGCAATGTCGACTACTTCATGGACTATCTACATTCCGTCGGTAAACTGCACACTAAAATACCGGGATTCAAAAGAGAATACTTCTGGGTAAATGATTTTTTTTATTTAATATTTTTTCTCATTTCGAGTTCACGTTTAAAGGACTTATAAAACTTGCTGATTTTTTTTAACTATTCTTTAACTTAGAAAGGTCGGTTTTCACACATACAGACGTGTGATCTCTTAAATTATCAATTGTAGCCTTTGAAAGGAATTAGCATTTTACATGATAATTCAATATTTTTTCTTTATTTTTTTTGTGTCTGTGCATTTTGTTATTTTTACTTATTATCTTAATATTTTATAATTATCTGAGAGTAAACCCTATGCTGAATATTTTAGTCAATGTACCTTTCCAAAAGGGCTTTAAATCTATGCCGGATTCTTTGTTCTGAAACAGTCAATTTACAGAAATCTTTCTCTATTCACTTTAAAGATAGCATGGCTAAATTATATAGATATTTCTACAATCCTATATCCAAATATTGAATTTAAATAGATCCCTGTTAATTTACAGAAGCAATGAAGGCTTAAAAAAACACGAGAAACTTTCGATCCAATATCTTGCAAAGGAATTGCTCGAGATGTTGAAAGGTAATTCAAAGTAAGGCGTAATAACAAGACAATATGAACATAAAGGAGATATCCATATGCTGTTGGATGTTGTCTTTTTCAAAAGTAACAAGATAACGAGTGGCAAAAGGGGAACAATAACACAACGGATCAGAGAATTTTGTCTTTATACCGCTGTGCTGAAAGTGAGCTACGACTGACAAGCACAAGCAAAGGAAACTGATCAATATAGTATTGAACCAATACTGACTAATAGCAAATGGCACCTCAGATCAAAACACATACTGTAGACATGTGTGACACGTTATACTAAGGGCAGAATCCCTAATACTTACTCATTTTTTTAAACGTAGTAGAACTATTTTCCTTGTCGAATTAGGCCATGTCTGCCCTGGGCATCTCCAGACATGTATGCGCTGGTCGTCAAGACACAGATGAAACTGGACTACACGCTCCCTGGTCAGCGCAATATCAAACTGATCGAGCTAAGCACCTTTGTAATCGTTCACTTGATGACATATTGGCAGGAAGGCTATGTGCCATAACAGTCAGCGTGGGCTTCGATTCCCTCCTATCAAGCGTCTTTTCGATAACGTCAAGTGTCAGATGATTGATACCGATAAATCCAAGGCTCTGGCACCCGATCTGATAGTTAATTTGTTTTCCCTTCTGTTGTCGACTTCTGATGCTTAAATCTGTCGTTTTCCGCCTATTATTTCCAGTATTGTCCAATCAACGCATCACTTCGATCCATATGTTGAAGGATACTTCTGTTTGATCTTTCAGTCATTTTCAGCCCCATTGCATGTCGTCTTTCAAACTCTGACATACACTTATAATGAGCTCGAACTCATCTGCAAATTAATGTTACATTCAAGGAAAATATCTGCAATCGAAATGCTATAGACATTTTGATCATCAGATCGATAATCGCTCCTTATATTCATCTCCTAGATGCTCAGTTCCGGTGCACTGTATCTCCTACTATTAATTCATTGGATACAAAGCGTTTATTATTTTCTGTTCGGTCAAAATGTCTCTGCATTCGAAATTTCATTATTGGATCTCTCTCTCTCTCTCTCAACTGCGGCTGTTATTTAAATGAAAGATCAGATTATTTAACCATTTTAAACATTCTACAAATAATGAGAAATAATGCAAGAATATAATAATATTTAAGGATACAATTAAGAATAATTGTAAGAATTCGATATCATTATTAAACTTAGCATATCAATATAACTCAGATTTTAAGAATTATTTGATATTTGACTTTTTACATAAGATTTTGAATTAATTTTAAATATAATTTACTTAACGTCATTATATAGTATTCTAAGCAAAATTTTCTTTTTTTCTGTAAGAATTAATAAAAGGAAGTCAAAATTATGATTAGAAAACTATCTCTTCGAAAAAGACAGTCGTTGCAAATAGTTTTTGAAATTTTTGTTTGAGCAAAGATTGTTTTGAATCAGATACAGATACACTATATGTATTAATAATACAACACGATCACGTGCGTTCATTATAAAGTTTAAATCAAGCAAACGTAAAAAAATAAAAATAAAAAAAAAAGGATTGAAAAATTACTAAATTTTGTATTGGGAAAATGTTTTGTTTCTTTTTTGAATGTTTATTTAATCACGTATTTCTAATAAACTAATGGTTACGAAATAAAGTTCGTTTTAAGATAGATCAAACAAAAAATGTTTAAAAAATTGCGGGTTGCTATTTTTTGCCGATTCTAGAGTAATAAGATTATCTATTGTCCATATAAACAAGCACTTAAATTATTCACAGAAAACACTGATATATTTTCACATATTATTAATTCAGACTATGATGAAGCTAAACGCAGATTTTTACTCATTATGTACATTCCGATTTTAAATGGCTCTTTTGTTGCCTCATAGCGCAGCTGTTCTTTTGTTATTAATGTGAAACGTTTATTAATAAGTTCATTGAAATAGCATCGAAGTTATCAATAATATGTATTAATGCAGACAGGATACAGTGTCAGATCATAACAGTGCTTAGAAAATCTATGATCTTCTGGGTCATTCGATGTAGGTATACTGAATAAACTCAAAATTTTCAGGATAAAAAGTACTTTGATTTCTATTTTAAGTATGTATGCTCATTCTTTTTATATTCATTTCGTGAATTAATGTTATTTGTGATCATAAACTTCATTCAAAACATCCCAGCATACCCTAGCGTTCTTTCTCTATTTTCGATTTTCCTTGGCACTCAATTTTTATCCTTTTTTTTTCCATATCCAACGTCTAGATCACAATCAGGTACTTACTATTTTGCGCAGCATAGATAGACTAGGCTTTTGAGCTAATAAACCTTTACACTCATTCTTTTAAAACATATTATGCCATAAATATTTAGTTTAAAGTTTTTTTTTTTTTACATTTGAAACATACTTAAGATACTTCCCTTACATGTTGTATTGATCTGATGCATTTTCTTAATATTCCTCAATTCATGCATTAAATCAACCTGACTTGATTAGTTTTTCTCCCTTTAAGAATAATGAAAGTTGAAGAGCTTGTAAATTAATAAATATAATTTTACGAAATATCGGACAAAATGCCTAATTAAAATTTCTTGCATGTGATCTGATTAGATGCATTTTATATGATCTGATTATTATAAGTCACTCAATTAACAAATTACGGGTATGGTAGATCAGTCAGCGGGGAAGCTTCTTTCTTCTAATCTAGACGCGTTGGGTTACAACAAAGGTACACTAATTTTCCTGAACACTAATAAAACTGTATTAAAAAATTTTCAACTAGGTATATTTAAAAATATACATTTCTTTTTTAAAAAAATCTTGCAATTAATACATAATATTTTCTGTATTCTTAAATCTAAAATGATGGGGATATCGTTCAAGGAGCCGAGACTTAAGTACAGTCTCCAATCCAGAGCATAAATATTTTAGCGAACTTGTATGTAGAAGTATATAAAGTAGGAGTACAAATTAAAATATTTCCTGATAATTAATCACTTAAAAATTTTGTTGAGGAGCAGCTCTCTAGCATACATACGAATACAATTTTACAATCATCACTCAATTAAATATTAATATTATCGAGTTGTGTGTGTTTGTTTAATATGAAGAATTAAATTTTTGATTAATTTTTGATAATGCAGGACGAGGACTTTCATCGACGTTTTGCGTTGTGTTGATTTTGGCTGTTACGCTTTAAGAAATTAAAATATTTTTTTTTCAGTTTCAGTTTCGTTAAAATGTCTCCAAAATTTAGTTCATCGTGACCCACAATTTAAAAAAAACCTTGTTCTAATCATATTAGAGAAATGTAACGAATACGGACTGTACGCATTTAGTATGTGAGAAAGGTGGGGAGAGATGATAAAAATACACTTCTCAGAATTACTCAAGTCTCAATAATGAATGTCAGTTAGCATCGTTTTTACTGAATATTACATTCATATTAGTCAGATGTTATTACATTTTAATATCAAATATGAATATACTTTGTATCCTGCAGAGAGGGATTTCTTCTAAAAAAATTGAATTATTTCAACTGATGACATTTGATTGTCCAGAGGATTATACATAACACCTGAGGCTCAGTGTCCATTCTAATAGACATTTGTATTTTGCATGTAAAATAAGTCCTAAAATCCCACAGTCCATTATACTGTCGGGTGCTGCTATCTATTTAACCAAACTTTTTTTAAAAAAGGGGTAAGAGGTTTGTAGAATTATCATTTGAAAACGGCTGTCAAAGGACGATTGAAGGTAAATACACTGTTTAGTTCATTTTTTTCGTATTTCGCTAGAGTATTTTGATACTAAAACAATTGACATATAATTTTAAATAGTGAAATATTAAATTTAGTCATTTTTTTTCAGTTTTTGAGTAAATTATTTTGAAACAATAGCTACGTTTTCATCCATGACTATTCTACTTTTGCCATACAAAAGTAATATTCTTTTTTTAACAGAAGGTCATGGAATGCTCAAAAATTAATATTTGATTATAATTTGATTAATATTTGAAAGTTTATCAAATTAATATTTGATAAACTTTCTTATGTTAACTAAAAACTTATACACTTATTTTTAGAAGAGTATTCTTTCATAAAAGTTATTGAGATTGGGCCCTAATTGTCCAAAATAAATATAGAATTTACACTTACGATTTCAGTAATTCAAGTACATTCTAAAATGAGTCAACTTACATATTATGTAGTTTTGTTAAAATAAAAATATCTAAATTAATTGTATGCTTTTAAAACTAAATTTTCTCTTGTAATAAATCATAAGAATTTCTAAGTGTGGATAGAAATAAAACACACCCTTTACTTTTGTTTTAATATTTAATTTAAAAGTCAACAAAAAATAAAAATTTAAATTTTAAATAAAAATACTATATTAATAATTTAAAAACAATTTGTGGTTTTCAACATTGTCGTTCAATTTCTTGTTTTATTTCCATTAGAGTTATTTGAAAATCGACTTTATTTACATGCCGAAAAATTTTTGGAAGTAACATTAAATGGTGATGTGTCAGACATTGACATTAGTGATGAAGATGAATTAAAAAAAAATAGCGACAAAGAGGAAGAAATTGTATAATCTAATGAAATATTTAATGAATATAGTTCAAGTGAGAATGATGAGCCTTCTAATGGTGATACAAAAGAAAAAATGTCAAAAATGGAAAGAAAGTTCATCAGTATGTCAGAGCGTCAGGATGATGAAATATGCATCGTAAAATGGTACGATAAAAATGCTGTTTTGCTTTGTTCATCCCAACTTGGAATAGAATCACAAGACAAATGTAAATGTTGATCAAAAAAGGAGAAAAATACATTGAAATTTCAAGACCAGCAGCTGCAAAGGAATATAATATTAACATGGGAGGAATTGATCTGATTGACAGGATGATCAGTTATCTTATAAAGACACACACAAAGCAATGGACCATCAATGCAATTCTTCATTTCTTATGTCTCAATGTTGTGAATGCTTGGATTTTAATCAGAAAAGATCAAAAATCAAATGTGGGTGGTAAGTGCATGCAATTTTTAGATTTTAAAACTATAATTGCAGAATAACCTTTGAGGCCCTCTGATTTGACTGATTGCAATGACGAATAAACAGACACGTGTAAGCGCAAAATACTTGACTTGAGTATGGAGTCCACTTCTCATAGTCAAAAACAAATCAAACGTCTTCCAATAACATGGACATTAAGAATTCTGTAAGATGCAAGAATGAAGGTGATACAAAAAAAACCCAACTAAAATAATGTATATAAAATGCAGTTTGTATTTTTGTTTAGCAGTGCAAAATAATTGTTTTATATAAATATCCAAGATCATTTAAATTTAGTATGTGTGTAGTAAGATTTCCAAAAATTGTAACAATTTTCATAAATTATAAAACTTTTTTTTCTTCCATTTTTAAACTCTTAAATAAAGCTACATTTTGTATTTGAATCAATTAAAATAAATTTTTATGTCGTTTTTTTTTTAGTAAAATATGTTTTTACAAGACGAAAACCCAATGTCCATTATAATGGACAAAAAAATATAGATATTTTTTTATTTTATTGAAAAATGACTATATGTGGTGTTTTGTAGTCCTCTTAAGAAGCTTCACCTCAAATTTGATAAAAAATCGATTGGAAAACATGAGCTTGGGTCTCAAGAGTAATCGCCAATGATTGCATCCGCGATCGCCGAATGGACACAACCGCGAACTCGACACCGGAGATATTTCACCTAAGCTCATTCGGGTAGAACTACATGTTAAATGGAACACACAAAGTCCTTCTACAGTGTTATGTGGAAAGTAGGAAAAGCTCGTACCAGTTTAGGTGTCATCCTCGTCACTTGACCGGGACTCAAAATTACGAGGTCCGTTGCTGATAAACCTTGTGTTGCTCGAGCTATGTTAATTCAAATTTTACAAATATATTTCACCCTTACTTTCTTGGAAGCTATTAGTATAATAAACAGTTCACTGCAAAACTGCTTTCTTCGAATACGAATGTTAAAACATGTCTTCGCTTTTGGATTGAATAGAGAAAAATGAACGCTACACAAATTGTAAAAACATCATTTCAACAATGAAATTCAAGCACTGTCTATAATTTTAAAATATTAAAAAGAAAATCGTCCCAACAGTTTGATAAAGTCCCTTTTCTGTGAGAGTCCTTTTTTGTTATATTCAAAGTTTATTAAATATTTCTGTGTGTAAATGTAAAATACATTCCACAATATTATAACTATAAAATCATTTGAAAAGCATTTATCTGAAAAATCTAGTAAAATTCATGTAATAAAGATTTCGCATAAAAACATTTTCAAAATTATACCTACAGATTACAGCTGGCCTTTTCAATTTTAAATGCCTTAAAGTGTTGTCTACAGACCAATAATAAACAATTTTACCAACTAAAGTGTTTTTTAGCCACTACTAGAGCTATAGTTTTAGTTAACGACAAAATAGTGTCACTGGTTACTTATCAAATAAAATTGTAAAATGCAAGTGACTTGTTTATTTTCATTTTACGAAAGTTATAATTACATTTAGCTTACATATATTCAATTTAATAATTTATCCGTGTTTTAATTTTGATTTCTGAAAAATATGTTATTGCCACTTCAATATTTCCTCATTTGTTTTAATTACAAATTTTAATTGAATAATTTAATAATTGTTTTCAAAAAATAGCATCTTTGATGCTAAATCTGTTTTTTGCAAAAATTTGCATACAGCATTCATAATTATTAATTATTGCTCCGTATTATTTATTCAGAATATTTTTTTTTCTCTTGGTGATGAAACTGAGCTCAACGATGATAAATGCAATTAAACATGTTTCAACTACTACAAGGTGATCCAAGCTACTTAGGGGATAAAATTTATCTTTTGAAAAATGTATGCATTACAAAAAGGAAGAAAAAAACTTTCAAACAAAAAAAAATGCGTTGTTAAGAGCATATCATTAAAATTTCTGGACACGTAAAAAAAAAACATCTTTTAATTATTCGCACAAACCACTTGTAAATAAGAAAAAAAAAATTCGCAAAAATACTTATATTTATTTGCCAGTCATAGTATTGTGAATTCAATTAAGTTTTATCTAATTATTCCCATCACGCTTTTAAGAAAAGTGATAATTCAAGTCAGTAAATTTTTGAAAAGTTTAATTACTCTCTTTTTAGTCTGAGCTTGAAGAACCAGAAATTTAATTCCCCCCCCCCCAAAAAAAAAATAATAATAATAATTACGCAAGGGAAAATGAAATTGATTATTTGTCTTTCAAAAAATAAAGTGACAGGGGGGAATTTTAAATCAAAGTACCCGAAATATTTCAGGCTTAATACTTCACGCTTCAGTATGTATGTGTGGCACGTTTGATTCATAATCGTAAGGATGTACACAGAAATAATGAATGTATATAATTGTAAGGATTATAAAGAATATTTTTATGAAGTACACGAACATTTGATTACAGGTAATCTAAATATTGTTAAGGTTAAAAATAAATCTTACAGAGATTATAAATATATGTATATATATATATATATATATATATATATATATATATATATATATATATATATATATATATATAAAGGTACTGGTTTTAGACTTATAATTTCTAACAATATATATATTAAGGAAAAAGTTAACGAATACGTTGATAATTTCTTTTACTATTGAAGCTTTCAAAGAGGGTGCCAGCTCAGGTGTCGTCCTCGTCACTTGACCGATATTCAAAATTACGAGGTCCGTCGCCAATAGCCCTCGTGTTGCTTCTAGTGTGACGTTAATAAAAACTAAAATACAGTTATGACATCAAAGATTTAATTCAATAGACATAGAAGTCATTCAATTGACATTAATTAATGTCATTATGGTTTTAATCTCAAAAAATTTAACCATAACTTTAAAAAATTACAAAGAATATAATTTTCTTTTAAAACAAGATTAGTAAGAAATTTAAATTCCTAGTAAGATATAGAACTCTAATTTTTATTTTTTTTTAAATTAACCGCATGATAATATCAATTAAATCCTCTACATCTAATGGATTGAACAAATCTTCGAAATCATAACTATGAATTGAGTAAATCTCTTCATCATGAATATAATTGACAGTTACTTGACATTAATATAATTGACAATATTAATATAAATGACAACCATTTTTAATTATTCGTACTATTAACTTTCATCAACTAAATGAGCAATTTTTATGAATTCAAATCCTCAAAATATTTTTCCCCTTATTGAGATGTATTTAAAAAGTAAGACAAATTCAGTTGAGAAAACATACGCTTAGAAGTATTCAAACGCGGAAAGCAAATATTATGAACATACTTTAATGTTATTATTTTGCCATTCTTTTACGAATACTTATTTTAAAAGACCATTTGTAGAATATGTTATATTATTTAAAATATACTAATTATTCACACACTAATTATTTTCACATAATGTATGTAACATATTTACGGCTTTTCTGCTTAAAAATAACTTTGTACCTATTCAGAAGTTCAGGGAATATAGGCATAACAAAGCTGTCAAACAGAGTAGGGGGAGAGAGGAAGCTGATTCTTCTGTTTCATTAGACACTTTAGATTATAATGTCTCTAAGTACAGGAAAGAAAACGTTTTGCCGATATTTTTATGAATGCGAATTTGTAATCGTTTCATTCAATAATGTTATTACAAGTAGTCTTCGAAGCAGAATAATATCGGACGTTCTCCGGCATAATTGGCTAGTACAGAAAATTTTCAACAGGTTAATTTTAAAAAATTAAAGTAAAGTAAAAAGTGCAAATAATAAAACCAATTTTACTTATATAAATGGCTCATAAACCCATTTCATTGCAAATTTGCTGAGAAATAGCAAAGAATATAGATTGATATTCCTTATCAATACTGCTGAAGGAGGGCTAAATTATTTTAAATTTTTACACCGATACACAATGAAGCTTTCTTAAAGCACAGGAGTGCATAAAGTAAATTCTTCAAAACACTAGGTTTTAAATATATGTTTCATAAAAGAAAAATATAAATTCATAAATTTTTTCTCTAAGTATGATTATTTAGAAAAGTGGAAATTATTTTCTATTTTATATTATTATGGCACTGTCATGTATGATATGTCAATATTATTTACCTCCTTCTTTTAGCCCTATTAAGTTATTTTGATAAGAAACACTTTTATGATAGTTTTCAAATCCGTAGAGTTATCGATAAAAAAGCATTCAAAAAAATAAAATTCGTTAGGGAAATTTAAATTTTAACTCCTTCTGATTAGAAATTTTTATGAAAGGATTATGTACAATTAGCATACTGTTGGCTATTCTGCTTTCATTTGCATCATTAAAGTTTTTTCTTTCTTGGGATCCTAGACAGTTAAAAGCAATAACAACTAGAATTTGGATAAGGGAATGAGATGCGAAAGATCTGGAGGTAAGCTGTCTCAGGTGCAGATTGCTAGATCATGATCACGAAATTGCGGCCGGTTTTGTTTCCGTCGAGCAGTGAGTTCCAATTGATACTACTAAAGACACGCCATGTAGCGGGGATGATGCACATGAAATCAGTCGAGGTTCCAAATCCTCCTTTGGTATGGTGTGGAAAAATTGAAGAAAGCGATTCAGTGGCCTACCCAGAAATTAATTTTATAAGGTGCGAGTCGTCATCGCATTGAAGGGATCAATTTCTTCAGTTTCGAATTAACATTAAAGAATAAAAACTTAAAAAAAAAAAATTCCTAAAACCTAAAGAATATACATCAACCTTATTTCTCCTATTTAAATATGTACAGGACTATCAAGTCCTGTACCTTCTTTTTCTTAAATGCTCTTTATTTTTGTAACTGGATAAAAACTATTGATATAGTTTTTATCTAGTTACAAAAATAAAGAGCATTTAAGAAAAAGAAGAAAAAAAGATACCGTAAGAACAAAATTTCCTAATAACTAGAATCAGTGAAATCTGACATGATTGAAAAATGATAAAAACATTTGATGATAGAAAAAAGACGGTCACTATTTAGAAAAATAGTTAAAAAGATGCGAGTTTAATTAAATGAAAAAATTTTACATATTAATTTTTACAAAGTTATTTTTATTCTCTGTTTTTGTTTTTGCAAAATATTTAAGACTTCTTCACTTACTGATTCATTTTTATATATGTATAACGGAATCCATTTAAACGCATTTCAGAGAGTTAGTGTTTCTTAAGTGGTTTTTAAATATTGCGTAGTTGAGAAAGATCTTTCAGCAATACATGTTGTAACAGGCAAAGGCAATTAAAAATTTTAAAGTTTATGAACATTTCGAATAAATATCTATACAAGAGAGTGCAACATTGATATTTTTTGTAGAAGCTTTACTTTTCAGAAGTTAGTCTTAGTGTGTTGTGCTAGTAATTTCTTTTTGCCCAATTTCTGCAGTCAAAATACTGATATTGCAATCTGACAAATCCAAAAAATACGCTTCTTTAAACATTTCTAATTCATTTTCATCTGTAGACATGAGGTCATTCTCCGGTTAAAATATTTAATGAACTCATAACTACTTTGTGAAGAGAAATAGGTGATACGCTGAGATGGACATTTCCGAAGACCTGTTTTAGGCACTCATAGATCAACTCGGACTGGAAGAAAAGAATGCCATCTGTATTCCGTAACCAGGAAAATGTTGAGCGTGTGGGGTACACTTTCTATAAGGATGCACCATATTTCTTAGTTTTTAAATACTAATCAGAATTCCAGAAGAACATATCACAGATAGCAAAGACTTCTCTATTCTTTTCTAAGGAATTTGTTCTAGATTGAATCATTTTTTCTCTGACTGATAAAAATTTAAGCTTGACAAGAAGAAAAAAGTTCATTTTTTTAAGATTAGGACACGTATAACAGTATAATAAAAGACAATTATTCTGAAATATTTCAATTTCTAAAAAAAATTTTGGGGGGAGGGGGTACATATGCCGCTTTGCACACACACTCGGTACGCCACTAAGGAGGTTCATCCTCGTCACTTGACCGAGGTTCAAAATTATGAGGACTCTCATCAATAACCCTCGTGTTACTTCAGACGGCGACACTAATAAACGATTAATCAAAGCGGACTGCTAGAGACTTAAATGTAACACGCAGAGTTGTATGTAACATACGGAGACAGTTTAATCAGATCGGTCCATAGAGAGAAGGCCAAGGCAAGGTTCTGAGAAAGCTACGAGGACCAATAAAGATCCATATTTGTCCATAACAAAGAGGCCTAATTAAAAATTTTACATAAGGTATTATTAAAACTATTTAACAGACTTTTTAACAAGCGTTTTTTTCCTTTATAAACCGTGATTCTTTTTTACTGTTATGTGTGTGATTTTGTTTATTTAAAATACATGTAATAAAACGAGTGATTTAATAAACAAGTTCATTTCAAACCACAATTAAAGAAAAAGTCAGAAAATTGAAGAATATCATAAAAATGCTGCAACATGATATTGCTGAAATGTTTTCTTAATTCAATACTTCCTACCAAAACAAACACACACAAAAATCTTTGTGTATCCAAAGGGAAAAAGAAATTTGAAAGTCATAGTCCTCCAAAATAAAGAAACAGTTTTGAAAAATGCATTTGGATTTCATTAATTTAACAATTGATATAAATTGTTTTAAAATATAAGAAATTTATCTCATTTGTTGCAAATTGTTACTCAATAAGTTTAAAAATAAAATAAAATGAATAAACATATAATTAATGTAGCTGTATAACTAAACATATAATGTGAAATAATTTTATAAGCTGATTGGTTTTATTAACATCGCACCAAAAGCAACACGAAGGCAATTGGCGACAGACCTCGTAATTTTGAACCTCGGTCAAGTGATGAGGACGGCACATGAGCTGGCATCTCTTTCCCAACTACCACACCACGCCAACGGAAGGACTTTGAGCCTCGACAAATGTAACGTGCATCAGCCCCAGCTACACGGCGGGTTTTAGTGGCATCAAGTTTCGAACCCACGACTCAACGAAAACCGCCGGACTGGAGACCGCGACGAAGACCACTAGGCTACCACGGCCATATAATTTTATAAGAGAGTCTTACATATATTTTTTACAAAAATCTGACATTTTCTCTTCAATTGATTTTTAACTAAAAATTATGGTAGGAAACTAAATCACAAATTTCTTTTACAGAGAATCGAAAGGCCTTTCCTAGCTGCTGTTCAAGAAACTTTGGGTGACAGATACACAGACAACATAGAAAACATTTACAAAATAACTATTCGCTACATTTTAGACACTGTAGTCAAAGGTTTTGATTTAGGACGACCAAAAACAGGCACATCCAGCGTACACCAGCAGCTACAGCAACAACCGCCAAAAGCTTCGCCTGAACCTTCTCCATCACCGGAAGATTGTAAAGACGACGAAACAAAAGAAGGAATATCGGCGACTCAGAAAGGAATCATGAAACAATCCAGTGGACTATCTTAAGGAATGGGTTAAACTATGACACCTAAGGTAACGTAAGAGCTGACGCATTCATCATTTTATTTCTTACTTGCATTTAATGTAGCTCGAAGCGAAAAATTAGTGGTTCATGTTTTTGGTTCACCCTGGTTTTGAGTGACGTAGCACAAAATCTATTTAAGGAGTTACTGATGACAGATTTAGTCATTTCGTGCCACGATCCGATGACAAAAGTCATGTAAATTGTCCAGTTCAACATAAAATGCATTTAATTGTTATTCTTTATAACCATATTAATATACGGCAGGCTTCAAAACCTTTAGATATTTCGGGCTCTCTCCAATATTTTATCAGTAAGCTATTCAAGAAAACATTTATCAACAAAAAAGTTAACGAGTATGAGCACTAAACATCTCAAAGTTTCAGTTCAGTCACACTTATGGGTAAAACTTTCATTCTGCGTCTCTTCATGGGGACTTGAAAACCCATTGCATTTAACTAGTAATTGCAATTTTTTCAATCAAATTGAAACAAATTATGATATATGGACAGTTCTCGAATATATAAACTATTCAATGAAAGGATTGTAAAATTTCAAAAGAAAAATATTTTTAGCAGAATAATAATTATCCATCAGAGAAATTTTATACTCTGTTATACTGATCTCCGGTTCAAAATTATTAAAAACAATCATGTTGAAATCAAGGAATTCAAACAAATTTAATATCAAATTGTATATCTTTTTCACTGGCACGACAGCCCCGGATGGGCTCTGATATTCCTCAGAATTCCATTCCATGACGTCATGTTCTTGCTAAGGTTTTCCAACTTGTCACCTTAATAGTTTTCAGCCGTTTTTCCAGGCAGTCAATACTTTTAAGTTTTGGTCTCTTTTTCGGGTACCAAATAGTTCAACCAAGAAGAGTTTTTCAGTGGCTCGAATGTCATCCAATCTTTTTTAGTGTCTTGTCTATTTAATCATCTGTATTGCGATAAATTTAATAATATCTGGTTCTTTAAATAGTTTGTTTTATTAGATACACAATTTAATTTACAAAGTCACAACAAAAATTAAAGTAACATAGCGAAGTTTTAAGTCATGAGTTAATATATATATATATATATATATATATATATATATATATATATATAGTAAAACCCTATAAAGTCAGATTAATTGGGACCAGAGTCGCGGTCAGGGATATCAAAAATCCATTTCAAAAAGAGAATGGTAAAAAAATGAAATAAAGTAAAACATTAAAACATACTTATAAGAAATTTCTTTTTATTTAACAAAGTATGAATCATATTTATAGAAGATAAAGACGTCTACTTTGTGAATAATTGTTCTCTTAAAGTTCTTTTATTGCATATTCTATTTAGACAATGTAGAACTTTATACCATTTTCCACTGAAAATAAAAAGTGTAACTAAGGGGATTTTTTTTTACTCTTCATAGAATATTTGTAAATTCCTCATCAGACTTCCGTTTCATACATTCATTGTTGTTAAAAGATTACAGTAAAAAAAAATAATTTTTCAAAACATGTGAATGAAAAAAATGTTTAAAAAAAAAAAACGTGCGGATTGATCCGGAGATAAGAGTTAAAGGAATGCGAATTTTTTTAATGAGGTTCTATTGTATCACCAAACAGACAATTAAACCACCATGTTAATATCGGAATACTCAGCTGCTTTAGCTAGAGAAACAAAATGGATGAATGTGTCAACTTTCTTATCTTGGAGTTCTAAATGAGAATATCTATATTATTCAGAGAGTACAATGATTTATGCGCTGCCATCATTTTTTAATGCCAAATATTTTTTAATTTTATAAATATCGTACTTGATATATTTGGTGCTCTGCTTTAATAATTTTGATAATAGTACAGGCAGAAACTGCGAATAAAAAAGGAGAATTTACTTAGCTTCTAATTTTTCTATGAGCTCTAATAGAAAATTTTAGAAAGTATTTATATTTCTGCCTGCGTTATACAGCCATTTTATTAATAAAAATTAAGATCAATATTTTTTAATTTATCGAGATGAAAAATGTGATAAAGAGAGGACACAAAAAGTAAAAATGAATTGATAGATCCAAAGAAAAAGAAAAATGCAGTAAAATTTGTATTTTTTATAAAAAAATTTGATATTCTTGATTCCATATCTTAAGCATGATCCTAACTTTAAAAAATTGTTCTGCTTCAACATTAAGTAAAAATATTGCCATTTTAATTTGTATAATAATGGATAAAATAATATTCAGTTCATATAATAATACAGAAGAATTGTAGTTCCCTTTCACAACAAAAGTATCTCTCAAAACAAAAAGTTAAGTTTTTTTCCCATTATGAAATTCAGTGTCCTTCTTATACAGCTTCTCCAGTTTCCTCAATTTTTTTCTTTTGATAAAAAATAAATTTAAGGAAAACACATTTAACAAACAAATACTTAATATTTCTCTTATATTTCAAAATGTAACCTATTTTTATGTGACTATTATTGAAGATTTCAAAATGCTTTATAAAGAGACTAACATAATTAAAAATAAAAATATTAAAATTAAAAAAAAAAAAAAAAAATTTGCTCCAATGATATTAAAAACAAGACACTTTTTTTAAACTTTGAATTAAAACATTTTAACGTTTAATTGCTTTAAAAAAATATTTAATTACTCTTTCTTGATTTGATACAGCAATTTTTTTCCTATGTTGTTATTTCATGAGATATTTTATTCGAAAATTTGCCAAATTTAATTGAAACATTTTTAATAAGAAAAATCCAAAGAACTATATTCTAAAAATTTTTATTTACAGATGTCAATCTTAAAAAATTTATATTTTTGTTCCTACAACAATAATAAATAGGAATAATACTAGATTGGTAATACATTAAATAAATGGTGTTAATTGTAGGTATTTATAATTTTTATTTGACTGTATTAATTTTAATAATTTTTCATCAAACTGAGCATTTTTATATGAGAAAAAAATATTTCAATGCAATACAGAATACTGTATCACATCTCTCTTTTAGTTCAAAATTTTATATGTATTTTTTCTGAAAATATTTTAATGTATAACACCAACAAACACTTTTTTATTTTTAAATCTGTAAACATTTACAAAATTATATTAAAAGTACAAGGTGTTTTTTTTTTTTTTTTTGTATTACACTTGTGAAAGAATTTATTGTTATATAAATCCAAAGACAAAATGAAGTAAAATTTAAATGTTAATTAATAGAATAGAATGGATGTTATGTAGAAGTAAACTTATATATATCATGTCTAAAATGAAAAATTTGAGAGGAAATGTAAAAAAGGCAATCTGGTATTGTCAAGATTGTCATTTTTAGTTATGCTTACAAAATATTGTCGATATATTGTATCACATGTGAATATTGTATGTTTTGTGTAAACATTTTAAATATATATTTAATAAAATATGCATTCAAATGTGTTTTTTCTTCAAATTAAAAAATAATATTTTGCTACAGTTTTAAGCATGAAATTTAAATTAAATGAAAGATGACACCAAAATCTAGCATTTCTGTTATTTTTATTTTACTTTCAGAAAAAAAAAAAAAAAAATTGTGATGATTCATAATTTTTAAAACAAATAACTTCCTCTTTCATATAATTATTTCTTAAAAATCTGCATAGTCATGCTATATTAACTATTGCTTACAAAAAGGAGTTTCCACAATTCCCAAATAAAGAAAATCTTTGAGTATAAAACTGACATGAAATATGGGACTTTTTCCAAACTATATTATTATTACTGGGTCATTGAATATTCATCACAATTCTGATAGATATGAATAAAAATTTGCTATTTTCTAAATAAAAAAAGTATTAAACTATAGTGCTCTTGAAAAAAATCACTTATTTGTAATTTAAAAATATGAGGTAAATCAATTAAAATATAATTAATCCACAAATAAATTTTAAAAAAGTCATTTAAATTCTGTTATTCAGTATTCTGGTTTATGTTTTGAACTTAAAGAATATCAGAGATAGTGTGTGTGTGTTTGTTTGTGAGTGTGTGTGCGCATGTTCGTGCAGGATAATAATCCAAACAAATTCTACAAATTGCTTTACTATCTTTAATGATCAATTTACTCAAATATCAATTAATGATTTTGTAATTAATTATTTTAATGATTTGTACTTAAATTAGAAATTATATTTATTAATTAAATTACATGCATTTTTTAAATGAATACCACAAACTTCTTATCTATATCCAAATTAAGTAAAAAACAGCAAATCTTGCATTTTCCAAGTGTTAAAGTTTGTATAACATAATCAATGCAACATTATTACAATTATTTTGGAGAAAATGTAAAAGATCCTTTAAGTGTTTAATTTTTATTATTATTAAGTGGTGTAAATAATATCATTAAGAAATTTCAAAAAAAAGGCATATTCAAAAATCCTTGGTACAAATAACAAAAATATGTATAAAATCACATAAAAAATTAAAATCCATATTTTGCTTGAGTTTCTCTACGAGTCCGTCTATTCAGAGCCCATTGATTTTTTAGATCTAATTCTCTTTCTTTAGCCTGTAAAAAAGTAAAGATATAAAAAACTATCCACAGTTTAGGTTTCTTAAGAAAAATTATTCTTATTAAAAACCAAATGCTTAAGAAATCCCTGCAGACTATAATATGGCATAAAATATATTTATGTACCACATATTATTCTTATTCAACAATAATGAAAACCAGAACAATACCTTCCATTAAATTTTTTTATGATCAATTAATGTGTTTAATCGCATTAACTGGAACACAATTATAAAACTACATTAGATCACTAATTACTGTAAACAAAACTATATATGAAATGAATACAAAAAACAATTGTAATAAATCTGAAATTATATAATTTTAAATTTATACTTATTATCTAATCACAAACATTTTATTTATTACATCTTAATTTTAAAATGAGAAAAATCTGTAAATTCCACTTCAAAAAATTTTTACTTCTTGAAATTCAAGACAAAAATTAAAGCATTTTGTTTATATAAATTGAGCTAGTAAATCATAAATAAGTATTTAAGTAAATTAAAACTTTATGAGTCAAATCAAGCACAAAATTGACTGTTTTTTTTTTTTTTTTTTTTTTTTTAATTGAAAAAGTGAAAAAAAAACAGTTTATAATGTTGTTTTCAAGATACATGAATCATTAAATCAAAAAAATAACATTTTGCATTCCAAAGAGTCAAAAGAATCTTAGAAATAACATTTGCTATCAAAAGAGGTTATTTATTAATTGAATCTATGATTGAGCGCTAGACAATAAGAAAAGCACAGACTGTTTTGGCCTTATTCTAACGTGATTGATACTCATAAATGGACTTTGCTTAAGTCTTGGCATATACATATTTTTCATTAAGACAAATTTTAAGAACCTGGATTATCTATATAAGAATATTTCAATGCAAAAAAAAAAAACCAGAATTATTATTACTGAGTAACACAAGAACGTTTTCATCATAGTGGTGTTTTACTAAACCCACTAACTTTACGAGCATATATTTCATGAACAAAAAAAATTATTAAAAAAAGTGTGAAATTTTTTTATAAAACATGTACTGTAATATTTTTTACATATTTTACAAATCTAGTTCTCTGTAAAAAAAAAAGTCTCAAGGCCTTAAGAAAGAAAGTTTGTGGTTGGTTCTGAAGCACAAATGACCAATAAAACATGTTAAGGGATAATTCGTAAAATTTGCAAGGAAAAATTGTTCACTTAGTTTTCTCAATTCCAAAATTAAGTTCTAAAACAAAAACAAAAAAAAAAACTCACAGTACATATGAAGTAAAATACTACATTATATTTTATTACAAAAAGAAATTTAAAAAATCTTCCCATAAAAATTATAAAACAGCATTTGAAAGATAATAGGGGGAAAAAAACTTCTTTTTAATTCAAATATCTATGCTAAATATGGAAAATGAACAAAAGAGATACAAGAAAAATATAATTCATACATGATTGGATGGTATTTAATGGCACTAAAATCCTTATGGGACACATTTTGGTAATTAGTGAAAAAAAAAAAAAAAAGGTTGTCATGTGAGTATTTTTTTTTAAATCTAACTTTGTATAATAGAAAAAATAACGGTACCACAGTCAAACAAGATTTTATATTAATAAAAAAATAGATAGTAAAAATTTGACATTAGATTTAAAAGTAAAATTAAAATTACATTGTCCAACACACAAATTCCTGATAAAAAGTAAAATTTTGCATTGTGTTAAAATATTTATTAATGGAGAATAAACATAAGTAAAATAAAAATTAATCACACCTTTTCTTAAAGATAGACTAAAAGATAAAAAAAAAAAAATCTCATGTAAAATACAAATTTGTAAAAACTTGAGGTCTGTCACTAAGATACCTAGGTAATTACTTATAAATTAAGTGCCATAGATACTTAATTATATATATACGAGATCAAAAGACGTATTAACACCTCAAGCTTTTATAAATTCTATATTATTTTACATTTTAAAAAATGTTTTATACTTTTTATTCCATCTTTACAAATGAAAACTTGATTTAATTTTTTTTATTATTTATTTTACTTTTTCTGAATTCTTTTTTGTCTGGAAATTTAAGACTAACAAAAGCAACTACTGGAGCTATATGTGTGTGTAAAAAATTTCAATTCATATGGAAAACGTTAAATGCCAGGCCAAGGTTCACTCCCACCTCCCCAAGTTCCATCACTGTTTCAGCATACCACAATAATGTATGGTATGCATGCAAAATGTCTGCTAGATTTGAATTACAGAAAATGGGTCAAAATTGGAGGACAAATTATGAACTGGAAAGACATACATACATATGAGCATAACAAGTTAAATAAAAGCTTGTAAAAAGGAGGATAAAACCATGTAAACAATGTCAAATAAAAAAGCAGAAAATATCAAAATTATTATTTCTATTCCCTATTCTCAGTATGTGTTAATAGGCAACAATATTACACATATCAGGCAATGGCGGTTCCTGCTATACACTATATATAATCACATCTTTGTGCTATAAAATCTTTAAGTACTTTTCTACAGTTAGTTGGAGGTCAGTTTTATTTTCGTACTAGACTGACTTCTGGGTATATTGTTTACATTTTCAATTTATTGCATTCTAAAATAATGAAATGCCATTTGTAGTATAATTAACAATTGTAAAATATGGCACATTAATATAGTTCTATATTTGTACTTCATATGACTGCTATTCACAATTCAGGTAAATTGTAAATTTTACCACTTTACTGTTACAATAATCAAAGAATTTAATAAGTAATTTTTATACTAAAGTAATCAATTTTATATACAATTGAATTAGATGAATAACATAATAAATAAACTTCTGATTATTTTATCAGTAAGAGAATTATACTTCTTTCTTCAATTAAAAACACCCTTTAACTTCTAAATTGAAAATTTTGCTAAAATAATTAAATGGGAAATTAGGGGAAAAAAGATAAGAATCCCAAAATTTGGTTAATTAAAATAAAATAGCCATCTGACTAATATTTGCCCATGCTATCCATAGAGTGCAAATATATATATATATATATATATATATTAAGGTGACCAGATTTTAACATTCAAAAAGCGGGACACCATTGACAGGGAGAAGGGGGTTCTTGATTGAAAATTCGGTACCTAAAAAATACCTACCTTTGGTACCTAAATCATCTGAATAGCTTATTTGTTGACATCAGTTGTTTAATTAGCATGCAGTACGATGTATATCGTATGAGAGACAGTTACAAAACTCAATATGCCAAAGCATTACTTTGTAGATAACCAACAAACTCCTTACACCCTGACCCTTCTCCTCTCTAAAAATTCCCCTCCATTTCCAATTTTTGTATAAGATGTAATTGATTTGCAACATCGTTCCAAATGATGCTAAATCACTAGCGGAACATGTCGCCATAAGAATAAAATATGTGGAAGTGTACAAAGCGGGACATTCTCTCTTCATTTTACAGCTACAAAATGTTTTCATTGGTACCAATGCTGAAAAATGCCACTGTTCATCAAGTCCAAACAATGGTGGTCGTATTCTAGTAACTGATCAAGGCGAACATTGATAAACAGTTCTTGACAGTTAGTTCTCAATAATTATATTTATTAATAAAGTTTAGCAAAATAAAATTTATAAAAATAATATAAAGCTCAAATCCTGGTGAAATAGCTACATGGAAGCCAAAAACCGTATATTCCCTTCCCGTTGTCCCACTGTTCCCTAGCTTGTTGTGCATTCTTTATAAAAATCGGGACTTTCTAAAAATCCCGCAGGACGTGGAACAAATTGTTAAAAATCAGGACATCTGGTTACCTTAACATATATATATATAATCAAACTTTATATAATACTACAGTAATCTCTCCACAAATGAGCGGAAAAAGAATAACATTTAGAGAATATTATCTTTATTCGGCTCTCTGCCTACAAACCATGTTTTTTTGGAATCATATCCTTTCCCCAATCAACCAATCAATTTTATTGAAAAATAAAGGGACAAAAAAAAAATGGGGAACATTTTATGTATAGTCTAAATTCCATTTGGTTATTTCCCCCTATTTTATTGCCTAATTTCTCTATTTTTTGTGAGCTAATAGCTTTCAAAGAAAAAAATTTCTAGTAATCAGATGTTATATAATCAATTGTTTACTAGTATCTCAAAAACTTCCTTTCACAGCTCTAGCTCTATCAAATTTTTAGAATTTTATGCAAGCAAAACACAAGTTCACCACTGAGAATACAAATATTTTTATTTTTGTTGCCGTGAGGTGAAATGTCAGAAAAGAAAGCATTCAATATGTTTTATTTGGGATACAAATATATTATTAATATATTATTTATTTCTCTTCATGGGAGAAACAACTTCATATTTGAAACCAATGAATTACACACAATTTTATTACTAACAAAAAGAAAGTAATGGTTTCCTTTTATACAAAAAAAATCTGCAGCATTTTTACTTTAGAATATTTCTGGCTAAGAAAAAAAAAATTTTTTAGATACCCAGGGTCCTCTGCTCAGTAAATAGAAAATTTCTAACCATACATTTTATTATTATTTATTTATTTATTTTTTGGTAAAACATGGTTCGAATTACTTAGAAAATAATGAGAAGAATTATCAACAATGAGTAATAACCATGTTTAGAGTAACATTTTCTTCTCTCTTTCATTTAATATTGTTTCGAAGATAACAAGTCCACATTTGAATAGTAAATGTATTAAATCTACCATAATTTTGGGCAGACAAACCATGGCTTCTGCATGTTTAAAAGTTGAAATTTAATGCCTGCTGCATATTTGATAGAATTTTATTTTTCCTCTGTCCTGTTTTTGGAGTTTTGTCAGTTTAGATTGTAAGTTATACACAGGTGAAATAGATATTGTAGAACTCACAGCAATGTTTTAGCCTTATACGAGTGCTCACATTGTGCTAAGGCAGTATAATACTCCCTTGAAACTCACCTAATTTCACTAAGCAATTAAATTTAAAAGACAATGTAATGCTTGTATGGTTGTCTTGTTGGTCAATAAAACATGGCAGTTAGATCAGACTGATATTATCATATCAGCTTTCATTAAATTGGAAATCATTGGTAATGAAAATAGTGGCAAGTTTATTTTAATTAAAAAATTGTCTTTGATTATCAAACATACATTTCCCCCCCCCATAATAATCGGAACTTATGGTAATAAAAATAATTCGAGACAAAAACCAACATTTTTAAAAATAAAGTTTTTATATGGTGGCAGAGTTTATTAAAAAAATTATTAAATATTAGTTAAAAATTGTCACAAATGTCTAAATATTGAATTGTTAAGCAAGTAAGAATGATTCCCAAAATTTCAGAGCTCTAGCTTGATGGGAAGTTGGTTAAATTAACTATTGAAAATTTGATGACACTCTGATACACACACACCAAGTGAAATACATAAAAACGTTAAAACTAACTAAAATTAATTCATCCGGTAAATTAAATGGTTGGAATGCAGTTTAGTCAAACCACTCTTGGAGACAGGAATTATTTGGCAGTATTTTGCCAAATGTGGCTGCCCTGGTCCGTTTTACGGACTTAACGTTCAGCCAAAAAAAATTGCCAATTTTTGAAATCGCACCAAGTGGCTGGGCTAAACTGCATTATTAAAGAAAATATTAGTTAAAACTTGTCGCAAATGTCTAAATATTGCATTGTTAGGCGAGTAAGAATGATTCTCAAAGTTTCAGAGCTCTAGCTTGATGGGAAGTTGGTTAAATTAACTATCGAAAATTTGATGACACACACACACTAAGTGAAATACATATAAGCGTTTTTAAAAAGTTTGCTGAGCCCATAAAAATAATGTCTATTAGAAATCAGGAAAGTTCATTTTTTGCAAGTTCAAGAAAATGTTTATTTTTTATTTATTTATATATTGCAATTTATAGTAATTTTGTAGGTGGCTATAAAATGTTATCAATGATAATTACATCAATATGGAAGGGAATTATTGCATAAAATACTAAGTACCATGTTTCGGAACGCTTTGCTGCAGCCTACATAGCAGTGTGCTTTATCCAATGAACTTTGATTTTTTTAATTCAATTATCACGTGCAACTGCATATAAGTCAAGGCACTTTATTTACCCAAAATTAAAAAACATGTTTAGAGATTTGGGTTTCAAGAAAATTTGTTGCACTTAGAAGGTATTTTGATCAAATACTACATGTAAAGATTTCTCTCATCCCTTTTTTGATTATTAAATACAAACAAAAAGCCTTCAAAAATAACAAAATATATCATACTATTTCTAAACTTAAGTGAAAAAGAACAATAGTTTTTATATAAAAAAAATTCAACAAAATAAAAAATATAAACTTACTTGGTATGCTAGGTATGTGATTTGATGCTTCCTTTTCTGTAACTGAGTTGGCATTTCATGCCTTCTCTTTGAAGGTCTTTGAACCTTTTCCTCTGTTAAAGATTGCATCAACCATTCATCTTTACCTGTAAGTTGATCATCTGCCTTAACATCAATAATATTGATATCTTCAAATTCACGGCGACCTTTAAATTTTTGAAACTTTATGGGAAAAGAAAACATTTTAATATTATAAAAAGTATTCTGATAAATTTAATGTCATTTCAAAATTTTGTACACACAAATATGCATCTCAAAACTTCAGTAATTCATGCAAATTTTATTTTTAAAATTACATATAATATTGTTACAAGTAGAGGAATAACATGCTTTGAAGATTATGGAAATGAACTAAGTTGTGAATTTTTCATACATAATATATAAATATTTATGTATTTTTAACAATAAACTCAATCTAGAGGTTCAATTTCAGCAATTTCGTAAAGATTGCTTCAGATTATTGTAAACTAAAGGAATATGAGAATTAAAATAAATTATAAATTTGTTTTAGACATTTTCAGATTCATAAGTCCATTATGTTAGTACACTTATTCTAAACATACTATCCATTATTTTTCTAATAGAGGAAAAAAGCTAATCTATATTAATAAAAGGAAGAGCTTCATTCAATAAAATCTCTTTCAAAACAGAGTTAAGTATATTTTCACAAGATCATACATTATAACAGAATAATCCTGTTCTAAATAATTCAAGTTAATGAATGGTTTCGGCTTTTTTTTTTTTTTTTTTTTTTTTTTTTTGTTTCAGTTATTTACTTCTACTTGTACTGATAATTAATACAATTAAATAATTTAAAATTTAAATACACAACCTAAAAAATTTTAACTAATTCGTCAATTACAAAAAAAATCATTATGGGCATGTCAATAGCTTTGATTTTAGTTTTTTTTTTCCCCCCCCCCCTATTTATTTCAGCATGCATTGCTTTCAACAGGCGACAAATTCAGAAGCATAATGTTGACAAACACTAAGCACAAATGACACCAAATTCAGGTTCCACATAAATGACATGTGTGTCTGTGATGGCCCAGATGCATGAAATTTGGTTTACTTAATTAAAATATAGATGAAAATAGTGTGTACATTGAAGTAATTTTTCAAAATTTACTTAAGGTTTTTTTTTTTTTAAATCAATAGTGAAGCTTATTTTTTAATATAATTTGCAGCTTAGATATCAAACAAATGATTCTTGCACCATCTGATACATCTTAACCTTTTTAAGAAGACTAAATTTACTTTGGATCTGTAAAGTAATTAGCTGCATTTTTCAAATAGGCTTAAAAGCATCAATTTTTGAATTTTACTTTTTAATTGTTTCCTCTCAAAATATATCAATTCAAATTACATGATATTAATTTGGTACACAGAATAAACATTTATTTACTTTTATTAAAAAAAACGAGAGGTACATACATATCAATTAGTGAATTCTATACAAATATTTAATAACCCAAAGAATTGGGGGGGGGTTCACTTTTTATTCCTTTGCAAAAAGATTACTGTGCCACTATGTAGAGCTCTGGTCCATTATATTAATATACTTATGCATACATTAATACACTTATGCATATTGCAACACAATCTATATCTCCTCTGACAATATATTCTTCACAGAATTTTTTTGGAGATATTTATTTGTTTTGGGGTTTTTTTCCTCAAAATGAATTGTCAAGTGTTTGTTCAAATTTTACATTTAATATTTAATGATTCATTATTTATGACAGCATTTTATGACTGTACTGTTATGAATGCTTGTTAGTATTAAATTGATTCCCAAGCTAAATTCGTTTTCACCTATATTGATACATATTATATAATTTATATTGATATTTACATATTATAATAGGTAACTGTGATAATATTCCATTTTGGTTGCTTAGTTTTAAATGCAGTCAAGTTCAATTAATAGAAAACATTATTTGACTGAGTTCCCTAAATAGAGTCCTATTCATGACATTATTTTACATGTTGATTGCTTATATGTGGTTTACTTAGCTTATAAATCCCTTAATTAAATAATGAAACAAGTACTTTGACTGATTGTGCTCAATTAGGGAATCATATTTTTGAATATATCATCTTGCACCAAGTTTGATGTGGGTTATCATTCAAAAAAATTTTGCTTGCTTGCTGGATAATTGAATTTTATTTTAAAAATTAACCCTGTGAAGAAAAGATACTCAAGCTAGTTGCGAATATAATGCATGTATAATGAACTTTTAAATACCCACTAATTTGAATAATATAAAAAATCATAGAACAAATTATAATCCTAGAAAAATAAATAAGATTCATTATTATATAATATAAAATTTCATAAGCATGACTTGCAAATTAATTTTAACATATTTTTCAGGAATAATATAAGTTAATCAGATTTCTTGGATCAAAAGTATATAAAAACAAAAGTGCTAACATAATGAAATGAATAAAGACATTGGAATGCAAAAAGGACACCAAATGGACCATATTCTCCCTCAAATAGAGGTGTCCCTTACTACAAAAGATTTTACCATAAATTTAAATTCTCCAAAACCAATCAATATTAAATTTAAGTCCAAATAATGATACAATATGAATTTTTTTAACATAATTTAAATATTTTCATTATACTGTCACTATATAACCTTTTTAAATCAAAAAAAATAAATAAATAAATAAAATAGTACTCAAAAACGAAAATATTTCGAAACAAATCTTAAAAGACATAAATAGCAAAAAAATAAAAATATTTTCAATCAAACATATTTTTCTATATAGTTATCCAATATTTAAATACTATTTTCCTCCATCTGATGCAATTAGCTCTTAAAAAAATCTTGAAAAAAGATATACAAGGCATTTTTGAAAAGTAAAGGTACAACACATTTTTGATTTGCAAAAAAAGTTTTAGTGAATGCATTGGCAACATTGGCCTTTACTACTCTCTTTGTACACTCATTTGACTTTCCAGCTCTAAACTTAGTTCTAGTAGTTCAATAGCTGCACCGATTCAGAATCCTGTCAAATGTAAAATGCACTCAATCATAAATTTCCTGAATACAAAAAGTAAATGGCTCAGTGGATATACACAAAGAAATTAGTTCCTTTTATAGAAATATTGTTATTCAACAAGATGTAACTATATGAAGTCATAATTTCTCTGCAGGAACGACTGATGTTCATGAAGAACACATAACAGGCAGACTATTTGTGATCTCTGACAACCTTCTTCATAAAACAGATGAAACTATTCAAAAGAGATAGCTCACATGGAAAGAATCATGCAGGAAGTTTCTATGACAACTCCTTTAGAAGCTGTGACTGTTTTTTATGGGTTAAGAAAATAGTGTGTATGGTGAGTTCCTAAAATATTAATGGAAGAACACAAAATGAAGAGGACAGACAATCCATTCATGTGGGGCAGAAGCAGGTGATGAGTTTCTTGATTCCATTGTGACTGATGAAAAGACCTTGATTTACCATCACAAACCTGAATTTAAACAACATTTAATGCAATTGTGATTAATGCATTCCCCAGCAGCTAAGAAATTTAAAATATCTATTTCAACAAAAAAATACATGACTTCCATTTTCAATACAGACAAGGTATTCTTCTGTTTTCCTTAAAGCCTCCTAGTATCACAATTAAAGCTGCTGAAAATTGATAAACTTATCAACATCTTTGAAGGATAGTACAAAACAAATGTAGTCAACTGCCGACAAAGGAAGCCCATCTGTTTCACAACATATATCAAGCTCATACAGCAATTCAAACCAATTGATTTATTGTTTGTTTATTAACATTGCAAGCAACTTGGAGGCTATTAGTAATGAATCTCATAATTCTGAACCCAGTCAAGTGATGAGGACGACATGTGAAATGGTACTCACCTCTACCAATTTCCACACCAAACCAACACAGAACTTGGAGACTCAACAGATTCCATGTGCATCAGCCCTGTTACACAGCCGGTTTTTAGTAACAACAGAACTCTAACCAAAAACTCAATGAAAACAACACTGATTTACAACCACAACCACTTGAATATCGCAGCCAAGTGATTGAAACCAAAACAATGATTAAAAGTTTCATGTGAGAAGTTTTGGATCATCTGCCTCACACAACCCAGACTTTGCTGCTCCTAGCAATTTTCATTTATTCCCTTACCTGAAGAAGCAAATTGCAGGATAAAGCTTTCTTGACAATGTGAAGAAAAAGAAAATTAAATTTTTATGCAGCTTTGACAATAGGCAGTAAGCTTCTATGACTCAGCAGTAAAATTACTGATATTAGACTAAAGAAATAATTAGGCAATAGCAGCAATTATGTAGAAAAATAAAGCATGTACCAGTAAGCCATTTGTAATGGACATTATATCAAGTTACAAAATTTTGAATGAATATGAGGAATTGTACCTTTTCTTCTTAGAAAAAGCCTCAAATAATAAGTATATTCAAATTATAGACAGAGAGAGTATTTAAGAAACATTAAGAAAACAAGTATTATCTCTAGAATAAATTTCCAAAGCTTACCTTTTCATCTTTAATGAATGGTAAAGTACCAGTTTGATCACTAACAGTATCATAATTTTTATTCCAACAATATTCTTCCTCATTACTGATACCTTGTACTGATGCAGCAGGAATTGAAGTAAAAGGAGACTCAATTTCTTGGTTAGAAGATGCATAGTAAAATTCAGCAGTTTGTGCAGGTTCCGGAAGTGACGAAAAAAGAGAACTCTTAACAGGTTGCTTAACATCTACAGCACCATCTACTTCTACCTCAGTTTTGTTATTAATGGATTCTAAAGAAAAGAAATCTGATATTGATGTTCTATGATTATTGTCCTCGTAATTGTTGGAAATATCTGCTGAAATAGTTTCTGTTTTGGAAGAAATTTGAGTTTCAACAACTGATGAGATTTGTTTATTATTCACAGAATGTTTTTCCAATGAAGATTTAATAAACTGAGGTTTCTGTTCATTATCCTTTTTCTTTGTTAGTATATGTGGAGTAAAATTATATGATGAACCAGAATTCTTTGGAGGTGGTAAAAAACTCAATAATCCAGAACCACTCTAGAAACACAAAATACTATTATAACTAACATAAAGATATATTTATGTATAATTTTTGTCTTCTTTAATAAAATACATTATGAATCTCTCCAACATAAAATATATTATGACAGCTTAAGATTTGAGAAAAAGGAAAATTAATTCCATTCATTAGTTTATGCACAATTTTTTCACCAAATTAGAATTCATACATTTATGAAACTTTAATTTATTAGTAATACACATATTAGTTTACTTAGTTTCTTTTATATACCATCAAAAGTTTTTAAAAAGTAAATTTATGGATTCATAAAGTTTACTTTGTTCTTATAAATCTTTTTTCCACAAAATTTTACCATTAAATTAAATATAATTTTTTAAATATTAAATTAACTGAAGAATTAAACATATATATATATATATATATATAATAATTTAACTTTCTAATTTTTCTCATCCTATAACTCTTAAGTAAAGAGTTCATCCTTATTTTCTGATACAATTCTAAGTTATGCTTTAATTTATGCAATCACATGCTCATAAAATCATCTGAATTAACATTTCCCAAGCTCATTGACCTGTAGGGATAATTGACGGTTCGGCTCCAGCAAAGTTTCTGAAAGATCCCTTCATCCTATACCATGTGATAAACACAAGACCTAAAAATGGAGGTCATATGTTGATCAATATAAATTTGGAGCCAATTAAAAACCTCTCTTTTGCTTTGGCTGGGAAGGCTGCCACTGCACAGCTGATCTATTTAAAATGAATGCAAAATGGGCTCTCTCATCGAAAGTCAGAATTGGTTCTGTGATTATTACAGTTATGACTTATGGTACCCTTGCTACTCATCCATTAAAGAATACTACAACACCTTATTACAGCCATGGTCTGCTAATGTCATGTTTAAATGCATTTTAAAGTTATTATTACATATTTGGGTGTGTGTGCATCCATAGAATGAAAACTAGAACTATGGACCGAGTAGATTTTTTTGTTTTGTACTTGTTTATTTATCCCTAGGCTATTTTAAATATTTATACATCTTATTTATTTAATTGATAGTTTCTAATAAATATGATTGCAATAAATTATCAGGTTTTGTAACATTAAAGCCATTAGTAACAATTTTAAATTTAATTGGTTCATTATGAAATTTAGTAGTTAACCCTTTCGCGAGCACGAAGTTAAAATACACTTTTTTATGACAAAACACATGGTAAAAATAATGTTCCCATCCCTTACAAACATTATTTGGTCATAAAAAAATTTCTGATCAAGGGTGTTTTTTCCTAGGGGATGGCCAGATGTTATAGAAACTGCACATTTAACACATTTACGTTACCTGTTACAACAAAATTAATAAAATATACCACACAATTTGTCATCAAAAATTAATATGCATACATATAACAATTTTAAAGAAAATTAAATACTACATCTATGTGCAATAAAATAACAATTATTAAGAGTAAAATTGATGTACAATATGTACTTTTATCACTGTATTCACTAAAAGATATATTCAAATTATCCCATCCACATTTTGCATAATAGTTAATTTTAAAGAGGTAATAAATAGGATAATTTATCAACTTTGCTGACTTATTTACTATGGAACTTTTCAAAGCAAATAGGATCAACTGCTTGAAGGCACAGAGGTGCATTAAAGGTCAAGAACAATGAACATCTTTTCTTGAGCTGCAAAGAGCATGTCTTCTGTATAGACCACCTTCTGTTTTTATTGAAATATAGCATGAGCCTCATTTATAGACAAGCACTTTCAATACATTGTTTACTAAATTTATAAAAATGAATTAAAATTATATCTTATGATAAAAATAAAATAATAATAAGCAATAATCTTATAAATGTACAATACTAATTAAAATATTTTTAAATATTTACGCAAGCAAAGTATTCAGAGTATCGCATCTGCCTCAATAAAACATGAACATTCTGAGCATAAAGAAAAGCTGTACTAAAAGGTTTTCAAACCAACATCCATCTTCCACATATTGTAACAGGGTTTGTTTACATTTTCCACTCCTAACAACTTCATGTCATTCTGAGTGCACTCTTAAATAGAGAAAGAATGATACATCCAAGGACAATGTTATATGCTCCAAGCAAGTGGTGGCTAGACCCTTTATCCACCTCTAAAAGCTTTCTAGAAACCTAATTAAAATCAATTGCTTTGCTTGTGCATTTGTTTTAAATTTATTCAGGTGACAGGCACATTTACATTTAACTTGTCAAAATTAATGATTTCTGCATAGAAAGACCAAATTCAACACTATCAGAAGAAATTATTGGATAAATAAATGCTGTACTGCCATCAGTATTGATTTTTAAGCATTTCTGTTTCAAATAACACATGTCACTAGAATATCTATGAACTGCCCACATAGAAAAAAATTCGTTTTTACGTTGCTAGATGTATTAGTCACCCGGGAAAAGGTAAAGGATATATGTGGATATTTGATTATATTAATTGTAAAGCCAATTTTGTTATATAGTGCAGTTATTCCGTTATAAATTTCTCGGTCATAAATATTATCACATATAAAGCATCAATTTCTTCTAAATGTTTATCAATTATTTTATTACAGTAATATTTATAAATAATCACATAATTACCAGGAACTTTATCCCTATATTCCATTATAAAATCTTTATGAAGTTCTTTGATGTATTTTTGTATTTTGTAAATTTTTGTACTACTACCAGTTTTGAAAATAATGATATAAATATGTTCATTAATATTTTATTTGTATTTATGGAATGGCTTCAAGGGGTGACCCATATTTCATTGCTAAATTAAGTACAAATTTATCAATATCATTATGTAACATTTGTCTAATAAATTGGTTTCTATTAGATATCAAAAACCTAAAACTTGTACCTTTATGTATTATAGTTCTTAAACCTTATTTTTGAATATATATGTGTGTGTGTAATGATCTCACATACAACTAAATTTTTTTCCATTCTATAACCCATTAAAAAAGAGTTCATTCTTATTTGCTGATATAGCTCCAAATTATCCTTTTATTTATTAGGTCATGCACTCGTTAAATATGTTGAATCAACTTTCACATAGTATTACATCTGTAGAAAATAATCCCCACTAGACAGGTAAATGTCATGAATATCCCTCAGAATTCCTTCATCATATACCACACGAGCTACCATGAAATCTGGAGAAATCCATACAAGAAATTCATAGGCATGGTAAAATTCGCTCTCTTTCCATGTAAGCGAGACGGTGGAGCTTCGTCTTTTGCCTTATTCATTTTAATAATGTATATTTAATGCCTCGCTCTCTCATCAGAATGAATAAATAATATTAATTGGAAAAAGGTGTTTTCTTATTCATTTAAAATTTTAAATTAATTTTATATATATATATATATATATATATAATATATATATATATATATATATATATCATTGCATTTTGTATATTTTTTAACTTAAAGAAACATTTTTAACTTGATTTTTAGGATAATTGATAATTTACTTATTTTTTCAATAAATCCTATAGTATTTTAGTTTTAATAAAAATTTTAAATAAGCTTTTAGTATTTGTAAGTTGTAATTTAGTATGATTTTGTACACACACACATATATATTACTAGTTTAAATCATCTCATCATTTAAATTTTTTCTGATTCATCTCAAATTATTTTATTGATAAAAATAGATAAAATTGAAAAAATGTCTTTTGGAATATATATATAAAACATGAACACTTATTTACAATGATTTAAAAATATGAAACATACACAAGTCAAGTAAGAAAAAATTATTTTTTGCACTCAAATTAATATTTCGGTTCAAATCAGGAATAAGATGTCCCCCTAGGAGATTGGCGATGGAACTTGGCGACTTCCTAGATAGGTTGTTAAATGTGCGTGACTTAAGCATTAAGTATGCTTAGGGTTACCATGACCTAAATCGCCAATTATCGCTCCCAAAAGTCGCCAATCTCCTAAGGGACACCCTATTCCCGATTTGAACCAATACTTCGTTTTAATTGTGCTTATTTTTATTACATCAATTTAGTATCTAAAGGGATATTTTTATAAAGATGTTAAGGTATTTCTTGAAATTAATTTAGTGATAGAATATTAATAGCATGTATAAAAAGTACAGTCATGTAAATGCATTAAAAATTTAACATTTTAAAAATTCAGGAAAGCATGTAAAACATAAGAAAATCTTTTAAATTCAAAAAGAAAATAGATGAAATCTCCCTTTCAGGATACAATGTTAAAGTTAAAAAAAAAATCATTTAATCTTATATTATGTTGTATATGATCCAATTCTAAATACAGGTAAAAAAAAGTTTAAGATACTTTAATATTACAAGTGTGATTCCTTTTTGATAAATTAAACTACCAAGGAAAAGTTTACTTCCATCTTAAATAACTTTAACTGTCAATACTTTTACTGAAATGAAATTAAAAATAAGCATATATTTACATGCTCCTTAAAAAATACATTCCCATGGCTGTGGTAGTAAAGCAATCCAAGCAATGAACTCTTAGTCAATGATGTTTTGGTTGAGCCACGTATTTGAGCCTTGTTTCCATTAAGGACTAATCATGTACAGGATCTATTACACATTAAATCTCATTGATGCTCAATGCTCTCATCTGGACACAAATTGAAGAGAGAGGTGCTAACTCGGGTATCAATTTCTTCATCTGATCATGTTTCAAAATTATGAGATGTTTTGACTGTGTTTAGTAGACCATGTGTCAGACAGAAATAGGCAGTCAGGAAAATGTTTAATAAGCAAGTTACATTCCATATTATTTCAAAAAAAGCAAATCATAAATAATCAATATAATAAACAAATGGCTTTAAAAAAAGTTTTCATAAATAAAACCAAATCAATAAAATATAATAGCAGTTAAAAATTTATAAGTAATACATTAGGAAATGAAATGTATTCAAAATGAGATTTGATACTTAAAATGTTGTAATATTACAAACGTGTACAAACCTTAAATTTTGGTTTTGCTTTTGTTTCAGGTTCTGGATCTTCATCTTTGAACTATAAACAAATATCAGCTATTTTAAAAAATTATAATAGAAATTGAAGGTATGACAATTTCAAATACCAGAATCAATAAATTACAGTTTTGGGTTCAAGCGAAGTATCGTGAGCCGCTTGGTAATTGTTGACTTTTGGGTACCATAATGATTTCAATGTGGCAATTTAGTTTATGGTAACCCTGATACCTCTAATTTTATTAAAAATTTGCATATGTTGCATGGTCTCTATTCTTGACTGCTATTTATTGAAAACAGCAGACATTTTTAGAATATGATTATTACTTCTTTTTAACCATTTTTTGTTAGATCATGGATTGCTGTTCAATAGTTTTATGGATTGTTATTAACATTGATTTTAGAATGTTGGAAAAGTACAATTTCAGTATCTTTAAGATTCGGAAAGAAAGGGGGAAATGAATGTGTTGTGAAAAGGGTGGAATGTTCTGTGTGCAAGAATGACATGCGTTTGGTTGAGAAAAAGAAAAAGCAATGAATAGAATTGGGAATGCCAAAAGAGAGGAGTGAGTGACTGTGCAGTTTAATGGCGCAAGAGCTAAAGCAGGCTATGCTGCACCAAACACTTGTTAATATCAATTAGAATAAAAAAATTATGAAAATTATGAAACAAAGACAAAGTGAAAAAAGATCAAAAGTTAAAAACATCAAATTTGGTGTAAAAGGCCAATATATTATAAAAAAAGCAAATAAGTTATGGTGGAGGTTCTCCCCCACCAAGTCAGATAGGTTGATAATTTAAAGAAAATGTGGCAATGATAACAAAAGACTGGACAATCAGTTAAAATGTAATGAATAGTGTAAGGAACATGGCAGGAAGGAAACTCAGGAGCACCCTCCCCAAACAAAAGATGTATATGACTAAATTGGGTGTGTCAAATGCAAAGGCGAGTCAATCTGACATCTGCTCTACGCATTGAAATAACAGGCCATTCTCCAATGATCGGCTTCACCAAGTGCAGCTTGTTATGAAATTGGAGATTCCATGATTCCTGCCATGTCTGATGAATAATACAAAATAAGATGTTGTATATCCTCATATGGGACTGTGAGCTGCAGAGGATTCGTTGCTGATCGTGCAGCCGAATCCACTTGTTCATTGCCTAAAATACTATCTAGGTAAGTCAAAAGATGGGAATGAATATGCATCATAGTAGAAGATCTGTGAGAAAGGACAGCTAATTTGAAGAAAGTAAGTTGAGCAAAATCGAGATTTTGGTGGTGACGAATATGTGGGTACAAAAGGCCAACAGCATTTTCATTTTTTGGAGATAGGAGTATTGAGAAGTATCATTAATTTGATGAGTTTTAGCTGAGAAGTGTGCATGGATAAGTGTGTATTCAAAAGTAGTACACTTGGGAGTCCTGCTAAAATTGTAGAAATAAATGCGAGTATGTTTGGGAAGTGAAAGTAGAATCATGGCAGAAGAGTGCATGGAACATGGGTGTTTGGAAGAGCACAATGGGATTCAGATAGATGTATTTTTCATGTTGTTGACAGATCAAAGTAAACACTACCCCAATCCATCAAAGAAAATATAAAACCATGCACAAAAATAATTTTGGACTACTGAAAATCATATGACTCTTTACTGGTTGAAGGCTTTACTCATCTTGCAGTCAACCACAGCATTTGTTTCAAGGATCCAGTTTCCGGATCCTTGAAACAATTTCATTGAGGGCTTGTGGAACTCTATAAAAAAAATCGCTATGTGGGCAACATAGTAACGCAGATCAATTCGATTTGTACCTTACAGAGTTCATGTGGCATGAAATACATAAGTCCAGCAATCCACAAGAGCCATTTAACATCTTCTTGTTTCTATAGTGAAAATTTACCCACCTATCAAAGAACTCTTTTAAAAAAGGTAGGTGCATTTTCGTCAAATTCTTCTTTCAGAACAATACTCTTTATTGAAGAATTAAAGAGTATTGTTCTGAAGTTATAATTATCAGTATAATAATTGAACATTATTATACTGATTATAATACTTATATTTATTATAATCAGTATAATAATGTTACGAATTATAGCTATTTATTTATAACAATTATTTATAAATAATTGTTTATAAATTCTTATTTAGAAATAATTATTATGAATACACAATAATTATTTGCAGTAATTTTTAAGTACACTTATTATTTTTCTACTACAAAACATAGCCTTATATTTTTTTTACTCTACATAATCTTGATCCTAAATATTACACATTACGTTATAATAATTTATAAATGTTGTTATTTATAAATCATTATCATTCTTTATTGTTACTTACACTTTACTATTAAAAGTTCCAAATTATTATTAACTTAGCATTCATATTTAAATTTCCTTTCTTCGATCAAATCCATTAGGTTTTGGTTAGTTTTTCATTTTGTGATGGCTTCATGATGTCACTACTTACATAGCACTATTTTGGCAAATTAAGGTTGCAATGTTTTCACCACAATTGCCAAGGGGCACTCAATATTTCACTTTGACCCAGTTTTGGCTAAATTATCACATCTTAAACAAACTTAATAATTATTTTGAGGTAAAAGATAAATACTTTTTTTTGCAATGAAAAATTATACAAACACAACAAATATAGATGCACTAATATTACAGAGAAATCTTGTCCCCTAATAATAACTTATGAAAATAATCACATACATAACTCTATTAAATTTCAAATGAAAGTAGTTGCGAAATGTAATTTTCTAAAAAGGTAAAAACATCAAGAAATAATTGCTACAACAAATAAAGTCTTTCTTTGTTTATCCAATTAATTATATAGGCAAATAATAATATTAAAAAATAATATGTTCTGATGACCTACATAAAAATGAAACTAAAAATACAAATTAGTTTTAAATACAAACCTGATCTAAAGATGGAATGGTTATTTTTACAGTTTCTCTTTGCTTTTTTGAAGTTGGTTGTTTAACTGCTAAATCTACTTTAGGAACAGCTTGTTCTTCAGAATCTTCTTCACTGTCACTACTTCCATATGCAACCAAAGACATAATATAAACTATAAATATAAATGAGAAACTTAATAAATCTTTATCACATTCCTGTAAACCAAGAATACAACTTATATTCACTAGGTGAAATCCAATATAATTTTTTTTAACTTAAACACTGTCATTTATCAAGGCAGAAAATTTTATTCACAATTTGTTCTATTTTTGGTACATGTTAGCAAAAAATATTGCTAAAAAAATTCTTAGCTTTAAAAGATTCATTAATGATTTAGTGATTTTTAACAATAAATACATTCATGTCAATTAAAATTACAGAATTAATAAAAGAAATTAAATTTCACCAAAAATTATGTTGCACTTGATTCTAAAAATGGTAAAATCTTTATAAAATTATATTTGTTTCTTCCAAATTATTTTATATCCCATTTCAAAATAATTGCCATTATAAATTTCAGTACCAGCTTTGTTTCTTGCCAATAGCTTTCCATGCTTCATTTCTCCATGGACACCAACTTTAATTACATCATGGCGAAAGGATTATATATATGTGATGTGTTTTTCTGTTTTGTTAAATGAAAGAGGTAAGAAAGTAGTGCTACAATGAAGTATGAATGCAAGTTTGATTACATCCAAATATGAATCAAAATGTGGTGAATATATGCATTTGTGAGCACAAGAAGTTGCAATTGACAACTTTGAATGGCAATGCCACACAAAAGCTAGTACAAATGCTCATGACATTTTGCACGATGATCAGAGAGGATACTTGGTTCAGAATCAGTCAATCAAATATATGTGATATTATATATGTAACAAGATATTGCTTTGGTAGTTGTATGAAAGTGTTTATTATGCATGATTTAATAATGAATAAAAAATACTGTTGTAGATTGGTACATAATTTGTCATGAGGCTACATGATTTCTCTAGTGAATAAAAGTATTTCCATTAGTGGTCTTGAACTGATTTTTGAGGTGAAGAAAAGAAAATATGATACAATTAAAAATGAAAGAGGAAAACCTGTTAATGGTAATTGGGAGTTTTGTAGTATTGAAAGTAGGAATAAAAAAAAAATTTCCCCAAGAAGTTGAATGATGGACAACAGAGGAATTACTGAGTATGGTTCAACAATGGGTTTCCAATGGATCCACACGAATATCAGACTGTTGGAAGGTTGGACTACAGCTCTATATACTATTATTGGCTCTATTAGCTCTATTGGGATATGTTTATTTATAAACCAGCCATAATCTAACTTTTAATATTTATAATTTTGATACATATTTTGCTGAATACATGTGGCAACAGGCTTGAAATCATTCCTTCTACAATGATACTTTCATAACCTTTTTCAAGTTCTCACCACTTTGTACCCTCTAATTGAAGAGGACATCCATATTAAGTTAGTGCTTTTTCTTTTTTTTTTTACTATTTATTTCACACACACAAAGCAATTCATTCATGTTTTAATTTCAATTTCAAACTTAAAATCCCTTTCTTATGTACATGGATCACAAGACACTTGGAGGAATTGGATTGCTCTATTCCCTCTGATTCACCTTTGAAGTGCCACCTAAAAATCCATCTTTTTTTAACTGTTATTTATTACATCTATAGCACCCAATTTAGCACTGCAACAGCTCTGAGTTTGAAAAGCCTGCTTTTGAATCAATTTAATACCATTTGTTTTCCGGCGCTAAGGTGTACACTTAAATAGGATTTCACCCATAATCTTTAAGCTTTTTAATTAAATTATCTTAAATAAATTATGAAAGAAGTCTAAAATCAAAGCAATTAATAATTATTAAAGTATTGAATAACATTAGCCTTTCTCTAACTTTAAAATATAATTATAACTATATAATTGTAATGACGCTTTACTATATGGTATAGTAATGAATATGTTTCAATTTATTAAATGAATATGGGCCAGAACAGATCAAACATATCAAAACAATTCTAACGCATCCAATAAAACCTTGTTAAAAAAATTGAATAGCTCAAGCTGTAAGATTATAATTAAAATAATTCAATGTTAGGACACTGAATCTCATTTTTACCGGGGAAAAAACTTCACTTGGAGTTAAATTGATTAATATTTGTACATACATCAAAACTCAAAACAAATAATGTAAAAAGGATTTCACTACATTTTAACAAACACGTACCTTGAGTATATAGGAACCAAATTTCCCTGTTCAAAATCAGTGTTTAAAAAACCACTTAAAAAATTTTTTAAGTTGATTGTTTCGTTTTGTAGGGTTTTGAGCTACAAAGACGGCTATTATACCTGCCTTTTATCAAATCACACACGACTAAATAAGTTTGTTTACTAACTTACGTCAGACGATTAGAACTTCGGAACAGGAAGTTACGTATAATTAGGAGGGATATGTAGGGAGAATATTCACAGGGAATTTATAACAGAAAAAAAAATTATTTTACCGAATTTGTTTTCGGAAAATATTCTTTTACGCCGACAATAAAAGCATTCGTAAAATTTATTCCCTTCCTGTTGCATCATCAACTAAATTTAAAACTAAATTATTTCAAATTAATATTATCCAAATACATCAATGGGAAATACGTGTGTTGTCAAAATATCAATCGTAACCAGCATTCTACTTAACTTTCAACAATCTTTTGAAAGAAATAAAATATAATATTTAAATGATGAAATACATAGATATTTTTTTAAACTTTAAATAAAAATAATACTGGTAACTTGGTGTTTGCCAGTTCATTCCTGGGCTCTTCTTTTGGTAATTATCCTACTGGTTGATTACAACTTTTAATAAAATCGAATGTCCTTACTAAGTAGAGTTGAAGATTTTCTTCTCATATCTCTGATTTAGCCAAGCTTAAAAGCGCAACTGAAAAGGATAGCTTAATTTTCTTCCATTATGGCAAATAAAGTAATATTAGAGAACAGAGCAATTCAGCTGGAACGGTATCGTCACTTTACCGAGGTTCAACACCACAAGGTTCGTCATCAATGGCTTTCGTGTTGCTTCTCAGTGTGACGTAAAAAACATTCACAATCACTCAGCTGTTACTCTGATATTCGATCGTTGTAGTTATGGAATGAAAAATCTACGATTGTCCCCAAATTTCTATTACTCTCTTTTCAATCAATCAAGCAATGAACATTATAAAATAGTTTTAGTTTAGTTTTTATTAACGTCGCACTAGAAGCAACACGAGGGCTACTGGCGATGGACCTCGTAATTTTGAATCTCGGTCAAGTGACAAGGATGACACCTCCTCTCCTAACTTCCATACCACCCCAGGGGGAATTCTGGGCCCCAACAGATGAAATGTGCATCAGCCCCGGTAACACGGGGGTCTTTAGCGGCCAAGGATCGAACGCGCGACTAAACGAAAACCGCCGGCCACGAATCTAAAACCTTGACCACTAGGCTACCGCGGCCATGAACATTATAAGACTTCGTATCGCTAACAGCTAAGAAAAAATAAATGAAATCAAATTGAAAAAAAAAAAAACTTGTGTTGAAAAGTGGATATTCTGGGAATTCAGAATTTCTGTAGATTGATGATAATCCCTGACCTTTCAAACAATAAAATCTTTCCTACGTCATCGTGTATGACGTAAGCACAATTGGACGACTACCACATTGGAACGTTAATTGCTCTGTTTGGCGATCTTGGCACGTTTCGAAAAAACCTTCAACCCCTCTAAGTGAAGATTCCCCGTTTTTTTGAAAGAGAATGAAAAGCTTTGATATTAATTGGTCTGAGGAAAATCAGTTTTTTTTTTTAAAAAAAAAAAAAAAAAAGAAAAGAAATATTAGCCTTTGTTTCTCCATATCTTTTAGCAATCAATCAATCTAACTATGTCAGTTTTTTATCTAAGGAGTTCGCTCTGAAACAGGTGAAAATACGGTTGGTGATTCGGTGGCTCCGAGTGGTGGAAAAAGTTCGTTGAGCTGACGGTGGAAAGGAAGCGAGTTGTTCGTATCGGTTGAAGTTGGCTCTTGCTCCGTTTTCAGGGAGTATTGACTTTTGCGGTTGGTGTATTAACCATCTATTTGCTAGACTTGGAGTTTTTTTTTTTTTTAATTCTTTATCAATTGGACTTCGGTAAATTAACCAAATATTTTTTGTTATTTCTTCAATTTTGACGGATACTCAAGCCGAGTCATTTCACGTTTAAAATCACGGATATAGATGAACAAGGAAAGATGACAAAAAAAAAAAAACATGACGGATGCAAGAGAAGATAAATATTTTAAAAACCTTAAAAGTAACAAGGAACTTGTTTTAAGACTTGGGGGACAGGAAATATTCTGACATTTCAATAATTTTAGAAAATAAGCAACAAGAACTCGCAGCTTTTACACGCTGAATTAAAAATAAAAATTTCTAGACATGCTAATATTAATAGCATGTCATTCACACGCAGCAAAAAAATAAAATTTAACACCACAGATCCTGTTTGCGCAACCCAAATTCTAGGAATGGAAGAACTTTTGAAAATATCGGTTAAAGTCAGCCTTATATGGGAAAGATTCACATCTCGATTTCTTCTGCACCAAATACTTACAGATACACCCATGGCAGATTTCACATCTAATCTACAACTGAGTAACAATATCGAAATTGTTGAAATGCGACATTTTATCAAATCTGACATTAATCAAGAAGTTTCACTTATTTTAATTACTATTCTTGGTACAAGTCTACCAGAAAATATTAAACTTTGGTTTATCAATCGACGCATTCAAAATTTCATAGATATACCTCGTCAGTGTAAGAAATGTTTCAGTTTTTTCCATCCCTCCAGATTTTGTAACAAACCCGCAATTTGTATTAATTGTGGACTATCCCATACGGGTCAGTGTACCAATGTATAAACCGTATTAATTGTAAACTGGATCACCCTTCCAGTTCATCTCTTTGCCCCTTTTATATTAAAGAAAAACATATCTTAGAATTAAAATGTACTCAACATCTACCTATGGGTGAGGCGAGACGAGACAAAAACGCAGCGAAACTCATTCTGAAAATTATTCATCTGCATTGAAAACTGCGGCACCAAATACAAAGATACAAGACCTTGAAAAAAAGTTGGAAAATATGGTAATAAATTTTCAAACAGCTCTCGAGAAACAGTCTCTTTATTAGAAATCGTCCAAAAAGTGATGGAAACGATGTTTTAACAGCTCTGCAGTATTATGGAAATATAAGAAGGGTCTGCATCTCCATCCAGGGGGGGGGGAAGCCGGATTAACGTTACAAAAATTTTATCCTTCTGTTCCGGATGCATCCCTTCATAAAGGAGGATACATCGAATAACATAGGAATGGGATAGCTTGTACATAGTCTTTAATCTTAATTTTTTTTTAAAAAAAAATTTCAGTGGATAAATATCTCCAGTAATAAAATATCCCCCCCCCTTAAGGGGAGGTTTAGACTTTTTTCTTTAAAGATAACTTTTCCTTACTTTTACGCTTTTTCTACAATGGAACTGTAGAAGTATACAGAACAAATTCATTTGGTTCCTCATCCCTCCCTTTTCTCGGACAGATATTTGGATTTTTCAAGAAATTTTTGTAAAACACAATAATAGATTACATATTCCAGGAAAGATTATTTTCCGACAAGATCGACTTGACAGACTACTTATAGCAGTTCCAATGAATATTTCCGCTCGTCATATCCCAATTCTATTACCACAATCGCCTTACATCGAAATTTTAACTATCCATGTCACTATAAATAACTTCCCTTTCTATATCATTAATTTATATGCATCTGAATATATTCTTAATAAAATCCTATTCAGAATCTTTAACTTATCCAATCTTCATTTTTGGTGATTTTAACCTTCCTCATCCAATGTGGGGTTCTAAGTGCACATCTCAATACAGTTACGATTTTGCGGAATGGCTAACCAACTTCAATTTTATTCTTCTTAATACAGAAGCTCCAACTCACAGAAGTATTGTAGGTGTGCTGCCCTCATTGATCTCACCCTTTGCTCTGCTAACCTTTTTAAATGTACCTATAGTTAGTCTTAGACAGCTCCTTTAATAGTGATCATTGCTCTATCATCACAGAATTTGATCTTTATAGCCCTCATCAGCGAAATGTAAAGAGAGTGAATTGGCAATCAGTGATGAAACAAATAGAATCTACTTTATACAACATAGAGGAAAACAATATCAATCTCCCGGATACTGTTGCTGATAAAATTTCAAATAATACTCGAGAAGTTAAGATTTCCAATAAATATTTCCCAGCTTGATGGAACTGCAATAATTTTTACAAACTCAAGAAGTATTTCAGAAGAAAGGCCATACATAATATCTCTCCTCATCTATGGATTCAATACAAAAAATATTCCAGTAGACTCAGATTTCATATTAAAAAGGCCAAGAAAATATACTGGAATAAAATATGTAACAATTTTAGCAATCTAAGAACCTTTTTTGATATGTTGAAAAAAAATTATCAACTCAAATGAGTCCTGAACTAACTACGAATATTCTTCAACTTCATAATAGATTTATCCATCATCCGCAAATCCAATCCAAACTTTTTGCAGATTTTTTTCAATCCAATAATATTCTCCACGAACCAATTCCTTTAGATTCTCTCACTAAAGATAATCTTCTTAATAAACCGTTCCACATCTCTGAACTAAGTAGAGCTATAAGAACTTCCAGAAATACTACCCCAGGCGCAGATCAGATCTCTGTTACTGTCCTAAAAGAATTAAATCTGAGAGAAAAAACAGTTCTAAAATATTTTCAACAGTTATTTGATAACTCAAAAATCCCACAATCATGGAAATATGCCATTATTCTTCCAATTCCCAAACCACATGCAAAGATAAAACGAAAATCTCATCTTACAGACCCATAGCTTTAACTTCGATTTTCTCGAAAACGTTTGAAAGAATTCTAACCGGTCGCATAACTCACTATCTGACAATCAAAAACTTCATCCTCAACATCATGGTTTGTTCCTTTTAAGGATAGTAGAACTGAAACTTACCTTATTTTATGCGATAGTTGATGCAAAATTAGGAGAGAAATATTTCGTGGGAATCAGCCTTGATGTAAAAAGTGTTAAAAATTCTGTATATACAGATGACCTTCTTTACAAATGTCTACAAATATGTATAACGGGAAAATAGCTCTTTGGATTCGTGAATTTCTCTCGAATAGGTATTTTCAAATTCGATGGAGTAACGTTCTCACTACAGAAAAAATTCTTTTTAAGGGTCTCCCCCAGGACAGTGTCACTTGACTGTGGTTCAAAATTACGAGGTCAGTCGTCGATAGCCCTCGCGTTGCTTCTAATGCGTCGTTAATAAAAAACTAAACTAAAAACCCAGGGCGGTGTTTTATCCCCAATTTTATTTACCACCTACATGTATGATTTTTTTTGAAACATTGGAATCTGGTGAGTGAGTGACTATGAGGTTTTATGACGCAAGAGCCAAGGTAGGCTATGCTGCGCCAAACATTTGTTAAAAAGAATTAAAATTTATAATTCTAAAACAGAAATTAAGAATACAGGTTAAAAGTTAAAAATTCATATTTGGTGTAAAAGGTCAATATGTCTTAAAAAAGCAAAAAGTTATAGTGGGGGGGGGGTTCCCCACCAAGTCAGATAGGTTTGAAACATTGGAATCTGGAGTGGAATGCTCTATTTATGCTGATGATATTTTTTATTTACTGTTCCCATCAATCACTTGATATCATATGTCGCAAAAATTAATCAGTGGTGCAAGTATTGGTAATTAAATTTAAGCCCTAACCAAAGTATACAGCAGAAATTTCAAACATAAGAATTCGAGCATTTCCTAGTGTATTATTGGCTGGTTTACCCTCTCTCATGGCAAACCTCCATCAAATATTTTTCTTATTTTATTCATCAAATATTCACCAAATTTCTCCAAATAGAAACAAAATACAACTATCGTGAATCAAATGAAAAAGAAAGCTCTAACAAAGTTTAATGCCCTTAAAGGTATGGCCTATAATATCATGGTCCGCGAGCTGATAATTTTATTCAGTTAACAATAGCATCTGCAGTTCCTTCTTCTACACTTGCCACGTCATAAATAAATGGTCGGATCATCAACTATATCCTTTCAATATTATTCAAACCAAGGCTCCTTCTTCAGGTAAGTACGGGCATCATGACCCCGAGCACCCTAGTGATCTTTTTCTTTCCCATAGAGCTTACTGCCTTTGGTAAACACGGGTGACACACTCCCGGGATACCCTAGCCATCTTTCTCTATTTTCTACCCACCTTCTTGTCAACCACTTCTTATCTTTTTTCAACTTCACGTCTAGACCACAGTTTAATCTTGTTTGGAGCAGCATATCCATATCTGGCTCTTGCGCCAATAAACTTTACATTCACTCATCACTCAAACCAAAGCTCTCAGAATAGATCTAGGTCTTCCTTAGTGGGTCCCAAATATCGTTCTTTTGAAACTGGCTGGACAAGAATTACTCTCCGAAAAAATTAGACGGCTGGCAATTTTTTTATTGTTTGAATATCTAATGGGAAATATTCTCCTATGCATCTGAATAACCAGGGTTCAATAAATCTAGCAACAATGGAAGATGATAAAAATTAGGTTCATCATATCCTTAGAAATTTGAATGCAGGTAGAGAAAAGATAATCTTAATGCCTAGACTAATCTATTTTAATGATCTTCCGTGTTCGATTTATACGAATGAATTCTGCTTTCAAAACAAAAATCTACCAACCCCTGTAATTAATAGCTCCTTTAATGAATTACTAGAACATAGACTCCAGGAATTTTTTATAATTGCTACAGATGCATCTAAAAACGCGAGCATTACTTCTATAGCAAGTGTAATACGAACTACTTCCTTTTCTTATAAAATAAATCCAATCAACTCCATCTTAACGGCTGAAGCGCTAGAGATTTGCCAACCTTTGGGTGAACTAACAGAAATGTATAATAATCTGCTTGTATATATTTCATCCGATAATTATTCAGTTTTATCTGCATTACACAATTTTTCTATCCAATCCCCTAAGGTGATTCATAGACTGGAAAGTAAGATTCTTATTCTTTCTCATTATAATACGCAGTTGGTATTTCTTTGGATTCTGGGTAACTCCAAATTTTTTTGGGATGACCAAGCGTATAAAATCGCAAGATCAGTAACAGAATTTGACTTAAATATCGACTGGATAGCTTCAGAAGATATCCATGCATACAACTGCCATAACAGACTAGAAAAACACTAAAGGAAACTCTTACTGCAGCAAATACTTCGAAATTTTGGAGAACATACCAACCATCGATATTATTTCTAATTGGACGAAAAACAGAAGAGAGGAACTTCTAGGAGTCCGATGTCTCAGCAAAATGATAATTATCCCCTGGTCTTTTAAATAAATTCAATTTGTAGGATAATGCTCTTTGTTCTACCTGTAGTAGGATCAATGATCTGGATCACCTTCTCTTAATTTGCGCAAATCTTCCCATAGAAATGAATTCTGGAACATTCTTCAATTAGATTCACGTTGCATTATTACTTTCAGAGAACTTTTACAGAAAGCAGTATTGAATAAAAAGTACTTTAGAGGTGTTTTTTTTTTACAGAGGACGAAATTATTTGATATTTATTAATTTCAAACTAATTTATCTAGATAGGGATAATGGCCTTTGTTGTCCTACATCCCTCAGAAATCAATCAATCAATCTATATCTAATATAGTTCTATCAAAACCTTGTTTTTTGGATTCTAATTACATGACATACTGTTCTTTTATTTTAAAGCTTCTAAATTCTGTATTAGAGTAAAGTATGTAACTTATGTTTGTGCAACTCGGTATTTCCCTGTTTTGTTTTTAATTTTTTAGTGGAACCGTATTAGCTCAATATATGAGTTCCGAATGTTTACCTTGTAAAAAATAATTTTTAATGAATGGCTAATTTAATCAAGCATTGAAAAAGAAATTATCTTATATTTTTTTGTTTGTTGGAATCGTATACCGTAAAATCTTGACTATAATACGCAATTTTTTCCACATTTTGGTCCGTAAAAATGAGGGTAAAAAGGATTTGCGTATTATACTCCTGTAAACATTGAAAAAGGCTTTTAAACAACGAACGTGCAGCAGCTGTAAGAGATTGTTGTAATACGCGCGTTGCGCAGGTGTTCTCTTAAATAAACGGGAACTTAGAGTACATGTCGTATATTACGACTGCACCTCTAATTATGACTTAGACGCAACAGCAATATATTAGCTGTAGTCTAGTAAAAGTAATTAAGACCGATAATTTGACAGTATTGTTTTTTTGGAGTTAAAACTTAGGTTTTCCCCCCCCCCATCGAATTTGACGTTTTCATTCCTTTTTTTAAAAAAATTTCAATTATATTAATAAATGCCTATTCAAGTTTTAAATAAAATATTGAAACTTTATGGGTGCATATTGTATTCGAATTTTAATTTTTTCAGAAAATGTAGTGCCTAATCAAGCCTGCATATTATACATGTGTGCATGTTATAGTCAAGATTTTATGGTAAGCTTATTTACCTCTTACTTCCATAACATGGGCAGGTGTTGTCCTCGTCGCTTGACCATGGTTCAAAATTACGAGGTCTATCGCCAATAGCCCTCATGTTGCTTTTAGTGTGACATTAATAAAAAAAAAAACTAAACTCCATTACGTGGAATTCGTTAAAGAGAGGATGATTGATGCTGAGGAGAGGATGGCAGTTTTTAGGTTACAGAGTCGAGCACTTCACTGGCTATAATATTGCAGTCTCTTATGAATACAATGTGTGAAATGTTTCTTTCTTTTAGCATCAAATGCCTGGGTACTTATTCCTTTGGATTGAAACTGTTCTTAAGTATTGGATTAATCTAAAAAAAGTGCACTTTTTAAAATCATGATTTTAAATACATGTTGCAGGTGTATATCAAATAAATTAATTGATTTTTTTTTTTTAAATTTTAATTAGAGGCAATGGTAACGCGATTCAGAACCGAAAGCATTAAAAAGGTATTAATATAATGCTTGTTTATGTGGTAATTTTTGTTTTCTACAAAACATAGAAGTTCAATTAATTTAAAGTTTACTGTTAACTAATATTTAAAATTATATTTCATTCATTTTAATCTATAACTTGTTTTGATCATTTCTGTTTCGGACAACGGTTAAAGCTTAAATAAATCGTTATGTAATTCACTAAAGTTCTTGTCTTATTAAATCATTATGAAAGTTTTAAAGACAGATGACCTTTCATAATTTCCTTTCAAAAGGAATAAGTAAAATATTGTATTTGAGAAATGCTAGCCATTGTTTTTGCTTCAAAAATAAGTTTTTATTTATTTTGATTAAAAATGTTGAGAAAGTTTTTTTTTTTAAATTATTTATATTTTATTGTCAAACATGAATACTTACAGATAATAAAAATCCAAATATCAATTGGAAGAATGTGCTACAAAAGATTTCAGCATAGGTTATTTTATTCCATTCATTTTCCAAATGTTTATATTATTAAATGCATCTCGTATTTTAATACTAGTCCAGGTATAAATTAAAGCCACTTTCTACTTACATATGCAGTTCAATGTTGTTGTTTTTCTCACTCGTCATTGGTAACATTATGCTAAATTGCATAATAATAAAAAAGAGTTTTTCAGGTGTATATCACAAATCCAAATGTAACTATTATTGGTTAAAGTTCAGTATTAAGTGTCCCTTATCAATTGTGTTGAAAACTTGTTGACTTAGAAGGAAAGTCACCAAAATAGTGTTATGTAAGCAGTGATGTCATGAAGATGGTGATGACATTGCAAATGAAAAGTTTACCAAAATTTAGGATTATTATAAATCATAAATCATTATTATAATCACATATAAATCATTATCACACCCTAAAGCCGCCGATCACTAGAGGCTCCCTGATATCCAAATTGAACCCTATTTATATTTACATTCATAGTCTTACTTTTTTTGGCAGGTGATTCAAATTGGTTTTTGTAAAGCAAATCAATTATCTTTTACAGTTTTTGAAACTTTTCTATTTTGCCGGCGCCGGCAATAAAGTTGCCAAAAATTATACAACCAACGCCAAATGGAATATGTGTATACTGTGTGTTGTTACCAATAAAGTCTGCTTGGCCAGATTTGTGCTTGCGAAATGGAAAAGTACCCAGTTTTTGATTATTTGAAATAAAAACTTGAAAGACTGTAACTTATGCCTGGTATTTAATAAGTCTTAAAAAAAATGCTGAAAATTTATCAAATTTTAAATTGCAAGAATTGTTGATACTACTTTATATATTTTCTGCAGAAAATATATAAATAAACAAATTTAACATACAAATGTTTTAAATGAAAAAAAAAAAAGCATTTCACTAATAAGAGAGAAACAATTTATACAATTTCAAGGAATATTTATATCTTAACGTACAACACATATGTTTTAACTGAAAAGAAAAGTAACTGGTTTTTTAGCATTGTCTTGCATCTTTTTTCAGGTATTTAACTATCATGGTCCCTACTACAATGTAATTCAATAACATTTTCATTCTCGCAATATGTTTTATTCAAATAAAGATATTCACATAAATAAGCACTGGAAAATTTGGTACTTGTCTATTATAACGGCACCCGATGATTAATCGCCAAGCTACTTAGAAATATCGCCAAGTATGTTGTATCAAAAGATAGGCTACACGCGTTTGGCGACGACTTGACGTAATCGTAATTTGACGGGCGCCGCTATAATAGACAAGTACCGAAATTTTTTGTATAAGTATGTTTGTATCAGTATTAATTATAAATATTTCATATTTATTGAAATTTATAAACTTGATATATTTCATTCTGTTTCCTATAACAGTTTTCAAAATTTTAATTGATTTTTCCAGAAATATTTTGCACTTCTCGAATTTACAAGGATCTCAATAAAAATTAAATCCATAATAATTACATAAACCTTCTATAAATGCTGAAAGGCATTTTCCTCGGCAGTTTTAGCAATACTTATTCACCTTTATTTAAGATTTTAAGGAACTCAATTATTATATGCAAGGAAATATATAAAAAAAATGTTTCCAATTTATATTCAAAATCTTAAAAAAAAAGGGTTGAAATATATAATCCGTTCTTGCAGTTTTGACAATGAATCATGTTATTTAACAATTGAAATATTCAATCTAAATGATGAAAAAAACATGAATCTCATTTTTGGCAGTACATAAATAAGGAATATGAAAGCTACTTCTTATCTTGATACTAATATATTCCTAAAAATTCTCTTGCTTATATTAGTAATTAATACATAATTTAGCTAATGTATTTAAATATTTTAAGAAAAAACATCAAAAATCCCCTAAGGACTGCTACTCTCTCTTTTTGTATTGAAATATTTGTAGTATTTTTTTTAAAATATTATGCATTAACACATATATATGTAGGAAACTACTCAAACTTTGTATATGAATGGTGGATGAAAATAAATCTACATCAAGTTACACCTCCCAGAATATCAAACAATTATAAATCAAAATTGTATCTTCTGAGAGCTTTCTAGGAGGTTCCCTCTCCTTTCTGTTTGTTGAATTATCGTTGACACTGAAATTACAAGATGCCATGAAGTCGGGACTAAAAGGCATTCTCAGAAATGGCTTTTTCTAGGGGGAAGGGTCTTTTGTTCTCGTATACAAATTGATAAACCAAAAGAAACTCAGACAGTTCACTTTAGATGTTTGCCATAAATGTCAAATGAAAGAAATTTATAATACTTCACTATTTTGGGGGTACAACCCACCCAATCCTTAGGAGAAATACAACTTATCTAGTTCTGCTTTTTTCAGTGCTGTTTGTTTTCCTTTCAACATCACTGCTTTCATTTTTAAATTACATTTTGTATGTTCCATAAATTCATATTATTCGAATTTATATTCATGTTAATCTAATTACTTCATAAATATTTCTTTATTATATTCTAATGTTAGTAAAATAGTTGAAAAGGAAAAGAAAATTAAGGAATAACTAATCACATATTTTTTATTTGATTGTAATCAAATATTATATATTTTATATCACAGTTATTATATAAATAATTTTTATAGCTATATTCATATAATTTATGATTATGGTTTAATTTCATATGTAATTTTTTAATTTGAAAAAAAACTAATGATAAATAACAAATTTTTAAATTGCTGCATTTTTGAGTTACAATTATTAGCGATATTTCAAAAATGTGTTTCAGTGCTTTAAGATCTAATCACCCCACCTGCTAAAGAACAGTGTAATAAAAAATGAAAGAACAATATAACATATTTAGAAACCTATTCCTGCAGACAAATCATCATAAATAGACACAAAAGTGGAAATGGTACAAATCACTTGAAACTAGTATTGATGCAATGTGTTAAAATAAATGTTCTTATTTTGTAATAGTCTAAAAATTAATGACATACAGGAATAAATATAAAGAGTAGAAAATAATATTCATAGTTGCATATATCAGAAAAAATAAATTTTAAACTTATTTAATGATTACAACTTGGTATTAAAATTATGTCAATGCAAATATATAACAAAATATATTTGTTTGATTATCTTTAATTGCACCAATAGTAAAAATAATAATAATTAGTAGTTTGAGTAAAAGTCTTATAAAATAGCATGAAAATTTGGGATGAAATTGCACTTAAATGGCAATTCATTTTTTTTATTTGAAGTCATATTTTTTGTTATATTTTTGTATAAATCTTACAAGCAGCAGCATTATGCTACTTAATAAAATAGAAAATGGATATTGGTTAGTCATAAATTGATTTGTAAAAATTTCTAATTATAAACAAAATTCGTTATTGTAAAACCAAAGTTTAGATTGACAAAATTAGCAACAACAAATTATTTCTGGTGATTATGGCTCAGATTACAGATTAAAACACTGCACTGAAAGCTTGCAAGTGTGAGAAACATATTGCAAAATAAATTTCTTATCTTGATGAATTGGCTTAAAGTAATAAAAAAAATTACAAGAGGAATAAATTTATTAATGAGTTAATTTCAGTAATTTGAAATGCATTCCAACAATCATACTAAACTAAAAAAATTTGGATAACATCTGCATTCCAGTTTCAAAATGGGATAAATAAAAATTTTATTACCATTATTTTTCATACAATGTATAATTTTGTAAAAATATATTGCATCATGAATAGGCAAAAATTTCGCCCATCGTTGCTTTATCAGCAATTTGATAGTTTAAACACAATACCAATTAGTGCTTTAAAAAATATTCATGGATTTTGAATGTTCTTTTTAGTGAAAAAATAGAGTCATTTTTTTTTTAAATGTTTGGAAATGTGATTTGTGGTTGAAAATATGGCAAGACTGTCCTTAAATATTAAAAAAAAAAAAAAAAAAACATCTCAAATTTCATTTTTTTCCCCAAATTTTTTAACGAGGCATTCTTATTTCAAGAATTAATTTCAAATAAACAAAATCATAATTTTGTTGCTCAATTGTCCTTTTAATTATTGGAGAGAAAAGTAATAAAACTTCATTTGCCCAAATGTATTTGTAATTGTTTTGTGCAACAGCATGAATCGCATTATTTTATTTTTTAAGGAAGTTGGAAATCTGCTAAGATTTCAGAATTTATAAATTCTATTTAAAGAAAACTAAAGAAATATATAATTTAAAAAATTAAAAGAAAATTTAGTATTCAAATAATTTGATTAAATTTTGAATAAATCGTGCATAAAAATTATGTTATAATAAAGGCATATTTTTAATATTAATATTTAAACTATAGTACTTTTCATAAAGATTCAACTTGATATATGAATAAAAATTCATTCATTTTATATAAAAGTATTCATGAATATCTATAGAATTATATTCATAATAAACATTGTAATTTGAAGTCTTTATTTATAATTCACTTCCTGTTTTTATTTAGCTAAAGTAAAAAATGTTTCATTTACAAAAGGAAATTCATGAATATATAGATTTTAAGTAAAAGAGAAAAAAAAAATTAGAAAAAATTGCATTGTTGTTTTCATATTTCTACTCTTGCCTACTAGTTATAAATGTATCAAAGGCTCTAAGAACCAAGACCCGTGTGGTTACCGGGGATGACAGAATAGTCTCACCATAGCTCATGCATGTTGTAAGAGGCGACTAAAATGGGTACCCAGCGTCTGGGGGTATAGCCGGGTACCCTGCCCCTGGGGATTATGTCAGGGGACCTCAGGGACTTGCCTTCTTCAGGTAAGTACAGGCATTGTGACCATTGCATCTTGGTGATCTTTTTTTTCCCCATGGGATTTACTGTCTTTGGTAAACACGGGTGATGCACTCTTGGGATACCCTAGCAATCCTTCTCTATTTTCGACCCTCCTTGTCAACCATTTTTACCTTTCTTTCAACTTCACATCTAGACCACAGTTTAATCTTGTTTGGCGCAGCATAACCATATCTGGCTCTTGCGCCAATAAACTTTACATTCACTCACTCACTCTAAGAACCAAATCAGGCAACCTAGAAAGTCATTTTATACCCACACCAATGAGAAACAAATTGAATGTACCAACAAGAAATACCTGAGGTAAGAGGAACTACATCCATTTCTCCCTCTCTTTAAGGCTGCATCCCTGATATAATGGAACATTTGTTTCAAGAAAATATAATGCCACACTCTTATTTAGATTAAAATTATTGTTTGCTATTTAACATCAAACTTTCAAAGAAATATTGTTCTAAACATATGCTATGTTTTGTACTCAATTTCTATAATTTATAGGGTTAATATTTTTAATTAATTTTTGATTTTCTTAAAAGATAATAGGAAACGGGAACATCGGTTTTAAAATGTTTGTGTAAATGCAATACTTATTTAAAATTTACCATATACTTGTATATTATTTATTTACTTGAAGTTACAGCCATAGTAAATGTCTTTCATTACAGTGTATCTCTTTTTTGTGCTTAAAAAATTTAAATTTTCCTACATATATGTGAGAAATAAATGTTTATACTATTATTGTAGAAAGAGCATTTTGGTGTATAAAATGTTGCTGAAAAGGAAAGAAAGTTATCTGTTGCAAATTTTATTTTAGCATTGTACAAAACTTGCATTATGTAGGATTATAGGATGTTTTGTCCTACTCGCTGTTTAAACCAACAAATTTCATTCTCTTTACCCCCCCTTTTTTTTCCAGTACACTTTAATAACTAAAGATTTCACTTTATAGAATATTAAACTACTATAAAAAAAAATGGAAAATATTTTTAAAACTTCTATTGAATCATCATACTTTAATAGCTATTTTGATTGCTTGAAATAAATAATGAGATATTGAGCCGATGCCTCACATGGAAATAGTTATTGGTACCTCTAAGAAGAGGATTCTACCGTTATAGTTAACAATAAAATTCATTTTGCTTGAGAGCATATTGTTGTGATTATGCTCTTTTCTACAAGATTTTGAGTGTGAAATTCATTTATGATATATATCTGTGCACCTTCAAAAATTATTCTGTATTCAAAAAATTATGTGTTATTTCTTTAAAAATGTGTTATGATGGTTAAATATTAGAAAGCTTCAGTTTTTAATATGCAAACAAAAGTAGTTTTTTATCCTTTTTTATTATACTGCTTTATTATGCTTCTTAATTTAATGTCTTTCTTGTAAGGTATTTTTTTTTTTTTTTTTTTTTTTTAAAAAAAAATCTAGAATAGCCTCATCATGTTACTTAGTAAATGTTTAAAAAACTAATAACTGACTATCATATCATTTAAGAAGTACTGTTCATACTGCATTTTAATTTTTTAATTTGCTTTTCCTATTAACTCTATATCAAAATATGTAGTTTTTGAATAGATTATTGATGAATTACCAATATTAAAATTCTGTTTATATATTTTATTCTATTTATAGTATTATGCTGAGAATGGAAGATTCACACACATGTCCAATTTGTGGCATTTTTCTTCAAGAGCCTTACATACACTGCATTGAATGTAACTCTTCAATCTGTCTTCAATGTTTTGCTAAAGGAAAAGAATATGGAAAGCACAAAAATGATCATCAGTATTCAGTGATGGTATGATTCAATTCTTCCATGTTAAAATTTGCAAACTTTTTATCATCAGAGTCTATGAAGTTTGATGAAAACTATATTTTTTCATGTTAAAAAAGTTTTTCTAATGAATTGATTTATAATATATAGATATTGCTTTATTTATCAAAGATTAAAGTATTTGAAATATTCATCAATCCTAGTATCAAACAACTTTGTAATTTTAAGTATTGTTGATGAATGTGTTAACAGCAAATTATTTCATGAAATAATTGCTTCGGTTGTGTTTTTTCAACATTCATTTTATTACCTTGCATGCAAATTATGTTTGAATTTTTTCCCCCCTATCTGAATTTGATGCCTCTTTATGTTCTAGTTTTAATTATTGATACAAAAATTTTTAATATATAATGTTAACATAATTTTCATTTCATTATAATAGAAATATTATTTTTAGAAAAATATAAAACTAATTCTTTTATATTTTTAGAGATTTGTGTATTGTGCTAAATTTTAATTACTTTAAATTAAAATTAATATTTAGTTTGATATATTGTTCCTTATTGCATTTACTGAATCAAATAATGAATTTAATTCAATAATCTATTTATAACAGATAAGTAAATACTTATCTGTTATAAATAGATTTAGAAATAAATTTACATTGGAACAAATACTTGCATTAAATTTACATTGGTACAAATGTACCAATGTAAATTTAATGCAAGTATTTATTCCAATGTAAATTTAATGCAACCTAATTTTATTATGTCCCAATATGAAAAGTATCGATTATATTTAATCTTAACCCCTTAACTGGTTTATATTTCTTCTAAAATTCAATAAAAAAATATAATTTTTTATTGCATATTTTTGTTCATTTTACTTCGTAAGTAGGTAAATATTATTAAAATTATTATTTTTAAAACAATCTCTGTAAATAAAATAACATTTTACATGGTGGCAATATTTTCTTGCTACATAATCACCTAACTGGATAATTGAATTTACAGTTTTGCATAAAAAATGCAATTAAATTGCAGTTGCCATAAAATCTTGATTATATTACACTTTTTTTCCACATTTTGGTCCGTCAAAATATGGATGCGTATTATACTCATGTTAGTATTTAAAAAAAAAGGGTTTTAAACATCAAATAATAAATATGCAGCAGTTGTAAGAGATTGTTGTAACATGCATACTGCATAAGTATTCTTTAACTCAAACGGGAACTTGCAGTACATGTCGGACATGCATTCATTGAACAACAGCTCCCTTAAAATAACAATGGTTCCTGGTTGTTGCTTGTACAAATGTTTAATTATTTTATTTTATTTAAATCCCTAAAAATGCCTTCAAGACGATTACACATAGCGGTAGAAAACTTATCAATTGCTAAATATCAGATGAGGACGACAATATATATTACAATGAAACCAATAATTATGAGACTTAGACGCAAAAAAAAATAGATTTGCTGTGTAAGTGATTAAGACTGATTATTTAACAGTATTGTTTGTTTTGTGCTAAAATTTAAGGTTTTCTATTGAATTTGATATTTTCGTTTCCTTTTATTAAAATTTTCAATTATATCAATAAATACATGTGTAATTTTTAAATAAAATATTGAAAAGTTAGGGATGTGTATTATATTCGAATTTTAATTTTTTCCCCAAAATTTAGTGTCAAATTAAGCATGTGTATTATACACGTGTGCGTATTATAGTCAAGATTTTAGGGTATTTTCATTTATAATTACTACAATTAACTTAATTCACTTTTACATTTGTTACCTACTCTGTATAACTAAACTGATAATAAAAATAGAAAAGATGCAAGCAAAACATAGAAGTCTCATTATTCATGTAGCATATCGGCAAACTAGTTAAGGGCTTAAGCCTTCAAAATAGATACTTTGTAAGAAATATGTAACAAAGCTAAGATTTACAAATATAGTTCCTTAATTTGTGATGAGGAATCATCCTTTATCTTTAAATCTGATGTATCACCTTATAGAGGTGCAATTTTATTTCAACTACTTCCAATTGATTAAAAATTCATATAGCATTTTAATCTAATAACCTGTTGAAAACTGAAGAAAATTCAGTCAAATATATTCGATAGACTCTATTTTTTATTAAAACTATCACATATTTTTCTGCCTAACAAAATAAGGAATTATGATTCATTAAGAAATTATTACAATAAAAATTAGAACTTAGTACACTAAATGCATTTTTTTTTCCTACAATAGTTCAAGATTGTGTTTGTTGACTCAAAAAATTCCATTTTATTCTATTTGCCCTAATTATATAAAATTATTTGCCAAAACTGCTGTTTAGCACACTCCTTTTGTGGCATTTTAAAGTCGGCAATTTTTGAAATTTTCTTAAACTCTGTAGAGTGCTAAATGAAAGAATATATTTAAAAAATTTTTACTAACTTATTTTGCCTATGGATCTGATAAATGTTTTAAAACTTAATCATCATTTTCACAAATTTAAATTCATTCACTTCTACAAGTAAGTAAACTACGTTGGCCTCTGAAAGTTAAAGTACAGCATGTTTCTTGAAAATTGCTATGAGTAAAAATGGATGTAGCAATAGCATTCATAGTTTATATGAATGATAACAAAATTTAAAAAAAACTTATGGAAAAATGATAGCTAGCACTTTTATTTTATAGAAAGGGACAAATATATATGAGTGAGAGAAAAATATGCAAATATCAAGCTTTTGTAATTTTGTGTGTAAGTTTTGTTTATTTTCATCTGTTGTTGGCAGTTTCGTTGACAATAGTCATTAGATTCTGGCAATGTTTAGGAGAAGTGGTTTGCCTGATTTATTAAGGTCGTGGGCAGTCGGATAGATGGAAAGAGGATTGTCACAGGGTGATGCTGCTAGACCTCTCAATATGTTAAGATATGTGGTCTAATGCCTTTGGGATCAATATCAATCCAAAGATTCTGTGTCCAGAAAACATATTCCAGGCCAACCACCAGCTACAACACTTGCAGAAGGCAGTTTTCTAGCTTTTTTGTCCTGAAGAAGAAGAACCACTACTGCACCACAGCTCATTGCAGACCACTTTGTAGCATGAGGGATAAGAATCTCCACTACTACGGCTCAAAGATGCCTTCTCTATATGCAAGACGACCAGTTGTGAGTGTCCCCCTTCGACAGATGACTGATGCTGCTTTGGAGAGAAGGGACCAATTATGTTGGACGAAAAAATGTTTCCTGGACCAAACTGCAAAGGGCTTCTGTACTCTTTTTAAACATGTCCAGATTCACACTGGAGAGCAATTCACCATGTCTGCTAATCTGGAGGGAACAACGCACTAGGTACCATCAATCCAACACTGTTGAAAGGCACAGTTATAGAAGTGGTAGAATCATGGTTTGGGCAGGGTAACTTTGTTTGTGAGTGTAACATGGTTTGGGTAACATACTGACCTGCATATGTTCCATGGAGGAACTTAGATTGGTATGAGATATCATGATGAGATCCTTGATCCATATGTCCGCTTATATGCTGGTGCTATTGGTAATGATTTTCTTCTGATTGATGATAACGCATGAACTCGACAAGCCGAGGTTGTTGAGGACTATCTTGTGGATCACGGTTTGGAATGAATGGAATGGCCAGATCAATATCCAGACCTGAATCCTATAGAGCATCTTTGGAACTATCTTGGCAGACAGGTTGTTGCTTTAACTACTCCAAAGTCAGTACATGAAATATTGATCCCAACAATGCATTAAAGTTAGGGGTGAACAAAGGTCGTATTGGATCCCTTTTTTTGTAATGTTTCTATGACATTTTACCACATAAAAGTGTGAAGTGCTGTTTTCTCTGAAAATGGACTTTTCCGCTACGACGTTATTCCGATTTTTTTTTTTTTTTTTGTTAAACATTTTTGCATTAAACTTACGTAAATTCTATGATGCATTCAATAAATAATTGTTTCATGCACATTTCTTCTAAATTTATTACTTCTTCATTCATTAATTTTCAAATTAGACCCAAAAAACCAGTTGTACCTTAACATATTCATGTTGTAACAGCTACATATTCCCATAAAATTAATATATCAATTGATTAAACTATATCAAAATGAATTTTAAAAATTTTCTGTTGTCCTCTATGAAAATGAAAAGCATAATAGACAGGAAAGCCAGGTTGCCAGGTTTGGAAGTTTATCTTAAACAAATATTTGTCACCAAAAGTGTGGACTGAACCACATCCCAATGAATTATTTTTAATATAAAATTGACATTTTTAAGAATGTTTCAAAGCATTCATAATCCTAAAACTATATGTAATACCTGTTATTCATTATAAGTTTCAAAGTATCAAATTCTTTTGAAAATAAAAAATATTCTTAATTTTCTCACTTCTAATAAAATGGTATGTTAATCTCAACCTTATTCATGTGATATATGTGCATGCATGTGAAATCCTGTTCATCTTGAAAGTTTCTGCAATTCCTGTCAAGCTTGCATCAATCATTTCCGATCCAGTCATCTTTGAGAGATGTTTTTCTGGTTTGGCGAAAATGGTTGGTGGGATTTTAATCCTGTATAAATATATATGTGTATACCCTCTATCCTATAATCCTGTATAAATATATGTCTCTAAAAAAAAACAATGCACCAAGAAGGAGTTGCCCGATTGTAAAGAAATTTCGTATACAAAGACATTGGGACTGAATATGCAAATGATTAAAATTTGGTGTCCAATGAATGAATAGTGGGAGCTACAGTGTGTTGGAACTGCACACTTAGCAGGTGTATATAAGAAGCAATTCTCAATCTGATGGTCAAATTTTCTGTTGCATTGCAATTTAGGATACCTTTCTACAACTGAAAAAATGCTTCACCACAGGATTCAAGCTCATTACGAGCAACTGTTAGAGTTTGAAAGAAGTGGTATCATTGGATTGAAAGAGGTAGGTTGGGCAAATCAGAGAATTGCTCGTCATAAGAGTCGAAGCGACGGGGTGATTAGAAAAAGCTGACAAGAATGGGTGGACAATGCCAGATTTCAGTGTCATGAAGGTAGCCATAGCAGATCGCGAGGACAGAGTGATTGTCAGATCAGCTGTCACAGTGCCTGATTCATCGATATCAACCATCAAACTTGCGACCCGCTCACGAGTATCCATCATGACCATTCACAGACGGCTGGTAGAGCGAAATCTATGCTCATACTGACTGTTACGCCACCTGCCATTCACTCCTGCACACTGTCGAGCCAGATTACAATGGTGCTTGGCTCGATCAGGTTAGAATGATGTTGACTGGGGACGTATAGTTTTTAGCAATGAATTGCGCATCCGGCTGTGTCTTGGCGACCATCGAAGACGTTTCTTGAAATGCCCAGGGCATTATGCCGATCCTGCTTTTCTTATTGCACGCCACCAGGAGTTATGATTTGGAGTGCCATTTCCCTTGATAGCTGGACCCCTTTGGTCATCATCAGAGGCACACTTAAAGCACAGCAGTATGTTTACGACATTCTGAGACCTGTTTCTCTACCGTTCCTTTTGCAGTACCCAGACCTTTTTTTTCCAGCAAGATAATGCCAGACCACATTTGACATGTTGCTATGAACTGTCTTGCAGCTTGTCAAACACTTCTTTGGCCAGTCATATCTCTTTCCATTCAAGCATGTCTGGGATATAATGAGAAGGCGACTGCATCTACCAGGGAATGTTGAGGACCTAGCCCGACAATTGGAGCAAATTTGACAAGAAATACTGCAGAAGACCATCAGGGAGCTTTATCACTCTATACCATGTTGTGTGGCAGTTTGCATCCAGGCTGGAGATGGGTAAACACCTTATTGAGCTCCTGACTATGTAACTACGAAATAAATCATTCAATTTTTTGAAATTTTATTCTTTTTCTATTCAGTACATAATTTTACTATCTGCCAATTTTTGTCTCCTTCGGACAACTCCTTCTTGGTATGCCATTTTTTTTTAATATAGAGTGTATATTGGATGTAAAATTCTGCTTGATTTTTTAAGAATATGAGAGTTGTAATGTAATTGGTATAAAAAAACTTTGTTTATATCTCTGCTGTATTGAATTAGCTCACATTAGTAAAATTGTTTTTTAATTGTCATGAAAACAAATTCTTATACTTCAATGTGTCTTTTTGCAGAGAAATAATTTTGTTGTTTTGGATTCTGATTGGTTGGCATATGAAGAAGTCAAATTGCTCAATGCTATAGCTGATCATGGAATTGGAAACTGGTAACATTTTTTCTGATAATTTTCAATAATTCAATTTAAGCTAAGGTGATTTATATATATAATATTATTCTAAAACTATATTTTTAATTTCGTTCCTCACCTTTCTTTTTTTTTATTTGCAATTTTTTTTTTAAATTTTTATATATAAAAAAGAGAAATAATGTGCATTTATATAAAAGAAAAATTACTGACTTATTTTAACCTACATTTCTCTTAAAATACTGAATAAATTTTATTAAATGGTTTCATTTAAGTTCTTATGAAAGAATTTTTCTAAATTTGATGGAATGTTAGGTTTCAAAGAAGTGAAAGAAATATACTTTTTTTAAAAAAATAAATTTGCATAATAAAGCAACAAAGAATGTTAAATTAAAATGAAGATTCTGATCCGAAATGCAATTAAATTTTTAACTAGGCTTTTGAAAACTGGAATATTGACGGTCAATCAAATTATTTAATGTCCTAAAATGTATGTATTGGTAAATCTCTTTACTTGAATATGGCATTTCTCATTCAGTAGGTATATGTATCAAAAAAATTTCAAAAAGGTGCAAATATTTGTAATTGTTTAATAATGATAGTTTGATTTTTCTTCCCTTTATTCCTCTAACTATTTAAATATTTTTATTAAAATTTAAAAATATAAGAAATTTAGTACATATATTTAAGTCTATCAACCTGCAGATAATAAACCGTACAGGTCTTTATAAATACAGGGTTTACTATCTTGATGTACCTGAATAATCTTTCCTTTCTCTCCAAGGGATTTATTGTCTTTGTTGAATATGGAGATATGTGCCCAGTATGCTGTAATGATTATTTCCCTATTTTCAATCCTCATTATTGACAACCATTGAAAGTTTAATACTGCAAATAGGTGTGCTTCAGGTTGCCCAGCAAATTCATTCTGTGGCACTGTAGTATTATGTCTGGAGGGGTTTTTTGGGGGTGGGGGAGGCTGTTCAGAATCTGTTGACCAGCAAACTACCTATCTATGGACTTCATCTCGGGTGGAGGTGTCAGGACAAATACTCAACTTGAAACTATTTTCCAATACTTTTTATTAACAATTATCTATTCCCCTCCCAATGTTATCTTGCTTGAATTTTTGAAATCATGCTTAGGTATGTTATTGGAGTCTTTATTTTATTGCAAAAACTCATTCAGTGCAACATAACCAAATCATATTCTTTGATCAAAAAAAGTCATCACTAACTACAGAACATATAATTTATTACAGCTTTTTTTTTTTTTTTTTTTTGAAAACTTAAAAACAGACCTTATTGAATATGTATAATAATTTGAATCTATCAAATCCTTTGATTTTATTCAGGTGGGTTTTCAAAATTATTCTATGGAATATCATCAAAGTTAGTGATAACATTGCTCTTGAGAATGTATGTAAAATATTCAGGGATTTTTCTGTATTGTGTTTTTTAGTTTATCTAGTAAATGCAAAAAAAAAAAAAGTGTAATCTTAGTAATAATAATTTAAAGTGTAAAATAAATAAGCTTTCATGATAAGTTTAGTTATATTGTTTTGTAGTGTTTGAAGGTCAATTCAATATTTTTTTTAGTATTAATGATACATTTTGTAATTATTGAGTATAATTTGTGTCAGTTTTAAGTTAGTACACATGCAATTGATGTTGATAGTATGTTAAGAACGGCCTAATGTTGTTACCCACTTATATAATTATAGTCCCCTTGTTAAGTGCTCATTATGTAAGGTTGTTTGTTTACGAGACATTCCATTAAAGAGATCACTACAACTGATCATAAGTGCCAAACTTAAATGAAAACTGCTCTGCTCGCCAAATGTATTTGAGATCAAAGGTCTCATATGAACAAAGTTAATTGTTATTATTTAGAACTATTGTCTCTTTCATTTGTTTAACAATAAAAACAAAAGTTAGATAACTAAAGTAAAAGCTAATAAGTAGAATAGAATAGTAACTGAAAGTGGTAAGGAAAAGTAGAAAAGAAATTAAAACTATAATACGCATAAAAATGTACTTTAAATTTCATTTTATTAAATCATAAATAATGCAAAGATCTTAAAATGCTATAGCTAAATTAATTTTTCCTTACAAATGTAATTTATAGATTCTTTATACTTTTGAAATGTTATTTGTAAAACTTTTTTCTTTCAGGTGTGAAATTGCTAAAGATGTAGGCACCAAGAACAAAGTTGAATGTGAAGAGCATTATCTTCATTGTTATGTACATGACCTGATTCCTTCTCTACCAGGTCTGATTCCTTTTATTTGCAACTTTACATACAACTACATTATACACATTCTCATTTTTTATAAATAATTTGAATGATTGTGAAAATTGCCTTTTTTCAGGATTTGAACTTGAAGAATCAAATCCTCAAGTTTATCATCCAACGCCTGTGGCATGCACAAGTGAGTGTATTTTTTTTAATTTTAAGCTTCTTTCTGTTGAATTATAAATGTTTATATAAATGTATAATAGACATTATGGCTGAAAAATTATTTTATGTTAATGTTTTCGACCATAAAATTCTTTGTTGGTTGTATTGTTAATTTTAAATTTCAAATGAAGGTATCTTTAAATTCCAGCTTTGACTTTTAATGTTGAGAATATTGACAAGTAGTTCTTGCATAACACAAGGACATAATTCCTGAAAGATTTCCATGTATTGTATTATTTTATAATATATGGTTTTCAAATTACATTAATAATCCTTTTATGACTGAGAGAAGCAATTTATCAAAAAGAAGGGAAATTATGACTAATTTGTTGCAATATTATTTAAATTAGAATTATTTTATATATAATTAAGTTACTAATTATAAATGAAATAAATGCATGATAGGAGTTTCTCGTATGTTTCCAAACTCTACAAAAAGAGTGCTGTATTATTATTTAGGTATTTATATTTATCTTAATGAAAAAATAATTAAAACTTATGATTAAATATTTGAAAAAGTTTTGTATGGTTGTTTCAGCTTTTTCTCAAGATCCACCCCGCCCAATCGTTGGCTCTACTTTATATCAAGAGATGGCTGGCTATATGCCATCCCGTGGAGATTTTTCTTTTGAGCATGATGATTTTGCAGAGCTGGATATTAAAGATTTGAAATTTGAAGATAATGATCCGTTATGGAATGGTAATTATTTACATAAATAAATTAATGTTCAATGACCCTTTTTTTTTTAATTGTGATGTTACATCAATTTTTTTTTAATCCAATAGTGTGTGTGTAGGTATATGCATGTATTAGGTTTCTTCTTCTGTTTAAAAAGCAGTTATTTGCTACTCATAAATTTATATATGTATTTATATGTGTGTGGTGATATTATTTGATTGTAAAATAAATATGGAGATTTTAGAACTACATCTTTGTTACAAACACAGAGACAAGACAAAACATGGCCTTAGAGAATTTCTTTAGTTTCTAATATGACAATGTAAGACTTTCTAGAATAAAATCTACTGTAAATCTTAATTTTAATCGTAATCATCTTCTGTTATTATAAAACTTAACAATTCAGTAGCAAAGAATGCAATCAATCTTCAATGCTCATCTTTCAAAATTGGATTTTTCAACTTCGTCAACAGTTTTAAGATGTATGCAATATTCTAAAAAGTAATCAAAAAACCTTTCCTGTAAAATATATAGTTTTATTTTTATCCTACCAATCCATATTTAAATGAAATTGGAGCATTTCTTTAACTTAAAATATTTTATATCTTCATGTTGGGTAGGAATTTCAATTGTTTGATTTATGGCCATCTTTTGCAATCTAGTTCTGGGTGATATACATACGATAATTAAAGTTGCATAAAACTTTTTTTTGGAAGATTTGAAGATATAATGTTGGTAGGAACTAACATCCAACAAAGGTCTTTTCTCATCCCCAGGACAACTATACCTCTCAAATGGGATATCCCGGTATCTGTCAAACTGCATTAATTTGTTTATCGTTATTAGAATTTCCATGCATAAAATACATTCCAGGGGACTTTCTTATGTGATATTATTCTGTTGATATGTAAATATAGTCATTTTAGATCTATATCTTTATTACAAACACATTGACAGAACAAAACACAGCCTTGCATTTTGTCATCCAAAAGTGACCCTATCTTCTTGCATTCCTCCAACGGAAACCAGGTTAGCCTACTTACAGGATTCACTAAAGTTTGAGATATTCACCATTCAGAGGGAAAGAGAATCATCTCATTATTAATTTTATTCATGTATATATACACACCTTTCACCACATTATTATTTTATTGTTTATTTAAAGTATCCAAAACTATAAAAGAAAATTGAAGATCGAAATTATTTTAAAAATGTTTCTTCCACTTCTTTAAGAATCTCTTTGTGCATTGGTCTAAAGAAAAATTAACATTTAATTGTGACACTTGATTAATATTAAAACATTACAATTGATATATACAACAATTTTATTCTTTTCAGTAAAATTTTCTTATCATTGAGTCTACACTTTTTTAAAAGACATGGTAAGAGATATTATTTTAAACATAAATTGTAAGTTAAAGAAATTAGTTTTTAAAAAAATATTCTACTATAGATAAGCATAACTTTTTGAAATATGAATTAGAAGTAATTAAAGTGAATCATTTTTCATTTACTGTGCAATGAATTTCAGTTTCTTTAAAACTGGATGCATGCTAAGGTTTTGAAATATGTATTAATTTTTATTTTACAATGAAATGTAATTTGCTTATTATACAAAAACAGTTTTTAAAATTTTTATTCATAAAAATGTTTTTGCATATGTGATTATTTCGCAAAAATGTCAAATATTCAGAAATTTGAGAAATTGTTATTAATTTTAGATTTACAATTGGCTGTGTTGGACATTTATCAATCTCGTTTAAAGGAGAGATGTCGTAGAAAATGGCTAATCAAAGAATATGGAATACTTAATATGAAACGTAATTATGAAGATTCAAAAAGATATGCTGTTCTTGGAAGTGCTTTTTTAGATAACATGAAACCACTAATGCATCTATTTACTCCAGATAAATATTACAAATTCCTGGAAGGACTACTTTGTAAGTATTTGTATTTGATTTTGAGTCAATTAGGTATAAAGACCATTTTGAAATTTTGTTTTTATACAATATTTATTTTTCTGATTTTTTTTTTCTAAGTAACCTGGAATTTTATTAAATATATATTTATAATTTAATATGATTCCCTGTCTATGCTCTTTCGGAAAGGAAGTTTTAAATATTTAATCTTTTTTTTTTTTTAATCATCCCTTTTAATGATAAGAAAAAGAATGAGAAATTTGAGTATTATCCTCATTACAGGATTTTGATTTAATTATGGTTGTCCGTCACCAACAGTCTATTGTGTAACTGTGTAGTACAGTGTTAATTATGAGCTATTTGATGGAAAAGTTTTTTTTTCCTTCAAAAAATCTCTTCTATCTAAAATTTCACTTATTTTACCTATCACTCCTAAAATGCCTCCATTAAAAAGTAGTGGCTTTCAAATATTTTTCAGCTAAGATTTTTGTTGAAGCAATGTTATTCTGTGATAACAGTCATAACTGCATACATTGTATACTATTTCATTTATAAAATAAAATTTAAAAGCAAACTGGATGGAGCAGCTATTAAAGGAGTTTTTTAAAAAAAAACTTGTTCATTTTGGTATAAAAATAGATTGGATGTATTGATAAAATAGTACAAGCCAATTCCTATATTCCTTTATAATTGAAATGTTTATTCTGTTTTAAATGTTAATTTATTTTAATTCATATTTATTTTAAATGTATTTTATAGCATAAAAATTTTATAATTGTAATAATCTACATTAGCTTTTTTTTATTATTCATTGAAGTAATTACGAAGTGTTTTTATGTTCTTTCCCCTATTTACTTGTAGGTATCCCTTTTTTATATCTAACCATTTAAATAAAACTAAATTTCAAATTACAGGGGAACATAAAGCTAAACAAAGAATTCAGTTGCTACAAGAATGTCGTTCGGCTGGAGTAACTCGATCCCACAGCATATCTACATTTTTAAGATTAAATAGAAAGCGAGAAGACCGTAGAAAAAGAAGCAAAACTACTTTAGATGAAGTGTTAAGTCGTATAAAAGTAAAACCTGGTTATATTACAATTATTACTACTATTTTGTCATAGAAGGATTTCATTTGAATTGCTTTCTTGTTTATTGAGCTTATATCCTCATAAAGTAATTTGTATCCCAAAATTGAATCGCCTTTGTGTACAAGATTTCCTTATAGCTCCATAGAAAAATTGCTGGTTACAAGCCAGTGTATGATACAAGCAAGCTAACTTTGAATATTTTCATAACATACCAATATGCATATAAAGAATGTTGTATTCAAAGCATCTTGTACACTGTGTCAAAATTAAGTGAAAACCCATTTTAGAATTATATGAGTTTTGATGTTAGCTTTAACAAGTAAAAAATTGTGGCAAAACGTTTTGTAAAAAAAGGAAATATCATGTAGAATTTCTTGTAGAATGCAAAATGCTCTTGTATGTTTGGTATTCAACAAACCCCTGAAACTTTTTATTATTTCATTTCACATTTATATAATACAGTGTAGGTCTTAGAATCTAGAATGCATTTTTTTGAAAAATGCCTCTATTACATTCTTTAGCTTTCATCACATTCTCATTCTTATATCATTCATGAGATGCACATCTGCCTTTTCCAGATGTATGAGACTCTCAATTTTTTTCCTAAGAATGGCAATGAATTTTTTTAAAAAAATTGCTTTCTATAATATCATTGAAGAGAGCTCTCTCCCTCGAAAACTGTGCAAAATGCAACTATGCATTTCATGACATGATTATTTAGATGTGTTCCAGCATCCTTTGAAATTTGTGCAAGAATTTGGAATCACCCTGTATATTAATTTCCTTGAAACTAATTTTTGAATTAGAAATAATATAGGAAGTAATGCCTTTAATTTAATAAACATCACATCTGTTTTTAATGTGATTTGAATGTCATGATAAAGTGATTGATAAAGTAACAAACACTTATAACTTATAATGAGGGCAGATATTGTCCTTTAAAAAACTGTTATATAAGTCTAATGCCCATTAAATTTATCAGAATTCACAGGGGGAGAAGTTAAGAGTGTAAGATGCCCACTCAGATGTCACCCTCATCATTTAACCATAGTTTCAAATTGTAACATCCATATCTGATTGCCCTTAAGCTATGCTTTAGTACAACAATAATAAATAATCCATCTATGCAATTTGTGTACTACAATATACCTTTTATTATTCATCTGTGTAACAGTTATAATTTTTATTTATAGGATGAAGGATCTTGTCAATCTTTAATTCGAAAGCAAGTTTTGAAAGATGGGATATCAGAAGTTGGGCCAGGTAATGATAATTTAAGATGAGATCTTATATTATAGAATTGTTTTCTCCATTTTCTGTGTTACATACCGAGAGATGTATGATTTTCCTTTGTGGTGTATAGTTTTTACGATATTTTGAAAGGTTTTTTAACTTTTTTGTTTAGTGTTGTTTCCAACATGTCATATATATTAAATCTTGTCAAAAATACAGATATTATCAATTATTAAGAAAATTCTAGCTCATGTTCAATAAGATTTCTAGAAATGTTGCTGCCTAATTAGCCTGAAAAAACATAATCAAAAGTGTCCTAAAAACACATGGAATGGGATGTAATAATTCAATATGAAACAATAAATGTCATCTACATTCATTAACAATATTATAAATACATTCATTGATGTTTCTGTAAAAATAGTAAAATTTATAAAAAATTTTAGACAAAGTTCCTGTAACTGTAATTTTTAAATAGTCATAATTATTAAATTTAAATGTATGGAATATTTTTTTTTAATTAAAAGTTAAAATATTATTATAGCAAATTACAAAGTTAAGGCAGTTTAGTTTCTCAAAAGTAGAATGACAGGCTTGTCATCTATAAAAAGCGAGTGCTTACTACTTAACTTTCTGTTTGATCTCGCTAGATGATAGAAATAAATAGAGAAGGGTAAAGGAACTTCCATCTTTGGTCTTGACAGAAATAAAATTTTTGTCAGATTTTCACTAAACCGTAATAAAATTGAATGAGAATTTTTAAACTTCTCCAGTAATTTAATGTTAATGAAATCCTTTCAGTTAATCACAAAGAAACTTTAATGTGTTTTGGCTACTATTATATTAATAAAGGATTATTCTAAGCTCACTTGGTGTTTCATTAAGCTAGATCATATACCAGCAGATTTTGTAACACTTTTTTGAGTATATAAAGTAGTTTATTGATTTGATATGACTTAGCTTTGGTTCTGTTTCAAAATTATTATGGTCTTCATGCTAAACATGAAAGGTTTATTTAATTTAAAGCTGTTGGAAAAACTTGCTATAATCCTTTAAATAACATATTGCTACAGACCACAAACTAGGTGTGCATTTTGAGTGATTGTTCTGAGTATGCTATATAAATCACAGAAATAAGTACCTGAGATTGCTAGCTTATGATTATTTGAAATCAAACATTAACTTTTTATTCTTGTAGCAGAACTGATAGCAGTTCTGAATAGCAGAACTGATAGTTGAAGGGACAATAGTTAATGATGGGTCTAAAATCATAAAAATTTATATTCAATTGCCCAAAGAGTAGGTTAGTGGAAAATTAGTATATTAGTTGAATTTCCTATTCACCTGTGTCTTAAAAAGGAAGCAAGCATTTTTTTGGTATATTTAATTTAATTATCTAAAAACTGTAGCTCATATATGTAGGATTGTGTGCTTATGATAATTATACAGACATGGAAGTATCATTAGTATTCATAGTTAATTGACTAGATTGTGTCTTAAGATTATCTTTGTTGTAAAGGTTGTGGAAAGAGTGGGCCCTAGTAATAATCATTAAGGTATGCCCCCCCCCTACGTCTCCTCAAGTGCTTACCTTCTTTAGCTAAAGGTATGAGCTTCATATCCTCAAGGTACCCTAGTGATCTTTATTTTTCCTGTGGGGTTTGCTGTCTCTGGTAAGCACACTTTGCACCAAGTGAGCTTAGAATAATCCTGACACTCCCCCTCCCCAGAATATCCTAGTAATTATTCTGTTTTCAACCATTCTGCTTGTCAACCATTTTTTACCTTTTTCCTATGTTTAGATCAGATATTCTTTGTTTTGTGCAACATAGCCAGATTTGGCTCTTGCTCTGAAAAACTCAACTTCTACTTATTCACCACTCCTAAATAGTTGGATTATGAGATTATCCGGTAAACTTTTAATTGAAAGATACAAAAACTGAAATCAAAATTAGTTTCTTTAAGTGAGTCCTAAAACATAATTGCTAGAGCTTGGAAACTAAGCCTTTTGAATTATATTTACTATTCATAAGCAAACTCAAAACTCGAGCTGACTCAACCAAAATTAATCAATATTTTTAAATTGCTCATGAACCCATTTCATTTGTGAGACTTAACAGAGTAATATATACTAGACCTATATGTGTGTGTTTGTGCATAATGAATTCATTTAAAAATAATTTAACTTTCTAATTTTTCCCTTTCTCTAACTCACAGCAAAGAGTTCATTCTTATTTTCTGATACGATTCAAATTTATCCTTTAATTTATGCGATAACATACTCGTACAATCTACTAAATCAACATTTCCAATGATCTCGAGAGACATAAGGATAATTCCTACTAGATTGTTCATCTTCAGCCAAAGTTCTTGAAAAATCCCTTTATCCAATATCACACGAGTATCACAAGGTCAAAAGAAATAGCACTGTATAAATTTGAAATAAGGTAATATTCTCTGCTTGAGCTGACTGCTGATCTTCTCAAAATTTATGCAAAATGGCCTCTCTCTCATCAAAGGAATAAACAGAATTCAGACAATTCATACTAGTTGATGTGGTCTGACATTGTTCAGATTAAACTGATAAACCTTAAACATTTTATATAAAACATTGGGAGTTTTTTATACAAATAGTTAACATATATTAACAAGATCACTCGTAATAACTGCTTATTAGTTTGAATATTTTAAGGATAAATTTTTTTAAAAAAATATCTTTAAAGTGTTTGACTAATTTATTAGATATCTATAAAATTAAAATATAAAATAATACTGTATAATATGTATGGTTCTAAAAGATATCTGTTACAATTTTAATTTCCAGACCATTTTAACCTAAATGCACTGTAATATGTAAGTAAAAATTAACAAATATTTTCAATATGTAAAATCTCTTGCAAAAAAAAGAAGCATGTAACCTATTATCTGTTTTTTAATTATTAAATTCACAGTTGCTACTCCTTGCACCACGTTTTAAATAGAATCAATGCTTAAGTATATAAAAACCATAACAAAAAAATCATACTTCTCTAAAATAATTAAACTTTTAAACTTATTGGTCCCATATTCTATGCTGCACTAATTCAAGTAATCTTAAAATCTTGATTCAATATTAAAAATTTCTTAATTTATGTTTGTCATTCACATCAGGAGAAGGCATCAGGATAAAATCTAAGACATGTATGGGTTTAAAAAATGATTTAAAATAAAAATGAATGTGATGTTATTATGGGTAATATATTATTTTACTGTTGTATTTTTTTTTTTTTACATTATTCCTTCATGTCCTTGTTTGTTACAAAGCTGTACTTACGGCAAAGAAATAAAGAGATCGAAGCGAAACCATGGCCCCAGGACAGATCCCAGAGCCTGTTTGTTTGGTGAGACGTATCTTTTAATCACAATCTGGGCGCATATTCAGTTTTCTGTATTTGTTTTCTCTAATGCTGCATTGTTTTTTTATACTTAAGATTATCTATATTCATTTTCTTCAATTTTCATGTTGCTACATTAACCTGTTAACGTCCAACTTAATTTAAAATTGAAATTTTGTTAAAAACTTTTAAAATTATGTTCTAAACACTTAAATTAAATATAATATGCAATCAAACTCCACACCATTAATTTAGGATCCGAGATAATTACTGTTCTATAAATAGGATGCTGGGCAGATATGGAAGTTTTTGAACACTTAGTACTTCTTTGTTTTTTTAATTACTTGATTACGTTTCTGTTCCCAAACAATTGAACTTTAATATTTAATGCAAAATAAAATGAAACACAAATAAATTTGGCATTTTTTATTAAGTTTAAACATATTCACACTATGTATGGTAATTTGGAAAACATTTTGTACATAGAGTTTAGTTACATTACATTTCATGCAAAATGTAAGAGGTTTTTCCGAACAATTTTGCATTTGACATCGTCTTTGTTTTTCTCTTTTACCAATTATATGGCCAACTCCATCACGTCTAACAGTGTCTATTTCTTCCACTCGTGATGAAATTGTATAACTTGGTATACCGGGTTTTTTTGGTACTGTGTTGCCTTTTTTTAAATAGGCTATTGCAATATGTCTCCTTATTTCTTTGATATTCTTTTTATCTGCATTTACCATGTTGTAAATAATGCAGGTATTTACAACAGCCATGTATACAATTCGGGTAATAATTGGCCAATAAAACTTTTTTCCACGGATTCTTATGGTATGTTTCTCTAAAAGCCAATCATGAGAATCTACAACACCCATGTTTTTGTTATAATTGTTTACGAGATGAGGCTGTTCGATTTTATATTTTTCAGCTTTTCCCTTTTCACGCCTTGAAACAGATGTTAGCGGCTCAATTATATCAAAATTTGTCGCAAGTGTAACGCATTTGTTATTCCATTTTACAGCAGTAATTTTATTTTTCACATCAAAGTAGAAATCATGTGAACCATGGCTAGTCTTTTTGAAAGTAGAATCAATTTCAAGGGGACAATGCTGTATTCTGTCACTTCTTATTATTCCTGTTGCTCGAAATTCACTCTTTCTTAGGTCAACTCACAAATTATAGGACAAATTATGTCTCTTACAGATGGGTCAAGAGTTTCAGTGTCATCAAAACATTCTTCATCTGTTAATTCATCTACTTCATGTGGCAAAACAATCATTTCGGACTCTAATTCCTCTGAAAATAGATATTCTACAGCTTCCTTGGCAGTTTTAAAAACTCTTTTCCACGACATCTTGAGCACCTATGAAATAAACTAAATATCAGAAAATTTAATGAATCCGTCCAGCGTCCTATTTTTAGGACAGTAGTTTAAATTTGTAATTAAAAATAATTTTAAAATGTTATAAAATATCTTTTAATAGAATATCTGAAATATAAATTCTGAAAAAATATTTAAACTTACCTTTAAAACCTTTTCGTACGATAACAATGAAATTCAGCAAGAAAAAATCATGAAAATGGTGAAGTTTACATGTCTGCAGCTGGCTGAAAAATGCTTACATCCGGTTCAAACTGGTTTAAGTAAGTAGGATGAAACCATTACTCTTCGGGGGTAGAAAAAGAATTGGCGAAATGTTGAATAGCTTTATTTATAATGGTGAAAATGAACTGTCCTATAATTATGACTCTGGGCGGAAACAGGTTAAACAGATAATTTTCCTTTTCTCACATCTTTTGAAAAGTAAGATATTGATATTCATGAGTCCAAAAAAAATTATTTTTAATGATCTTTCATGATCTATGTTCAGTTTAAATATGTCAATTTAATTTTAATAATAGTTGTTTCTTGTTTATCTTGGAAAATGAAATTATTTGACTGCACCAGGGTTAAACTGTTACTTAACCAACCTCACTCCTTTTCAAAAAGTTTATCTTTTTTAGAAAAAAAAACTATTATTGAGATAAAGCAAAACCAATCGGTTAGGTATTTGTCTTGTTTTAGAAACTATTTATATTCTAAGATCCTAATTTATATCTTTCTAAGAATTATATTTAAACATTATGACTGACTAGCTGAAATATAGTTTGATTTGCTTTATTTTGTATAGCTTGTTTAATAATGACTGAGGCTATACAAAATATCTGAAAATCTTGTGTTCTGCTACGAATCAATAGAGCTCAAATTTGTTGAATTTATGAAGCTCTCAGAATTTCGTAAATTCAAAATATCACTTCTAATTTATGTAGTATATCTAAAGTGACTGTGCATCCCTTTTTGAATTGGACTGTCCCATTTTCAAAAAGATAGCAAAATCAGGTTTTAGGACTATGTCAATAATTGAAGTAGATTTTAAGAAATCCTGCTAAGTGTTTCATTGGTATTTGAAATCTACACCAAATATACTTAGCAAATTCAGAAAAATAGACAAAATAATTTTTTTTTTCATTTGTTCATTCATGTTTTGTTCTGTAATAATATAAACTATGAAGAAATGATGTATTTCTTTGAATACATATACTATTGCCTAAAAATAAATGTCTTGTTTTTTTTTTTTTTGGGGGGGGGAATAATTATTTTAAGTATATCCTAAATTCCATCATGGTTCTTTGAAGGCTATTTTTTCTTAAATTAATATTTTTGAAATATCATTTAATCTCTAATAAACTTCAACTCATATTTTTCATTGGTTTAATTATTTTATGTGAAAATATTAACTTTGAAATGTGTTCAGGTTGTCAAAAAAAATTTGTTGTAATTTATTTTAGGTAGACGACCTGCTCCTCCTCTTAATATTGCTACTATGCCTGGATATGAAAAATTAAATGCTAAAGAAAGAGATGTAAGTGTTTATTTTTATTATAATTATTTTGTAAATTATATTTATCTTTCATTTCATGCAAATAAGAAAGACATGAAATATTTTTTTTTTAAAAAAAGGGGGGGGGGGTATGATATATACTTCAATCCTACATGTATTGTATAAATATTTCTTGCACCCTGTGTATATGTGTATTATTTTTGTATATAAAGAAGTATTAATTTATGTTTACTTAATTGTTGATTGTTGCTATGATAAATAACTTTTTCTGTGTGAAATAAAACAATTTCATATTAATGAAGTCCTGCTCTTTCCCATGCATGAAACAAGCATTTCTTACCTTTTGCATGGACAATTAAACAATATTGACATTGCTTAGCTGTGATAATTAAGTTATATACTTAAAATATCTTTATAAATTTTGAACAATAACAATTTAATAAAGTTTTTGAACATATGAATGCTATCTTATGAAATTTTCCTTGTATTTGGATCAATCTAAAAATGTTATGAGATATTTTTCTAAAAATAAAATAAAAGATTAGTATTTAATCTTAACTGAGTATAAGTATTTTTAAGTATCTGAATAATGCATTAAATAATATTACTTCTTTTGTTCATTATGTTATTTAATTTTTAATCATTACCATATCAAGTAACAATCTAGTTTAATGAAAAACTAAAATCGTTTGCAACTTCTTATTAAAAAAAAAAAAAAAAATCTTTGTTTTTCTTGTATTAAAACTTAGTATTTTTAAAATAAAACTTCCTTATGTATATTGATAAATTGCTCATTCCAATGTATGATATTAAATTAATGAGTCTGAAAAGTTTGTTAAAAATTAATTTGTGACATTTTTTTAATAAAAAATTATTTGTCATCAATAGAATTAATGATTTTTTTTTTTAAGTTTTGGAAATGCTATGTAATCTCACAATAATTCTGTCTAGTTCATATCTTTATGGAATAAATTATTGAGAAGCTTAATTTTATTAACTTCATTGTGTATACATTTATATTGAACATTTTGTGAGCTTTTGAGTTTATTATTGTATGTTAAATTCATTGTGTTTGCTTTTTTTTATAGCTCTGTTCAAGTTTGAGGATAATACCATCATCTTACCTTCAGTACAAGGCAACTCTTGTAAATGAGTACCGAAAGTTGGGCTCTTTGCGCCTTGCCAATGCTAGAAGTGTCATTAAAATCGATGTCAACAAAACACGTAAAATATATGATCTTCTTCTGGAAGAAGGTCTTGTTTCGAAAACTTGACCTTTTTGTTAATAGTGTATAGAATTTTACAAAAGTATTTCATTTTATTTAATATATAAGGGAAAGTTATCACAAATTCCTTGTTTTTATGTAGATATATGAACTCGTTTTTAAAAAGAAATTACTAATTAAATTTTATGAAAAACTTGAATTAATTTTAAGTAAATAATTCAAGTTTTGTTAACTGTATTGCTGAGTCAACTCAGAAGATGTAAAATGAGATGTTTGCATTAAAAAAATTTGCATTTGTAATAATTAATAGCTTATAAGTAAATCATGAATGTTTATGTTTAACACTATTTTTTTAATTTCATTGGTTTTTTCATTTCCTTTCCCCCCCCCTTGTATGTTTGTCATGTTTATATAATTACTTTTTTAATTTGATAATCAACCTCTGATTAAGAGGTTTAGAATCAAACTTCATTCTCGATCTCATTAACTACATGATCAATTTTAACTTGAGTCATAAAACTTAAGTATTTTATGGCAGAAATACTCTTTACAGTTATTTCTTATCATTACACATGCACTTGTAATTCTTTATTATATTCAGTTTTATTATTATTATTATTTTGTACAAAATGATCAGAGACATAAAAGATTCTGTTAAAATACCAAAAGCATTAATATTCACCATCATTACATGGAACTAAACAATAGTATCCATAAAATTACAACTTCACTTCCTTTTATATGTTACACTTTCAATAATTATGTCATAAACAGATGTACTATGTATTATTATGACTAATGTTTACATTTTTCTGTTACATTGTTATCTGCATGTATTTCCCCCCCCTTAGAATATGATAAGTGATTTTGGATGTCTTTCAGTTGCATTTTTTGTAACCTTGTATTAATAGAAATTTAAATAAGAAAGAATGCCAAATTTTTAAACATCTCCTGGATTTTTTTTGAAATATTTATTTTACTTTCTGGTTTGTGTCTAGAACTCTACTGTAATTGTTAAAATTTTAGTTCCTTATGACATCCTTTATTTCAAATATTTCATAATATATAGGTATGTGTAACTGGTGGTCTACAACTGATTGCATCACTTTGATCAACTATATATGACTTGTACTCTTCTCAGGAGCTTACTTTTAGATAAATACAAAACTTAGAACTTCAAGATACTCAAGCAATCTCTTTTCTCTCTTCCATTGCATTTACTGACTTTGTTAAATATGTGCGATATACCCTGATGTCACTAAAGACCTGCCATGTAGCAAAGCTGATACATGTTAAATCTGTCTTGCTTCAAATCCTCTTGTTGATGTAGTGTGTATGGAAAAGGGTTGCCAGCTCAGGTGTTGTCCTCATAACTTGATCAAGATTCAAAATTGTGGGGTCCATTGCCAATAGCCCACTTGTGGTGAAATTAAAAAATAATCATTGCTATACATTTGGGGGGAAAAAAGGCATTGTAAGCTCATTTACTAGTAAATTTACAAATATTTGTTACACTGCTTGGCCAAATATCACTTTAATGCCAATAAAACTGACTAAACTTTGCTAAAATCATCTAAACTGTTGGTAGTTTCAAAGTTTTTTTTTTATTCTAAAATTTTTTTTATGTGTAATGTGGTAACAGCTATAACCAAACATGCTAAGTGATTATTGAACCTCGTGAAATGCATATTTTTGCATCTCGCAAACTCCAAATGTTGATGCCAATTTTTGTAATTGATTTTGTCAAGCCGAATTTGAGCTAATGTTTTTTATTTTTAAAGTTGTGTTTTTATACATATAGAGCTAGAAAAATGTATCTGTTGAAATTCCTCTTCAGTGGTGATCTTCATTTATGAGAATGCCTTCCAAGAAGATCCTTCTGCTACACATGAATACTAATTATTTCAACTTTTAACTGTTTCTGATACTTTTTTTTTTTTTTTTTT